>OX596246.1:15573433-16086693 GCA_951394255.1 Polyploca ridens | reverse complement strand
ATTGACAATGACAGCCCAGATGCGCTTGCAGTGAATTTTTATATGTTACGTTACCCGCCAAAAATCGGTTTTATATGGAAACCTTATAACGGTAAGTCCCTCCAAATTTAAGAACATTGTCAGCGTATAGAAAGAATTAATGTCATATTAGAGCAGTTTTGGTTGTAATAAAATCTTGATATATTCTGCTTTCAATAACTTAATATATATTATTACATTATTTACCGTTTTTTAGAGAAATTTACTGTTCAAGTAATGGATTAAATTTTGTTCACTTGATCCAATAGATGAACGGCGTTCAACTAATGGAAAAAGGTCTAATTTTTATACCCATTAAAACCGATAAGTTAACGATTAAACACCAAAACAAAAATACTCAAATGAATTTTATTAAATTTATGAACTTAGTTACCAAAAGTTGAACAAATTATTTTAGAGTTTTGATTATTTTAAACCTTACTTTCCTATAGAATCACCATTAAGATCGGTGGTCGAAATTTGAACGGTCCACATTTTATTCGTTCAACCTTTGGGTATATTTGCCTGAAGCTGAACGAATAATATTCACTTAGAATATTATTCGTTCATTTTATGGTTCATTAATCCATTAAATGAACGAACTACTATGGAATCTACTCCTACTCAAATGTTAGTTCAACTTTTGGGTACAAAACGTTCATAATTAGGGCTCAGTGTTCAACTATAGGGGTAAAACCTACATTTTCTTACATTTACAATTTTAAAAAAAATATATGAATATGTAGGATATAATTACTTTAATCCTTCAATTAATAAGGATTTAAGGTATTATTGAAAAAATCAACAAGCGCCTATGTCATGAAATGACCGAGTTATAGCTATTTAAAGATCGAAAAAACGCTTAAACGTTCATTTATTGGTGCCTCTACCCTACGTAATACGTAGAAACTAAGATACGTATATTTAAATAAAATGTATGTTGATGTATTAAATTAATAATAGCTGCCGCTCGCTTAGCTTTACAGTGACGCGCGTGCCTAAGATACGAGTTGCTTGAGAATCTTCGACCCGATTGCAAATGGGCACGAATTACCCTCACAATAAAAATGTAAAAAATAAAATTGTGGTTTTGTTAAATTGGTAATTTTACCTATTAATTCACTCGTAAAATGAATAAGTACGGTTCGAAAAAACAGTACGCAATGGTATTGTCGAAAAACAGATACGCTAAGCCTAGGTAAAATGCAATTGAAGGTTCGAACACTGGAGGTAGGTCCAACCAGTGAGAACAAAGAACTGTCGAAAAACAGTTTGTGGTTTAAGGAAATAGAATATTAGTATGCCAGCACAAGACCTAATAATCCTTGAACATAGGGTTCGAAGGACCAAACTTTCCTACCACCCTTTTCGCTTTGGTGAGAGCCACCGTTGTCGATGCGAGAAACGAACTGTTTTAATTTAATTTTTTTTTTTATATTTTGTCTGTTTTTATTTTTGTGTTCTACATATAATCTTTACCTAGTTTTTAATCTTACAGTTTGTTTCTTGCTCCTTTGTATTTACTTGTATTGTGCTGTTAATAAATGTTTCTTACTTACTTACTTACTTACAAATTGCACGATGCGTTTCATTTCACTAGATAATTGCGTTTTGTTAACGTACGTGATAATGTTATATCCTAAATTAAAATTTAAAAGATTTTAATGAATATAAAATATTTAAAACAACGTTTTACTCTTATTATATCCTAATATATCCGGAATTCATAAGTTAATCAATTTTATATAATAATTATAAATGAATATGACAAAATATTTTCTGTGCGTAACGGAAATCCTTAGGCTTATCTGTCATTACGTTTCCAAATGACAACCTAACTGTTTGACGTTTGATAGTTCGCATTCGAAATACGTTTCGAACGGTCCCGACCAGTCGAAGCAGTTCGAGCGCTAGCCCTCGAAAAATAAGAGAAAATGGCGGCTTCGAAATTGTCAGAATAGCCTAACTTGATTTTCACTCGAAAAAAGTACGAGTTCGAACTTTATTTGGAACGAGTGATGAATTCGAGTGAATGAGAATTGGGCCCCTGGCGCGGTGACGTTGTACAGCGAATGCCATCCATACTATAATAATAGTTAGGTTTTTTATTAGTAGTGTTTATGATTTTAATTTTAATGTTATAAAAAAATAGTTTTAAGCTACAATAAAATTAAAGATGATAATAATGTTATTTATACATTATAATTATTAATATTATATCCCACCTAACTTAATAATATTATAAATTTGAAAGTAAGTTTGTTTGTTTGTTTGTTACGCCTTCACGCCACAATTACTCAACAGAACCTCATGAAATTTGGCATGCAGATAGCCTATGATATGGAAAAGGACAGTTTTTTTTTTATTTAGGTTAAACAATGTTTCTATTCTGTGTCATGAATAGTTAGAAATAGAAAAATAGAAATAGAAATGTATTTATTTGTCACAATTATGCGTGTTATATGAAGAGGTGTTACATAGAATAAAGTAGAATCAGCATAATATACCGCTCAAAACGGCGTACAAATATTAATTATAATCATAAAGTTAAAATTGATGATGACTTATTACAAATATTGAAAATTTTAATTAATTATATAATACAAGTACAATTAATTAAATACACATTAATATTATTACAATTTTAAAATGTCATGTTTGTAAAAAAATCATTGACAGAATAAAATAAATTGTCCATTAGCCAGTTGTCTATTACATGTTTAAATTTATTGATGGGAAGTTCTTTAAAACGGTCGGGAAGTTTATTATAAATTGTGATAGCCATACAATACACATTATTTTTAAAAAGCTGTAATCTACAACTTGGAAACCTTAATCGAAATTTATGTCGTGATTCTGCAGTTTTTGCATATTTTTCAAAAAGATTTGGATACATTTTTATAAAAATAACAATTTCCTTAATATACAAACAGGGGAGAGGCAGTATTTTTAACCTCCTAAACAATGGCTTACAAGAGTCTCTCGGTCTTACTACAAAAGATGAACTAAACACAGTTTCAACACTTGTTTAAATAGACAGTGTTTTAAGGCTTAGACATTGGTTAAAACCGTGTCTAAGTTTCTTTACTACAAAACTGTGTCTAGTTGATGTTTAGTTAAACATGATATAACGTTTACAATGTGAGCAAAATCGAAAGTCATTCAGTCATTCGTTCCTACGCGTTCCTAAACACGCAGATATTTTAATAAATTATCAATATTATTTGAGTATTTTGTGGGATTTTATGCTATTCTTAAGTCAAATTAATTAAACAATTTGTTTTTTTAATAAAACATAAAATTATTACTAATTTAAGATGTTTAAAATTTTTTTTTATTCAAACACAAAGTTGTATGCGTGTTGTATCAGTTGTATGCAATGGAGCGTTCATTTTATTAGGCGCATATTTTGACATTTGCGCTCGGTGTTACTAGATACAATACAATTTATTTATGAAGTTACTTGTGTAAATTAAAAGTTTTCGAAACAAGGACATGTTCTCAAAAATCTCTATGATTATGTTCCCACAAAAATAATTGTGTGATAAGGAATGTTATGAATGGTCAACGGATACTGTTATGCATAGGTACTAGGGTCCAAGGACCAAGCGCCATTGTTATTTTTTTTGGGTAACGGCAAAAACGCTTTCTTGTAGATAAAATATTTCATGATAGTTATTTTAAAAATGTATCTCGGTATATCTTAGCTTCTATTTCTAATAAGTAATATTTTAAATTACCGTGCGGCGGCGTAGTGTTGGATGGCTATGGATAAAAAAAAACTCTTTTAATAACAATGATAACTTATTTACGTAAACCAACGTATATAGTATGTGGATTATTATGTTCACTGAATCATTTTTTTTTTTAATTTGATGTTAGTATTATTTTCGAATAGATCGTGAATGGTTTAATTTATTTCTCCAGCGCTATCAAAATCGTACATATCAATAGGACCATAAAATCAATTATATCAAAAATATCCATATTTTAAATCAAATTCAATAACATAATGGAAAGTTCTAAGGTTACGATGAGAAATTTCATAGCAAAGTGTTGTTAAACATCTGCTAAACAACCCTCCGCGTGTGTTTAAATTCTAAACCATGTCTAAGGCGTGTTTAGCTCAAAACAACCGGTAAACACTGTTTTGTAGTAAGGAATTTTATAAACACGTGTTCAACTGATGCGTAAGTTTTTTGTAGTATGACCGTCTATATTTAACATCACATAAAGCTCTTATGCATGCTTTTTGGGCTATAAAAGCCTTATTGGAATCAACAGAGTTACCCCATAGCATTAAGCCATATCGTAGAACCGATCCAACGTATCCGTGATAAGCAGAAATAGCTGCATCAAGCGATACGGTTTGTCTTATGTGCCTCAATGCATATACAAATTTATAGACTCTCTCACAGACACTTTCTATGTGTAGTCTCCAATTGCAGTGTTTGTCCAAAGTGAACCCTAAAAATTTTGTATCATTAACTTCTTCAACTTTGACATTTTTATAAAAAGCATTAAGTATTAAGGGTTTTGATTTATAAGTCCCAAATGGCATTATATTCGTTTTAGAGAGATTTGGTTTTAAATTATTAGAATGCAACCAGTTTATTAAATTTTGTAAAGTATTATTGATGTCATTTTCTATCATTTTTGGCGACTTATTTTCTATTACTACTGTTGTGTCATCTGCAAACAGAATGCATCGGTGATTAGTGATGTGTGTGATATCGTTAATATACATTAAAAACAAAAACGGTCCTAAAATCGTTCCTTGAGGAACTCCTGTGCTGTTTACTCTATATTTTGATCGAGAAATCGTTTTCAGTTTAGTTTGTTCTTGAATGTTGCTAACCTCTGTACATTGATGTCTGTTTTCCAGATATGATTTAAGCAATTCTAGTGCATTACCCCGTATACCATAGTGTTCCAATTTTTTGAGCAATATTTTATGTGAAACGAAATCGAAAGCCTTGCTCATGTCCATAAAGAGCACAGCAGTAGGGATTTTATTATTAATATTTTCAGTTATCTTTTTAATTAATGAAAAGCATGCCAGGGTAGCATTATATTTATCAACAAATTTATTTAGTCTTAAGTATATTACTTTTTCGAAAATTTTAGATATAATAGGAATAAGTGTGATTGGTCTATAATTGTTACTATCTGTTTTATCTCCTTTTTTATTTATTTATTTATTTTTATTTTTTTATTTTATTTTTATTTATTTATTTACTCTTAGGTAGATTTACAGCTTCATTTCAACGATAAAATAAACATATAGATGATCCTATGCCATTTACAAATCTCCACCTATATATAATGGTTTTACTACTGAACATTTTAAACGATCTGGATACTTTCCTTGTACCAATGATAAATTAATAATATATGTAAGAGGACCCGTTATATATGGTAGGCACTTTTTTAATAGTTCTGAAGAAATATTATCATAACCTACTGACTTTGTATTATTCAGAGAGAATATTATTTTGGATACTTCGATTTCATCTGTGGGCAATAGAAAAATTGTATTATTATTGATTTTGATATTATTATTAGAATAGTCAATGTGTTCATTAGGGTTTGATTTAGTTATGTCAATGAAGTAGTTATTAAAATGTTCACAAATGTCTTGGGGTTCAATTAATGATTTGTTATCAATATTTTTTTTAATTAATTCAATATTATTATTTTTTAAACTTTGGTTAACGCCTTGTTTTATTATATTCCAAACAGTTTTGCATTTATTGTTAGATTTTTTAATTATTTTATTATTATAAATTTTATGAGAACTGTATACACATTTTTTAAGAATTTTTGAATAATTTCTATATTTATGTAATAATTGAATTTTTTGATTACTTTTGTTGTTTTTATATTGAAAGTATAGCGATCTTTTAATTTTGCTGCATTTTTTAATTCCATTACTTAACCACATTGAACCTGATTTACCGTTTTTTATCTTCACTCTGATGGTGGGAAAACACAATTTATGAAAAAGACATAAATAATCATGAAAGCGGTCGAAAGCTTCATTACATTCAATTTTCTCATAAACTTCGGAAAATGACAATGCTGCAATACATTTCAAATATTTGGTTATATTTTCCTTGTGATAATCATATGATATTATCGTATGTAATTCAAACCAGAATGGAATTGATTTTTTGTTATTTTTTATAGGAAATGTAATAACTTGCGCAGTTTCATGATCAGATAGACCAAGTGGATACGTTTGCCCTTGGGCTCCATTAATATTAGATGCAATTTGATCAATGCATGAATTTTGTCGTGTAGGAACGTTAATGTGCATTTTAAATCTGTACGAAATAAGTAGATCTTGAAGCTCCTGTGAGTGTTTATTATCTTTTAAGGTATTTATATTCCAGTCTCCACATAAAACAACCTTTTTATTCCCTTTCATTTTAGTTAAGTGACGTAAAAGTAAATTGAGACTATCAAAAAATATCTGAATATCGGATGTGGGTGTTCGATAAATACATATTATTGTAAGATTTACGTCAATCAATCGAGTTCCACAACATTCAAAATCATGTACTTTAGATATTTCGTTACAAAATGGAATATCTTGACATTTCGTGCTAGATTCAAGCAATATGCACGTGCCCCCTCGTTTTTTACCTTTTCTAGAATACGAAGAAGCAAGTTTGTAATGTTCTATTTTAAGATTACATTCGAAACCTTTCGGAATGAATGTCTCACATAAACATATAGCATTAATTTTATTATTTTTATCATTTTTGGTTAACTTCGACAATAGTAGCTCGTGGTGTAGTTTCAAAAACTAATATTTGCCGGCACGCGAACCCGGACCTGTGTCTCGTCGATGTGGTATGGGTATGCGTCTTAAGCCACAGAGCCAAATAGCCAGTACTTGATTTGGCAAAAATCGCGAACTATATCAACAACTTATGTAACGAGTTCAATGAGTCGGTTGATGATTCAGCACTCGCATATAGGCATTGATGATGATTTTATTTCACTTTTACCCACTCACTCAAATTATAAAGTGTCTTTAATTTTAAATTTGTAATTATTGTATTTTAAACTGTAATTATGGTATTGTTTATTTATTTGTTCATTTATTAGCTGCTTATGAATGTTAATAATACAATATCACTGTGTATACACTTATTTTATGAGATTTTAGTTAGCTTTGGTTACTCTTCACTTGGGTTTCAAATTATCAAAATGTTCAGTTATTTTTATTGATACAGATCTGCAAACGCTTTCACTTAATATTTCGGTCACTATGCACTGATTTTCCATAGAATAAACATATAATTTAAACTTTAAGTATTTTTTATAATAAAATAACACGGAGCTAATGTGTACAAGGATGTAAGCGACATGTAGCTAATGATACTATTCAGTAGTAATGACAGTATGTACTACAACTCGTTATTATAATAATTATTTTATTGACATAACAATATTATAGTACCTGGGTGACCGAGCTTTGCTCGTTTTTTTTTTTTGGTAAATCCAAATAGTTTTTCTCAAAAAAGAAGGAACTTGAAAAAAAAAAAGGGAAAAAATAATAATCATCTGGACTTGAACCGAAGCGTTTCGGTTTCGGAACCGCCCGATTTACCACCTGAGCTATTATAAGCTTGTGAATATTGGCGAAATTGACCTTCGTATTCTAATGATATTACAGCAGTTATTCATTATATCAACAGTATTAGTACCTGGGTGACCGAGCATTATTCGTTTTTTTGTTGGTAAAAAAAAAAGGGAAAAAATAATAATCATCTGGACTTGAACCGAAGCGTTTCGGTTTCGGAACCGCCCGATTTAGCCACCTGAGCTATTGTAAACTTGTAGATTGTGGGAAATTTACCTTCGTATTCTAATAATATTGGAGCAGTTTTTCATTGCCTGAAAGTACGGATAAAACAACGATTTCTAAAAATTAAGACTAAAAATTAAAACTAAAAATTTTCGGGGGTGATAAATCGATCTAGCTAGGATTCATATTCAGAAAACGTCATTTTATCCGTGTTTGCAGATAATGAAAAACTGCTGTAATATCATTAGAATACGAAGGTCAATTTCGCCAACATTTACAAGTTTACAATAGCTCAGGTGGGAACGGGCGGTCTCGAGACCGGAAGATCGCGGTTCGCGTCCGGTTGACTATATTTTTTTGTTTTTTTTTTTTCAATTTCCTTCGTTTGTGAGACAAATTATTATGATTTACCAACAAAAAAAACGAATAATGCTCGGTCACACAGGTACTAATACTGTTGATATAATGAATAACTGCTGTAATATCATTAGAATACGAAGGTCAATTTCGCCAACATTCACAAGCTTATAATAGCTCAGGTGGGAACGGGCGGTCTCGAAACCGGAAGACCACGGTTCGAGTCCAGATGTTTATATAGTTTTTTTTTCAATTTCCTTCGTTTGTGAGAAAAACTATTATGATTTACCAAAAAAAAACGAGCAAGGCTCGGTCACCCTGGTACTAAAGTGTTTTCAGGATTAGAAGATATCGGTGACAGTTCACTTTTGACAATTATAGTCATGCGCCTTAACGATATCCAATCGATTTTTTTGTCGTATCGAGAAAGTTAATAAAGAAAGTCTAATCGATTTTCATTTTAGTGCTTTTATTTTCCAAATTATATTTCCTTATCACTGTCTTACTGCTTAATACCGCCTCGTGTGTAATTACCAACTTTGCACATATGTATCATACTGTACTATGATCGTTGTTCTTAATTTCAGATAATTATTACAGGATTTATGAGAAATTATGTTTGTTAATTGATATTTACCTAATAATGTAAGAATATTTTCTCTTTCTTTGATATCGTACCGATATATCGAAATTTTTTGGTATTTAAAAATATTTCGATATTGATAAACCAATTCAAAAATAATCGATATAACATATATCGATACTTTTTTGAATTTCCCTGTCGATCAAGCATTGTCAATCACTATAGGTCAATGTTCCGTTTCATGCAGCAAGTATTTTAAGTACATCCTATTTCTTAATTTTTAAAATTATCAAGCTATAGTATTAATGTGCTGAAATTGTTTCTTAGTTATATATAGCGATATATATTGTATTTTTGCAATGATATAAAATGGAAATTAAAATATTTTATGTAAAATATTATATTAGTTACTCGCAAGTAGTATGAGTGAACCGGAAAATGTGAACTGTCACCGATATCTTCTAATCTTGAAAACAGATTAATACCTGTAAACGAGGAATTCTTGTATATATAAGGTCCTAATAGTGAACTTCCTCTTGAGGGATGAATGTTTAGGTCATTAGTAATCAAAAATAATATTATATTTGGTTAAGCACATAAGGATAAAATTATTTGACGATTATTTTATGTATAAAATGTGTATGAGGTGTCTATCATTAGTAACCTCGTACTCATTTATCTGTGGGATTATGCCTGCAAGGCGTGCTGGCCACGAAGTCGTTTATAAAAATAGAACGAATGTGAAGAAAACTACTCCCGTCAATTTTGACGGACTTTATTTTTTCCCTTCGTCGGAAATGGATCGAGAATTCCGCAAAAGCCATGAATAAGAATTGAATTGAATTGAAGGGATATAAAATATATATACATAGCATGCTGAACCTCTACACATAGTCCTACAGGTGAGTGAGTGCTATTTTTTATTAATTGATAGATACCTCATATGCAGTCGGGTTCAAGGTATTTGGCTATTTACACGCCGTACCATTTTTTATGGTCCTTCAGAGCGGATTCCATGCTCCAGCAGGAATTTTTAAGTATTGTGGTAATATGCACATAATTTGGATGTTCGCAGAATAATACGTATTAATTGGTAAAATTCGCGAAGGTGCTACGTACATACCGCCATACTCCGCCATTTTGTAATTGATACAAAATTTTACGGCATAAAATTATTTTACTTAAAATTGATTCTCGCATTGTAATAGCGTGATTTCTTTTAAGTTATTGCCGCATTGAAATAGCGTGTGATTTATTTAAATTTATTTTCGCATTGAAATAGCGTAATTTTTCTTAATTTATTGCGCATTGAAATAGCGTAATTTTTATAATTTATTTTCGCATTGGAATAGCGTAATTTATGTTAAAAAATGTCGAAATCAAGTGATGATTCGGTTGATTCCGTCATTGAACTATCTGATAAACAGCTTATCTTATTAATAGCTAAAAAAGAACGTCTTTTTTCGCGGATGAATGATCTTTATAGATTTGCAAATAATGTATCTAATTTTGCGTCCCGGAATAATGAAACTTTCATGGCTCAGTCTGAAATAATCGATGAAATGCGGAAACAATTTGAGTCTATAATTGATGGCATAAACGACTGCAAGCTTACGTTAGATTCAAAATTTTTACCTGACTATCAGTCTTTGACAGCTTTTGAAGATTTGTACTTTATTGTAAAGCGCGTCCGAAATAATATTATTCAGTCGTCGCAATCGATTTTACCGTCGTCATCGAATGGTTCCGGTGATCATAATCCTAAATGCAACATTAAGTTGCCTCCGATTGAATTGCCGAGCTTCGACGGCAAAACGGAAAATTGGCCTAAATTTTACGAATCTTTCAAGTCCAACATTCACAATAACAAACAGCTGTCTGACTCGCAGCGCGTGCAGTATTTAGTAGGTAAATTGACCCACGGCGCGCTTAAGGCTACTGCGGGGATTGTACCCTCAGGTGAAACGTATAATATTATTTGGGATAGCTTGGTGAAGAAATATCAAGATGTGCGTGCATTAGGTACACTTTATCTTAACAATATCCTCGATGCGAGAAGTTGTTCAAATACGGCTGCCAGTCTTGACTATTTTATTGAGAAATATTCAGCGTCTGTATCGGCATTAAAACAACTGAATATCAGTGATGTGACAGATTTCATACTTTTACATTGTGCGCTAAGGAAAATCGATGTTCAAACTGTTCAAGCGTTCGAATTATCTGTGCGTCATAAAGACATTCCTTCTTACAACGAATTAATTTCTTTCGTGCAAGATCAAGTTAAAATCTTAGAACGGTCTAATGTTTCATACTCGTCACGGTCTTCGAGCGGTGGTGTTAATAAAGCGCCATCGTCTGTCGCGACCGCAGCAGCCCGTCCGAATACTTTCAAGTCGTTTGTCGCGAGTAATGAAAATGGCACTTACACGTCAGCGAAGTCGTGTATTTTTTGCAGTAAAAGTGATCATTCAATTAATGCTTGTTCACAATTTAAAGGTTTGAGTTCACCCCAAGCACGATTTGATTTTATTAAATCGAAACAGGGTTGCGTAAGTTGTCTTAGTGAGTCGCATACCGTAACGTCATGTGGGGCGAGAGTTACTTGTGAATTATGCAGTAAACGTCATCATACGCTCTTACATTTCGACACTAAGAATAATAATGTTAGAAAAAATACTTACGCTCATACGTCTCAAGTACATACCGCTGAAGGTTCGTTGCCTTTTTTATCGTCGTCGGTGCCGTCCGTCGCCTCGCTGCCGGCAGCGTCGCCTCTTTCCGCACCCGGCGTAGGGTCGAACCCGTGTGTTTTGAATACCCCATCGGGTACCCCATCTATTATGGGGACCCCTCCTATTTTGGGCACCCCAGGTATCCCTTCATTGTCTTTAAGTGCGGAAGTAAGACCAAACTCTACGATTTTACTATCGACAGCTCAAGTTTATGCTAAAATTAAAAATAGCAATAATAAAAGAATTATCCGCTGTTTAATAGACAACGGATCGCAAAATAATTTGATAACAATGGACTGTTGTAAATCGCTTAATTTACCAATAATTCCACTGAGTAATTCTATTGTCAAAGGAATTGGTTTAGCGTCTCGGCCGATTTTAGGATACGTTTATTTGGATATTGAGTCCCGTGTTTATACGAATAATAAATACACTATACATGCATTGGTGATTGACGGTATCACCGATCAGCTGCCTGCTTATTATGTGGACACGGGTGATATGGGTTATTTGAATGGGATTCCCCTCGCCGATCTGACATGGAACGTTCCCGGGTCGGTGGATGTCGTTCTGGGTGCTCAGCTGTTTCCATATATTTATTTAGGAAATAGAATTGTATCTGGTACCAGTGCGCCTCCTGCTTTGCTGACCGCGTTCGGTTTCGTGCTGATGGGGGATTTCCCAAGTAAAGCTCATGAAAATTCTTCTACGTCATTCTGCGCACTTTCGCTCAATGATATGGTGCAAAGGTTTTGGCAATTAGAGGAATTACCTAACATGAAGTTTTTGAGTCCTGAAGAGACGGAATGTGAAAATTTGTTTATTTCGTCGGTCACCCGGGGGGAGGGTGGTAGGTACTCGGTTGCTTTACCATTCTGCAAGAACCCGAAGGAATTGGGTAATTCTCGCACTGCTGCCCAAAGACGATTTATGGCTTTGGAGCGGAGATTTAAACAGTCACCAGATTTACGAGATAAATATAACAGTGTTATCGGTGAATATATTGAAAAGGGCTACTTGCCTGAGGTTGCGGAATCCGAGGTGACGGAGGAAGGATATTACATCCTGCATCACGCTGTCACTCATCCGGGTAAGCCCATACCTCGGATCGTGCTCGATGCTAGTGCGAGAACGCATACAGAGTTGTCACTTAATGACGTCCTTCATATTGGCCCTAATTTGCAAGCCGATTTATTTCTGCTTTTGCTTAGTTTCCGTCTTTTTCCAGTCGCTATGACTGCTGATATCAAACAAATGTACTTACAGATTTTGGTTCCGTATGAACACCGTAAATATATTAGGATTTTTTTTCGTTTCTCGGAGAATGAAGTCGTACGAACCTTTCAATTTAATCGGGTCCCCTTTGGTCTTAAATCGAGCCCATACTTAGCAATGCGAACTGTTCGTCCGCTGGCTGATGACATGAGATCCCATTACCCGAAAGCTGCTAAGGTGGCAGAGTCAAGATTGTACATAGATGATTTAGTATATTGCGGATGAGGTCAGTGCCGTGCGTCTTTCTCGAGAATTAATCTCGGTGTTCAAGTCTGGTGCCTTTGACTTGGTCAAATGGACAAGCAATTCTCGTGTGGTCCTAGAAAACCTTCCGGACTCTCACCGCAGTGCAGTGGATTTGAATGAGGGTTCTAGCCATATCTCGAAGGTGTTAGGCCTTTCGTGGGAACCAGCCGATGACAATTTCTTCTTTACGACTGCTTACGTCCAAGAGAAATGTACGAAGCGGCATATACTCTCTGTGGTTGCTCGTTTGTTTGATATCCTTGGTTTGATGACCCCTCTCATTTTGTACGCCAAGTTGCTTATTAAAGAATTATGTTTAGGAAACATAGATTGGGATGATACTCCCCCTGAAAGCGTTATACGAAAGTTCTCGGATCTAACTTCTAACGCCTTTCTTGCGGCTTTTAGTCGTTTTATTTCACGGCGTGGACCTGTGTCGTTTCTATATTCAGACAATGGCACCAATTTCGTCAGTGCAAAGACACAGTTAGATGATCTTTATACCTTTTTAATTGGATCGGAATTTCATCCAACTTTAAAGCGAGAACTTACGAAGCGTCGTATTGATTGGAAAATGATCCCACCTCATTCGCCGCATTTCGGTGGTATGTGGGAGTCGAATATTAAAAGTCTAAAGACTCACCTTTATCGAGTAATCGGAACTCAGCTTCTCACTTACGAGGAACTACAAACCGTACTGGTGCAGATAGAGTGCATTATGAACTCACGCCCACTCACTGTTGTGTCTTCGGATCCCGATCCTGAAGTGATAACTCCTGCTCATTTTTTAATGTCATCACCATTGCAGTACTTACCTGCGCCACCTTTAACTGACACGCGTATTAATGTTACCCAGCGGAAACAGTTATTAGACAGTATGGTGCAATCTTATTGGAAGAAGTGGCGTTCAGAATATCTTCACACTTTACAGATCAGACAGAAATGGACCACCACTGGCCATACTATTAATGTCGGAACTGTTGTTATTGTGGGACAGGAGGATTCTCCTCCCTTGAATTGGCCTTTAGGTGTAATTACTGAGATTCATCCCGGGTCGGACGGAATTATTCGAGTGGCGACTGTGAAAACCAGATTCGGGATTTTTAAACGTCCTATTGTAAAATTATATCCTATTCCTACTCAATAATTTTTCTGTATTATTTATATTTAACTGTAATTTAAGTTGTTTAGGACTTAGCCATGAAGCTTTGGCATTCTGTTAGTTTTAATATAATCTGCATGCTATGTTATAATGATTATGCTCGTAATTTATATTTGTTTTGAAACTTCTGCGAACTTCCAAGGCGGGGAGTATGGTTAAGCACATAAGGATAAAATTATTTGACGATTATTTTATGTATAAAATGTGTATGAGGTGTCTATCATTAGTAACCTCGTACTCATTTATCTGTGGGATTATGCCTGCAAGGCGTGCTGGCCACGAAGTCGTTTATAAAAATAGAACGAATGTGAAGAAAACTACTCCCGTCAATTTTGACGGACTTTATTTTTTCCCTTCGTCGGAAATGGATCGAGAATTCCGCAAAAGAATAATGAATAAGAATTGAATTGAATTGAAGGGATATAAAATATATATACATAGCATGCTGAACCTCTACACATAGTCCTACAGGTGAGTGAGTGCTATTTTTTATTAATTGATAGATACCTCATATGCAGTCGGGTTCAAGGTATTTGGCTATTTACACGCCGTACCAATATTCATATACATAAATATATTTTAAAAAAAACAGAGGGAAAAAATAAATTCTTTGACTTGTATGGAGTCTCTATGCAAGTCAAAGAAAAAAATTTTTTTTCCCTTGGTTTTTTTTTCTCTAATATATGTATGTATATTGTATATCATGGACGAATAGATAATGTATATGTATATAGTATGACTGGTAATTAGTAAACGATACTAAGACACATGATTATACTCATGATAACAAACAACTTTCCCAAAGAAAGAAATAGGGATAAACAACAAATTAAATAAAAATGGTATATTCTTATTTTTGTTAGGTACTAAAATTAAATATTATGGGCTCATGTGCCATATCAATTAAAAATAAAAATCTTTGGGAAAGTTGTTTGTTATCATGAGTACAATCATATGTCTAAGTAACCATCCTATATACATATATACAAGAATTCCTCGTTTACAGGTTAGAACCTGGGTGACTGAGCCTTGCTCGTTTTTTTTTGGTAAATCATAATAATTTCGTCTCACAAACGAAGGAAATTGAAAAAAAAAAGGGAAAAAATATTATAGTCATCTAGATTCGAACCACGGTCTACCGGTTTCGGGACCGCCCGTTCCCACCTGAACTATTAGAATCTTAAATATGTTGGCGAAATTGACCTTCGTATTCTAATGATATTACAGCAGTTTTTCATTATATCAGCAGTATTAGTACCTGGGTGACAGAGCATTGCTCGTTTTTTTTTTTGGTAAATCATAATAATTTGTCTCACAAACGAAGGAAATTGAAAAAAATAAAAAACATAAAAATTTAGTCATCCGGACGCGAACCGCGGTCTTCCGGTTTCGAGACCGCCCGTTCCCACCTGAGCTATTGTATGCTTGTTAATGTTGGCGAAATTGACCTTCGTATTCTAATGATATTACTAAAGCAGTTTTTCATTACCTGCAAACACGGATAAAACGACGTTTTCTGAATATGAATCCTAGCTAGATCAATTTATCGCCCCCAAAACCCACTGCATACAAAATTTTATGAAAATCGTTGGAGCTGTTTCCGAGATTCAGATTTATATAGGTATATATAAGTATTTACATATATACAAGAATTGCTCGTTTATAGGTATTAGTTGTTGGTAGTATTAATATACTCTGAGGTATTAGATTATTATTAGATTAGATAATACGATTGTGATAATTAGCAATATTTAGACATTTTGAAATGATTATGTGTAACTCCGAATGTAATTTGATAAAAAACTGCGATCCAACCAAGTGCAAACAAAAAAATAATACCGACATCTTTACTAAATACCGGCCGTTTGTAAACGGGTGAGTTTGTAATTCGCCTGCAACATACACTCGTACGAGACGCGCTGCGCGTAATTATTGTCGGGGGGTGAGGTGCCCCCGCACCGGTAACGCCCATTCGAGCAAGGTCAACGGCGTACATCCCCACCTTAATATACATAATTACATCCAGACTCAGGACTTACAGTCATATTCATGCACACAAATGCATGTCCTGTACGGGTATGGGAATCGAACCCACGACCTGCGGCGCGATAGGTAATCTTAGGCTCAACTTACATTGCAGCGGAACGGAATGGAATGCACAATTGACATAAAGTTAAAAAAAAAAAAACTCAATTCGCTTCCATTCCGCGACAATGAAAATTGAGCCCTAACCAATGTGCCAAATGGCTCGTCGAAAATATCTTCTTAATTAAAAAATAATTGAATTGAATATTATTTTATTCAAGGTACATTATGATTTTAATCATAGTCGTCACCAGGAAGAGGCCTAGGATATGGCTTAATAGGTGGCCACCGTTTAAGAGGGATCCATTCCTTACTCCTCCATCTATGATCTAGCAATGGAGAAGGTTGTACTATCCTTAACTTTTTTAGTTCAGTTAGACCATTTTTCGTCATAATTTTCATTGGCTGTTTGTTTTCGCATTTGCCGTAGCTCTCTGGTATCAGCTTTCCATTGCCTTCCCTTGCATTCCACACATCGCATACTGTTTCATACAATTGCCCGTCCGACCCGCACACAGGGCCTTTCGCGAATGGACACACTTTAGGTAGCACCTCTTCGCCAGATAGTGGTACTATTAATACAATGAGTGCAACTGAAAACCAAAATAAAATTACAATTAAGCTTAATTTCCATTGGTTAGCTAATTTAAAAATACTTGAGGTCACCCATGAGTCGAAATTCAACTAGGTACCTATATTTTTTTTTTTTCAGATTGAATAAATGTTAGCTATGCGAAATCTAACTATCGTCCGAACGCGCAATATGCCTAAAAAATTTACATATTGTATTGAAACCAAAATCAACGATTTCTTTTTATTTGAATGGTGGTGTTTGTAGGTGAGCACAGAGCACCCAAAATTTGGCGTTGTCACCCTTACGCGTAACACAAAATTAACGACAATTAAGTGTCATAAAATCGTGAGCACGAAACCATAGTGCGATTCAGGAAATTTCCACATTGTTCAGTAACTTCGGAGATTAGCGTGTTCAAACCGACAGACAGATGGACGGTATTTTTTTCTTATAAAATGATCTATAAATATATTTTGCTAGTCATTCTACATCACTCCCAATTAGTTTTTTGTAAATATATTCAATGAACAGACACGATGTATAAGTATTTGGAAAAAAAAGCTGTAATATTAAAAGATCTTCCACAAAAAAAAAACCTTGCTGAGTTTCTTGCCGGAGTCTTCTCAGTTTAAGTGTATTCCGAACCGGTGGTAAATTCAACTGTATGTAACGTTCATAAGTGCCTTACTAGGGCCTAAACTGAATAAATGACTTTGATTTTGATTTTAATTTTGATGTTTCTATAGTTTTATTATATGAGTAGATGATAATAGAGAACTTATACACCCCAACAAGTTAAAACAGTATAGGTTTATTAAAATATTTTAAAAGTATTTAAAACTACGAAATTATAAGTAGATAGTAGGTAGCTAGGACCTAATTATAAGTTTATAGTTTCATGTAAAAAGTAAGGTAAGAAGATATAATTATTATTTAATTACGATTTTCTTATAAGAAGAACTTACTTGCACACATCGTCACTTGACTTAGCTCGATCATAATCGAAATCAAACTAAACGAACTTTAAGAACCATAATTTTAATTCTATTAGAATATCAATTATTCGACACATGGTTTCTTGTTTGTGTAATCAAATATTTAATGCGTTGCAAATGCTAACAAAACATAATTGATTATGAATTAACTGCCTTGTTCCGACGCTACGGTTCCACTGTGACCCACGGCCACGGATACTCTCTTTGACCAGTATAACTTTCCAAAGCCTATTCTATGTTTGATGCCCTATCTATGAGGATCGAGTTATTGGGGCGAAAAGCCATCTACGAAGTTTTCAGGAGGAGTATACGACCAAGTTTCAGCTTCATAAAGAAAGATTGGAAAGATATGGCATCTCACAAGTGGAACCTTTATTTTCCTGGTTATTCTTCTCAATATCTTTCCCAGTCTTCCTACTGCAGATCTTGTGATTGCACATCGTCTTCTGATATTGTCTTCAGAGCCTCCTGTTTTGGAAATGGTAGAACCGAGCTGGATGTAGCTTTGTACAACTCACAAACACAGCTAATGCCAAGGAAACCAAGATAATGATCTGTAAAATCAAAATTATCTCCTTTTTCCGTCGCTGTCAAGCTAGCACGCCACTATTTGTTATACATTCATGCGTGCTAGCTATATTACGATCATCATGGTATTTTATACAGGAGGTTAGGTGCATCGTTTGCCAAATTTTAATGACGGTTAGGAGGACTCATTTGCTATCTCCCCAACCCCCAAAAAATTCTTAGCCCTAAGAGATTTTTTATTAAAAAAAAATATGTTTATTTTAGAAAAATACTAAAAGTCAACAAGAAAAACTATTTACAAAAAATTTAAACCCACTTTAAAGTACACTAAAAAGTAATCAAACTCTGTTCTGATGACAATGGGACCAAACGAGAAGTGTACCCATGACGGAGTATATAGTGTATCCCACCAAAAACATTCTGTAAAAAACTAGCCAAGTCTCGATGGAGCTGCTTGTTTATCTCTAAAAAGTAATGAAATCTAGACAAAGTCGTGCCAAGTCTAAGGTTCCTTACTGCGATTTCTTTATTATTATAGTTAATGTTGTGTGACTTGGCCGCTGAACATTCTTTATACGTTAGTGGGTACATTTCAGCTCTCTAAGTTTATGGGAAGTACCAGTTCTATTTTGATGATCATGAGTCAGTGAGTTACTGAGTGTGTGAGTAGTGAGTGAGTGTCATAAATGCGAAACTTTGCTTTCGCTTAACTTCAGAACCAAATGACCTACAGACTTGAAATTTTGGATTTTAAGTATGTGATTATAGCTTACTGGATGACGAAAATTTCTATGTTCTGGTCTTATCCAGAGGTTCTCAAATAGGGGCCTGAAAATGCGGCGAAATGGTTCCAGTAAAGGATGGTACGGCAGTGTTTGCTTCGCGCTCGACTCGGCGGGGGCACTACCGTGCCCCCCGATAAATGGCGGAGTTATGAGTTAACAAATATAAACAAAAAAAGCTCTGGTCTACCTTCTTTCTAATGATATGACATAAAACATAATAGCTAGTAATAGTAGCTTCACTAATTTGCTAATTTTGTGAATCGGGCGGGACGCATTAGGCTGATATTCAAAATGCAGGATAGTAACTTGTTTTTTTTGTAAATAACATACGCAAAGATTATAAATAAAAAAGAACAGAGAGAACAGTGAAAACAATTTTTATATATAACCACCCCCTATTTCAATACACTTATTATAACGTGGCATAAGCATCTCTATGTATTTATATAAGCAGATTTTTTGAAATCAAAATAATCCATTACTGCAGCTTTCAATTCGTCGTCGGTGCTAAAACGGCGTCTACGCAGCGCTTTTTTCAGGTCACTGAATAAATAATATCCGTCCGAATATCGGTCTGAGGGAACCATATCTGGGCTGTATGGTAGATGATCAAGCTGTTCGAAGCCACTGTTGAATTCTGTTGTCGATCGCCACTTCCACTACCCCCTTGCTGTCGCTCAACTGCCGAAAGACGTTTGGCTTTGGTTGACCCATCGCGCGCTAACTTTATTTTTGTGGAGAATGATTCTCCACAACACATTCTCTCCTCCCGTCCGTCGGATTCTCCGAAAATCCGACGGACGGGTGTTTCGGAAAGATTAGACATTGCAGAAAGTTCTTTCACCTACAAAGAATAAGCAAATTTTTGTTCTAAAATAACGATGTTTTCGGAAGTGATCGAATCGGCCGGACGATATTCGTCTTCATACCGTTCGAAAGCTATATATATTAAAATTAGTACTTACCAAACACAGAAACTTACCATACGAACGTAGTATTAAAACTAAAAGAAGGAAAAATCATGCCGCACCTGTCCCTCATACAAAAACCCAATTTGCATCTATACAATATACGAAACGCTCCGCACAGTTATATAATACAGTTGACAAAAGGATAGACCTCTACTCAAAAACATATTGCGCATGTAAAATGGACATAACCAATTGGATTAAAACACTTACATATGAAGAGACAGAGGCACTTCTGAAATATACCTAATAACACACAGTAAAACGTATACACTCACACACCCCGACACACCCCAACACCTCCACACAAACACTCACTCATAAATACCCACTCACAAACACACACACCAATACACACACAAATATTCACACACAAACACTCGCACACAAACACTCGCACACAAACACCCACATAAAAACACGTCCACACATAATATGTTAGTAGTTAAGTTAAATAATTGTAATTTTATTGCTATGGAAGAGTGGAGTCTCCTAATACAGGCATTGCATGCTTAAAAGGAGGCTCCAACCACTATTTTAATTATGTACTTAATCTATGTGTCGAAAATAAATTATTATTATTATTATTATTATACCCCAAACGAAACCTTTTTGCCTACTCTTTTGTAGTTCTGTAAGAATGCGCAGTATTCCCGTATATACAATCCAATCTGTTCTTAATTTCTTGTGAAGTTTGTCCATATATTTGTCAGAAAATTTATGAATGCACGATATAAAACGTTCGATACGGTCGACATATTGTGTTTGCAGTTGTACCACAATATAAATAAAACACGTACGAACTCGTCATCTACATCTATGAGTTCAGGAGATCGGCGCCGATACCACAGAGAGAGTTCTAGAGTTTCACGTTCCGAGTTCCGAGTTCCACGTTCACTACTGCAAGTGAGCAGTCTAGAGTTCTAAAGGTACTTAAATGGGCAAATTGTCCCATTGGCGACCAGCAATAATTTCTATGTTTTCTATTAGGCAATAATATATTAACAAAAATATTAAAGCTTTACTGTGGTGTATTTAGAAAAAAGTTAGAGTATTGAAGATTTAAGAAATAGGGTAGTGGCACCAAAAGATGACCGACCCCCAATAGATGAACGATCGACCGAAAATTTAAAAAATATAATATAATCCTCAAATTTACATGATTACAATATTTTTTTCCCCTTAAGGCAATATTTTTTCTTCCATATTCCTTAACAACATTGACAATGACAGTCCAGACGCTCTTGCGGTGAATTTTTATGTGTACGTTACCCGTCAAAAATCGGTTTTATATGGAAACCTACTTAAGGAAAGTCCCTCCAAATTTAAGAACATTATCAACGTATAGAAAGAATTAATGTCATATTAGAGCAGTTTTGGTTGGAATAAAATCTTGATATATTCTGCTTTCAATAACTTAATATATTTTATTACATTATTTACCGTTTTTTAGAGAAATTTACTGTTCAAGTAATGGATTAAATTTTGTTCACTTGATCCAATAAATGAACGGCGTTCAACTAATGGAAAAAGGTCTAATTTTTATACCCATTAAAATCTATAAGCTAACGATTAAACACCAAAACAAAAATACTCAAATGAATTTTATTAAATTTATGAACTTAGTTACCAAAAGTTGAACAAATTATTTTAGGGTTTTTGATCATTTTAAACCTAACTTTCCTATAGAATCACCATTAAGATCGGTGGTCAATATTTGAACGGTTCACATTTTATTCGTTCAACCTTTGGGTATATTTGCCTAAAGCTGAACGAATAATATTCTAAGTGAATATTATTCGTTCATTTTATGGTTTATTAATCCATTAAATGAACGAACTACTATGGAACCTACTCCTATTCAAATGTTAGTTCAACTTTTGGGTAAAAAACGTTCATAAATAGGGCTCAGTGTTCAACTATAGGGGTAAAACCTAAATTTTCTTACATTATCAATATTTAAAAAATATATGAAGATGTAGGATATAATTACTTTAACTCTTCATTTAATAAGGATATAAGGTAGTATTAAAAAAAAACAACAAGCGCCTATGTCATGAAATGCCTGAGTTATAGCTATTTAAAGATGGACAAAACGCTTAAACGTTCATTTATTGGTGCCTCTACCTAATTGGAGATATTATGAAATTACAAGGTAGTTGCATTAAATGTTATTAGTATCCCGTACCAAAACGTGTAATTATATATACAGCATACAGCAAGCAAATGTTTGTTTACATAATTTATCTCATCTCATTGGCCGTACTTAAGTTTCATTAGTTTCTTTCTTAAGTAAGTCATGCTCACTTTAAGGCCTTTGCTTGCGGCGGCGTCGTGTGACGGGTCGCTCACTTCCCTCCAATATGGCGAAGAGGGCGATGGCTGCCACACGCGTCATACTTGTGAACAGGTGCTGCTTGTGGGGGTTGGTCTGCTTAAGTTTGCCATTTATTTATTTACTTATTAAATATAGATTCAGTCTACTTTGTAGTTTTGCCGCCGCGCCGGGGCACGCAATTGTTGGCAGTGCGATTAGAATGTAAATATTATGTAATGAATCTAAGCTTGTTTTGAAAAGAGTAATTGCTGAGTTTATTGCCGGCTCTTCTCAGCAAATGCAACCTTCCGAACCGGTATTAGAGTATTAGAGTCAGACTTTTCATAAGTGCCTGCGAAGGTCTATTTGAATAAATGATTTTGAATTTTGAATTAGTGGCCGCTCATGGGCCAGAACACCAATTGTCCATTCTGCCTTCTGTCACTCAGTATATAAGACAGTGGTAGCTCAGTGGTAGCGCGTAGAGAATGGAACTCCGACAGAACTCGCGTTCTCTTGAACGCCGAGTTCTCTGTGTGCAATGATCAAAGGTGACGCCGCATAGATTACAGTGAACGCGGAACTCAGAACTCTGAACACGGAACTCTAGAACTCCCTCTGTGGGATCGGCGCCTTACACTTTCTGCGAGTATAAATTACGTCGCCCTCAAGCAAGTTTTAATGTGTCATGCCGAGAACTTTTAGCGCTAAGTACCTGGTATATATGTACGTTAATTTAATAGACCCAGTTGTATGAACCTGTGCTATCTTAATAACGAGTTAGTTGCTTTCCTGCGATATAATCCTAACTATATAATATTATAAATGCGAAAGTGAGTTTGTTTGTTTGTTTGTTACGCCCTCACGCCTCAACTACTCAACGGATCATCATGAAATTTGGCATGCAGATAGCCTATGGTATGGAGAAGGACATAGGCTTTTTATCCTAGGAACGTGGGTGAAACCACGGACAGCTAATACATCATAAAAACAATGTCTTGTCAAACCCTGGTAACCAACTAACTATGAGTTTTAAAGATAACCCAGGTTGCCACAAGTAGCCCTTAGAGGTACCTACTTCTTGAAAACTTCTATATTTTTTTTATTCTGTTATCAATTGGTTAGTAAGTACCTACCTACGCATACTTAGGAACATGGGTTAAAATTAGCATAGGAATAAAATAAATAATTATCCTGGGACATCCCTCACACACGGTCATCTGATCCCAAACTAAGCAGAGCTTGTACTATGGAAACCAGATAACTGAACCTTAATATTTATTTATTTATTAATAAACAAAATCCACAGCTCTTATTATGATGTGACTTAACTAGGGATGGGCAGGGAAAGAAAAGAAAAATATACGGGAAAATACGGGAAAGAATGGAAAAATACGGGAAAATTCCCAAACGGCGGGAAAATACTCAAGTGGCGTTTTGTACCTAAAAAAATATTTTTAGATGCTTTTGATTGTTATTTTAATCATACTCGCTGTTGTATGTTCTTACATTACCTACGCGCGGACCCACGCGGGCCTATTTATTCCCGACTTCGAGTCGGACGAGTATGTACTACCACGGCGTGGGAATTGTGTGGGACCGCCGCCTGTCCACCACAACCCTTACACCCCAAAACGTCACTTTTTAAAAACAATGCACTCCTTCATCACAAAAAAAAGATTTTTTATTATATGATATGTGTATGACCCTAATAGAAATCTTGTTAAATGTTATTCAAACGATTTTGACGCAAAATCTAGTAAATGTTACCATTTGAGTATTTTCCCAGCCAATGTTTTTTTTTTATACCACTAAGGTGGTAAACAAGCATACGGCCCGCCTGATGGTAAGCAGTTACCGTAGCCTATGGACGCTTGCAACACCAGGGGCATCACTCGCGCGTTGCCGACCCTGAAGAAATCTCTTCACACCCTTTTTGAAGAACCCCATGCTGTACTCCAATGGAAATTCCCGGGTTTTTTCCCACCAAATTGGAAATTTACTCGAAGTTGGGTTTATTCCCGGGAACAAGCCCAACCGTAGACTTAACATATAAAATTAATCTAACAGCCAAAGACGGATTTACATTTAAAAAAATAAGAATACATATAAGACAGCGATCATTCATTTTAAATTAAATTACTTTATATTAAAAAAAAAGAGTGTGTGTGAATGGGGTGAGTTTGTGTTAGTGTGTGTTTTGGATCTGTGGAATATACATAATTACACCCAGACTCAGGACAAACAGGTAATTTCATGCACACAAACGCATGTCCTGTGTGGGAATCGAACCCACGACAACTGCGCCAACTGGCCCGTCGAACATATCTTTATAATTGCAAATGGACATAAAGTCGTGGAGGCTCTTTATTCATTTTATTTTATTAAATTAAAATGATTATTTCAATCATATTCGTCATTATCGCTACTAGAAGAAGGCAGTTCAGGCATAGGACGCTCAAGAGGCTTACGAGGCCTAGGCTTCCATCGAAAAGGCTTCAGTCCTTTAAGCCTTCCGGGAGGCCTAGGATAACCTAAGATTAACTTTTTTAGTTCAGTTGGACCATTCTTCGTCATAATTTTCATTGGCTGTTTGTTTTCGCATTTGCCGTAGCTCTCTGGTATCAGCTTTCCATTACCTTCCCTTGCATTCCACACATCGCATACTGTTTCATACAATTGCCCGTCCGACCCGCACACAGGGCCTCTCGCGAATGGACAAACTTTAGGTAGCACCTCTTCGCCAGATAGTGGTACTATTATTACAATGAGTGCAACTGAAAACCAAAATAAAATTACATTAAAGCTTAATTTCCATTGGTTAGCTAATTTATAAATAGGGGAGATCGCCCGTGAATCGAAATTCGACTATATTTTTTATTTTATATTGAATAAATAAATAAATGTTAGCTATGCGAAATCTCACCATCGTCCGAACACGCAATATGCCTAAAAACAATGATATTATAATAAATAGAGGTAGATATCGCATTAACGCACGCTAAATTTTTGCAGACAATTGTCGTAATTTTGCTTAGCGGCTACATATAGCTATCTCTTTCTGTACCATACGTTCCGTTTTATTTATCGCATTCGCCTAATTCAACAATAATTGAATGCCGCTTAGTATGAGGGTAGCATATCTCTATTATAATATCATTGCCTAAAAAGGTTAGAGTTTATTGGGTATAAAAATGTATCAAACGTTAAAAGAAATGAGCAATCATTAAAAAACAGGCTGGATCGGATAAGATTAATACATCAATAAAGTAGGTTTTTTTTATCAATATGAAATGTCATTCTCATGTCAGAATAGTCGACAAAAATCGATTAAATTTATCGATCTATCCATGCTCCCAGGACAGGTCCAATAATTATTTTAAATATGCTAAAATCAATCCTAACTAATATTATAAAAGCGAAAGTGAGTTTATTTGTTACGCCTTCACGCCTCAACTACTCAACGGATCATCATGAAATTTTGCATGCAGATAGCCTACGGTATGGAGAAGGACATCTATATTTGTATCGGAAGAATTCCAAATGATTAGCCAGTTACATACAGTAAAGCAATCATTGAGAGAAGACAGTTTCTTTTTTTATTCACCTGCAAGCAAACGTGCACCTTATTACTATGTGTAAATATTTATTTTAGTATAATAGAGAACTGATACACCCCAATAATTAAAATATAGGTATGTTAAAATACCTACACATAATTTTGTAGCTTCATGTAAAAAGTATTACAGTTTTCTTATAAGAAGAACTTACTTGCACACAGCGTCACTTGACTTAGCTCGATCATATTTGAAATAAAACTAAACGTACTTCAAGAACCATAATTATAATTCTATTAGAGTATCAATTATTCGACACCTGGTTTCTTGTTTGTGTTATCAAATATTTAATGCGTTGGAAATGCTAACAAAAATCTTTGATTATGAATTAACTGCCTTGTTCAGAATTAGGCTGCGGTTCCACTGTGACCCACGCATGCGCCATGGACACGCTCCGTATGGATGGATACTGTTCTATGACTAGTACCCTAGTTGTAACAAATATCAAATATTAGCATGCTCCAAGCTTAGGTAGCCTATTTGTAGATTCTGTTCCACAAAGGAAAGAATCTTCTTTCTTTCCTCCGTAGTTCATAGGCACAAAATGAGAATACCCACAAATCGAATCGCATTTGAAATCGAAACAAAAAAAAACTAACATTTGGCTGTTAATTGAACGGCTAATTATACTAGTTGCCTGCAACATATGTACCATATTTGGTAGTATAGCAACTTTTTATGGCAATCAAACTGTGTATTTAGGTAGACATAGCGCTATAATTTGCTCATTAAAATTTACAATATTTGGTTTCATAGTACAATTTACCACACACAACGTTCTTTTTGGTGGTCATTATATTTATCCCCATTTTGAAATGACTACTTATTTCTGTCCAAAAACTTAGTATAATCTCAGAGTATATAAATACTACGTATAATAAACAATTATTGGCGTCCCACAAACATCTTTCACGGGACGCATCCTCTAAAGCTCTAAAAACGGGATGTCCCGTCTTGCGTGAAGGTTGGCCTACACGATACCCCCTACGCCTACTTATGCCTGGTTTCAATAAACAAAAACGAATCGTTTTGCTTACCAATGGTAGGTTTTCATATTGCTAAATTGGGCATATAGATTATTTCGTAAGCTAATTTTACATGTGATAGCTACTTCCATATGAGAGGGTCTGCTATGCAAAGCTTTGAGGTCTTGGCTTCATTATTAGTAATGATATAAGAGTCTTAATTTTAATAAATCTTAACCGATACCGGTCCGTAAATTATTGAAACCGGGCCTTAGGCGGCCAGCGGTAGGCATGTCATTGGCATAAATGGTGTTGTGGTCGCATCTTTTTTTATTTTCACTGTTAAAAAAGTTTCATTTTTTAGAAATACGGCAGTCGTTTATTTTATGCGCCGGTTCAATATAGGCTACTATATGTACGTTGATTCAATAGATCCAGTTATAACTGAGAGTTAGTTGCTTACCTATGATAAAATACATCATAATAATGTCAATAAAAACCCAGGTAACCGCAAGTGGCCCTTAGAGGTACCTACTTCTTGACAATTTTTGTAGATTTCTTATTCTGTTATCAAGTGACGGTGTGGAGATAACTTTGTAAATAAAATGCAGATTTGGTATTTCAAGTGTAATTCGAGTAGAGTTGCCGCTATAACAATTGTTAATTGACTTAAAAAAAAGAAAATTATCAATTCGACACGTATGTATGTAATATTATTGGAACTGCAAAATATTCATATGATAATCTATTAGGGCTTCCAAACAAATATACAAAATTTCATAGGTGCTTGTATGTATGTTTGTATGTATGTATGTTTGTATGTATGTATGTTTGTATGTATGTATGTTTGTATGTATGTTTGTATGTATGTTTGTATGTATGTATGTTTGTATGTATGTTTGTATGTATGTATGTTTGTCCACGTATATCTCCGAAGATATTGCTCGGATTGTAACCATTTCTTATTGGTTTACATTTACTTCAACTTAGGGAACAGTGCAAGTTTCATCAAAATCGGTTCAGTAGTTTTCAAGATATGTGTGACGGCCTGGCTTATTGATACGAGCTACGGATGTGGTGTCAAAGGAAAAACATCTCAAAACCTTGGTCAAATTCTAGTGCATTTAAGAAACACTAAAAATGATTCAGTAGTTTTCAAGATAAATGGACAAATATGTGTGACGGCCTGGGTTATTGATACGAGCTACGGATGTGGTGTAAAAGGAAAGTGAATTTAAGAAAAACTAAAAATGCCTCAAAAAGATTCATTTCGTGTTTAATGATTTTAGAAATATCAGTTTCTTTATAAGTTTCTGGATTTGATGTGATCATGCTTTTTGTATCAATCTCGAAAATTCCAGGATTCATTAAATTTGATCCCCAAAATTTCATTATTGATCATTAAAAAATAGTAATTTAAAAAGAATTAAATCGTCTTCAAAATACACTAAAAAGTATGAAATAACTCTAATCTGACACTGATTTGAAGTCAGCGAAAGAGCACGAAGATGATTTATTTTTTTAAATTACTTTTTTTTAATGATCAATAATGAAATTTTGGGGATCAAATTTAATGAATCCTGGAATTTTCGAGATTGATACAAAAAGCATGATCACATCAAATCCAGAAACTTATAAAGAAACTGATATTTCTAAAATCATTAAACACGAAATGAATCTTTTTGAGGCTAGTTCCACTCGAGGTTATAATTTGGAGAAGACTTTATTGATGATTCCTCCAACTTCCATCGAGCCTGAACTCGCGTTTAAGTCTATTCATATTTGTGCAACAAATTGAGAAGTATGCTTGCAGATGAGATGTTGGGTGCGTTGTTATTCCTTAGATTTTATTTTCGTAGTTTATAATATTAATAAGTAATTTATAAAGTTTCTGGTCAATTTAATTTAAAAATATGAGTACCTATAAACATTGATATCTGTAGCATATAGTATTTTTTATAGTTTATTTAAGACTAACGAAGTTGTTTTTTTGAGTGCCTAGTTTGTTTATTTTATAAGAAGAAACTTTAACGAATGAAGGTTTAAAACTTAAATATTCTATGTCCTCACAAAACTAAAATATTAATAAAAAAATATTTTGATATGTTTTACTGTCTTTTTGTTACCACTTTCCAATACCAATACAATCCCGGGACTATCTCGGCCTCTGTGGCCGGCGCAACTTCAACGCAAGCATAGTCTAAAAGCTTGTTGTTTCATCCAATGTAATGTTTGACTGCGAAAAAAGAGAGACAGCATCAGAGCCGTCGGTTATCAGTCGGTATATTCCGCGTATCACTCGCGGCCGCTTCGCTAGGTCGTCATTCATGATTTCGTATATCATAAAACTTGTTCCAGGAGTATACTTCTTGTGAAAAAATCTTACAAGGTTGTGAAAAAAAAGTTAGTTATTTAGAATCTCCAATACATTTGCAAGCCTGGTATCTAAATGTTTTCTTTACTTTTACAATTTATGGGTACATTAGATATGGCCAAAGTTCAGGTAAATTTGTGCAAAAACGCTGTTTTTCGGAGGCTTTGATTGAACTTCACACTTTTTTAAATTTCTAGATACACGGCTAGATATAGTGCACAAGATACTAATTTGTTCAAAACATCTAACGAAAAATGTTTAACAATGCCATAATAATACAGAGGTTTTGTATGAAAAGTATGACGAATTGAGTGCTCTTAACTGTAGATAATCCCGAAATCCCGGAATTAGAAAAATCGACCGGGATCGAATCCTTTAGATGTGACGTACTACGGAGGATGTTATTCGCTAACAAGTGGTTAAGTACCTACCTTCTACACATTATCTTTTTAATTAAAAATGAACATAATGTCGTGGGGCTTTTAATTAGTTTAATTTTATTAAATTCAAAATTGTTATTTCACTCTTTTGAATCTTCTTTGCTTTCTGAACTCTCTTGCTCCGGAGGTGTCCAAGTCCTAGTATATCTAGTAGTAGGCTTAGTACGATGCGTAGGAGGCTTGGGTGGCTTAGGAGGCTTAGGAGGCTTCCATCCACGAAGCTTAGCTAATTTTTTTAGTTCAGTTAAACCATTCTTCGTCATAATTTTCATTGGCTGTTTGTTTTCGCATTTTCCGTAGCTCTCCGGTATCAGCTTTCCATTGCCTTCCCTTGCATTCCACACATCGCATACTGTTTCATACAATTGCCCGTCCGACCCGCACACAGGGCCTTTCGCGAATGGACAAACTTTAGGTAGCACCTCTTCGCCAGATAGTGGTACTATTATTACAATGAGTGCAACTGAAAACCAAAAAAAATTACATTAAAGCTTAAATTCCATTGGTTAGCTAATTTATAAATACTAGAGGTATTGGAGGCCCATGAGTCAAAATTCGACTGTATTTTTTCAGTTTGAATAAATAAATGTAGCTCTATGCGAAATTCAAATTCTTTATTTGCAATACAGGTACATATAAAAGGTGGTACAAGTTAAAAAATAGGTTTCACTGTATTCGCCATGTGCGGCGTGCAAGTTGTCGCTGCCGACAATAAAATTGGTACACTAAAATATAAATTAATTATTAGAAAAACAATTCAGTACAAAAAATAATATCAATACAATTACAATGAAATAAGATTAACAACAACAAGAAATGCAATGTCAGAAAAATGTGTCACCCTCTGTGAGGTACTCATTAATTGAATAATATGCCCCAACTATAAGAAAATTGATTAATGTATTTTTAAAAGAATTATAATCAACCTTTAGTTTTATTTCTATGGGAAGTTTGTTATATATCTTTATTTGTTATTATCTTTTTTTCTCTCTGTGGCAACACTAAGGACAACTTGTCAAATATTGTATCGTAATTTTAATTACAATTTTAATTATTATAATCATATTAATATAGTGTTTAGGTAGATTCATCACTAAATATTTGTTACGAAAATATAAGTGGAATAAATCAATTAATGTTGTATCGCTGTTTTTGATGTTAAATCAGTGTACTAATATTTCATAGTGATCTCATCGGCTCAACCGTTTTTATGGTCCAAATTCAGGCGAGTACATAGTTTATTTTGATTGTTTCACATATATGTTCTATCACACAGACTAATTAATAATATCTATAGTAATAAACCTGTTAAAATAGTCGTAAGAAAATTTACAGCAAATTGTTCATACCTGTACCTATTATTGTTTTTGTTATTACTTGCTCATTCAAACTCTATTGGTCATTTAAATACAATAACAATCCACCATGGTTGGAACGCGCAAGACCTCAGCTCGTCAGACCGCAGTAAACTGCAGCTTGTACTGCAAGAACTTAAAATTTCTAAGACCAAATGTGAGCAATTAATGACAGAACGCGATGACAGTGAAAAAGAAATGCTAGATATATTATCTATGAACAAAAAGTTAAAAACTGAGATGGCAGATATGCATGTCCGGCACACAGAAGTAGCTGAACAACGGGATCAGCTTCAGAGCATTGTCGACGGGTTCAACCAATGCAGCTATGAGTTTGAAGAGGCCCTCAGCCGAGTTACTACACTTGAGAAAGAATTATGTGAGGCCCGTAACTACATCACTCACTTAGAAAATTGTAAACGTGAAACCGAGGTAGCAGAAACCAATACACTTTTTGATGAGTTGGTCGGACCAGCTCCGGGTTTGGTTTCTGGTGCCTCGGCCCAATGCTCAAAACCCACTGTCACAATAGATTTAACATGTGAAGATTCAATTGTTTCTAATGGTGCAGTGCGGATAATTAAATGTAGTAAAAATAAACTTAAGAAATATATAAAAATCAAAAATTTAATAAAAAAAACACAAAATCTCATTAAAAAAAATAAGATTGTATGTAATAACATTAAATTAAGGAAGGAACGTTTAAACTTAATAACAGAAGTAAATATGTGCCATGTAGACTATGAAAAAGGCATTTTTAAATATAACTCGGATACAATGCAACTCCAGGCTGAAATTATTAGTTTAAACGATAGATTAAAGATTTTTTCAACTAATTATGAAACTTGTCAGAAAGAGATAAATTCCTACATTCTGGACATGAATGAGTTGGTGGAGGGGTCTAAAGCAAATGCTGATAGATTTGATTCCCTTGTAAACAATTGTAATTGTTTAAAAACTCCATTTAGCTCCTCCAAGTCAGATTGTCCAACTCCATTGTTAAATATCACAATAAAACACACCAAATCCTACAAAATCTTCCATCCCAAAATGTAAACAGGATTTAAATAATTTAAATAATATTGTAATGTTTGTGATGAAATAGGAAAAAATATGGGAATATTACTTAGTCACTGCTTGGGCCAGTCTATAACTAATATGTGTATGCCCGGTGCTTCTTATAGTCAGATATTAGATAGAATTAATAGCAGTTCATTTAATAATAATACTACATTGATAATACTTATAGGAAGAAGGGGAAATGTGGACAAACAAAGTCTAATACAATACTTTAGTACACTTGCACAATTAAATGTAAAAAATATAGTTTTGTTTTCATTCCCATTTCTTCAAAGTTTGCCACAGACTGAAAATATTTATAGACACAATTTAAATATGACATTACACACTTTGACATGTCGTCATAGTGATAAGTTTCACTTGATTGATATGAATAGTTATTTAAGTAATTTGAATTATTATTATTATTTAACAGAAGATAATTTTTATCTTCCAAAATACCACAAACGACAAATAGCAGAATCGCTATCATATTATATTAACTCAGCCAATTGTTTGGCTACTCGGACGGCTGCTTCTATTGAGCAGCATAGCTATTTACAACCATTGGAAGCTATTCCAAATAGATTGGATTCATTGGAACCTATTCCAAGTACTAGTAGTAATTTAAATTAGAACATGTGACAATAGAGGCAACCTCTAGCATTAGTCATAAGAATAATAACTATGAAATTATAAGTGTATCCTGCCCATTATCATTAGATATAAAGAGTAATAAAAAGTATAATAATAACTGTAACAAAAGTAATATTAACCTGGTACACCAGAATATACAAGGAATTAAGGGCAAGGAATTAGAACTAGAGTTATTTCTGAACTGTGATAATATTGACATTTTATGTATCACTGAACATTGGCTAAAGGCCCATCAGTTCATGTTTAACTTTAGTAAGCACCAGGTTGCTAGTTCATTCAATAGAAAAGATTTTATTCATGGTGGCTCACTAATAATAATTCATAACAATTTGAAATTTAAGGAACGCATAGATATTCAGAGCCTATCTATTGAGCGAACTATAGAAATAGCATGTGTAGAGCTTGAGCAATTCATTGTCATAAGCGTATACAGACCCCCTACTGCAGTATTCAATTTGTTTGAAAAATGTATGGATGAAGCTTCGTGTAAACTAAATAGTATGAATTAAAAATATAATAATATGTGGAGATTTTAATATAAACTTGTTGGAGGATAATGCGATATGTAATAAACTCAAATCACTTTTTCTGTGCTACAATCTTGTAAATCTTTTTTTAGAACCAACTAGAATCACTGCCACTTCAGCAACTTGCATTGATAATACTTTTACTAACTTACAGCCAGTAACAAAGTCAATAATAAGTAAATTAAGTTCTGATCACTGTGGCCAGTTGGTCTCATTTCATATGCCTAGAAAAAAAGTGATAAAAAAAGATATTAAGTGTGTTCCTATGAGTGAAAGTCGCCTTGAAAAATTTAGAAATAACATTGTCAATAAATTACCACACGTACCTTACGATAATAATAATGTTAATGAACTTTATAACTCAATTCTTAATTTAACCAAAAATGAGTATAATTCAATGTTTTCTTCAAAAACGGTAAAACGGAAATCTAATACGGTCTTCAATGACTGGGCGACGGTGGGAATTTATATAAGTAGGCGAAAATTGTATGAATTATATAGGGAGAAACAGTATAATCATGATGCTGTTTTTCTAAATTATGTAAGGAATTACTCAAAAACATTTAAATGCGTTTGTACTGCGGCTAAATCAATACATATAAGAAATAAAATTAAAAATAGTCAAGATAAGATCAAGATGACTTGGAAAATTATAAATAGTGAAACTGGAAAGTTCAAAGTACGTAATAATGAGTTTCAACTTATTATTAATGATAAATCAATCAAATCTGATCAAGATGTTGCTGCCGCTTTTGAGACTTTCTTCACCAATATTCCAGTTTCGACTACCAAGTCTCTTAATTCTTCTCCCACCCTCGCTGTATCTTTACTTAGGAAAAATGTTACAGAATGTACTGTTGACTTTAAATTCTCAACTGTTACTTCTAGCGATATAATTAAAGCTTTCAAATCTCTAAATTTGAAAAACACTGTTGATCTATGGGGGCTTTCAGTTAAACTTATTAATTCTATAATTGATTGTATTGCACCTCATTTAGCTGTTATTTTTAATAAATGTATTGATTGTGGTGAGTTTCCTGATCTTATGAAACATAGTAAAGTAGTGACTTTATTTAAATCCGGTAGTACATCCGACCCCACAAATTTTAGACCAATTTCCATACTACCGACATTCAGTAAAGTATTCGAGAAAATTATACTTAATCAATTGATGGTACATTTCAATAGTAATAGACTGCTTCACAGTAAACAATTTGGTTTCACTAGGGGTCGCTCAACAACCGATGCTGGTGTTGAGGTTATTCAACATATTTTTGACGCCTGTGAAAATTCACGAGACACCCTCGGTGTTTTTTGTGACTTATCCAAGGCTTTTGATTGCGTCCATCATAAAATACTGATCAGCAAATTACATCACTACGGCGTTAGAGACACTGCACTTGATCTTTTGATTTCTTACTTATGTGACAGAATTCAAAAGGTTGAAGTTAATGGTAAAGTATCCCCTGGGTCATCAGTAACTATGGGTGTACCACAAGGTTCTATCCTTGGACCTTTTCTATTTCTCATTTACATCAACGACTTACCATATCTTGTAGAAAAAAAACATGAGATAGTATTGTTTGCTGATGACACTTCACTTCTTTACAAAGTGAATAGACATGATTTTAATTCTGACGATGTGAACAATGCTCTTTCTGAAGTCGTTGATTGGTTTACTATTAATAATTTATTGCTAAATGAGAAAAAAACAAAATGTATCAGATTCAGTCTACCCAATGTGAGACATTCGGACACAAATATTGTAATTAAAGGCGAAAAACTGGATCTTGTTGAAACAACTGTATTTTTAGGTATCACTTTAGATAATAAGTTACAATGGAGCCCTCACATTTGTAAATTGGTGGATAGACTTAGTTCTGCAGCATATGCAGTGAGAAAAATTCGCGCTCTCACTGACGAATCTACGGCAAAATTAGTTTATTTCAGTTACTTTCACAGCTTGATGTCTTACGGTATCCTCCTCTGGGGTAGTGGTGCCGAAATCAATAGAATTTTTATACTGCAGAAGAAGGATGTCCGCGCAATATATAAAATAAGGCCTAGAGATTCTTTGAGAGACAAGTTTAAATCTATTAATATAATGACAGTGTCGTCACAGTACATATATGAAAATCTTATTCATGTGAGGAAAAACTTAAATAACTTTCCTAAGAATAGCGACACTCATAGTTTGAACACTAGAAATAAGCACAAACTTGCTGTACCTTTAACTCGGCTCAGCAAAGTCCTTAACTCATTCAAGGGGCAATGTATACGTTTCTATAATAAAGTACCCAAAGAAATCCAAGAGCTACCTATACATAGATTCAAAAAGATAGTTAAACAGAAGTTATGCACGAAAGGGTACTATAAAGTTTCTTATTTTGTAGATGACAAGAATGCATTTGAATGAATTGTTCGCTTCGCAGGCTATTGTTATATATATTTTGTAATTGTAATACTACTATTTACATATTAAAAAAAAAACACTTGCTGAGTTTCTTGCCGGAGTCTTCTCAGTTCAAGTTGTATTTGGAACCGGTGTAGAGCCATTTGTTAACGTTCATAAGTGCCTTATCAGGGCCTAAATTGAATAAATGCTTTGAATTGAATTTGAATTTGAATTGAATTTGAATATCTTGGGGGCCATTCCCAAAATATTTTTATTATATAGCGCAGTTTTATGTGGTTGAGCCCGAATATTATGCCTATGTCGTGTACTTTGGCGGGTTTGGAATAACTGCATATGTTTCCTTACAAATATAGCCATTTCATATATATATAGAGACGGTAACGTCATTACTCGGAGTTCTCTAAAGTATGGTTTTCAACTGTCTATTTTCCGTATTATACATATCGCCCTGACACATTTCTTTTGAGCTATGAATAATAATAATAATAATTTTTAATAATAATAATAATTTATTTATACAAAAGCCTACCACAGTTTGATGTACAATTACAAGGTGAAAATTAAGTAAGGTTAGCGTATTTTACAACATTTGATAAGGCTTCTATCTCCCAAGCTAGAAATAAATCTGTAATATGGGAGACAGAGTTCCTCCGAACAGCTTCATTAAGTTTAGTATAGTACAGGGATACAATCTTGCAAATTATTTATTAATACAATTAGTAGGGTGTATATTGTGTGGTGCGATAGTGTGACAGTGTGATGGTGTGTATGGATATGTTTGTGTTTGGTATGTGTAGTGTATGTTAGGTGACAGAGAGCTAAATAAAAATAAAACTGACTGTGTAACAATATAATAATAATTAATGAATTAAACGGAATGAATGCGAGATCTTTATCCGTTGAGTTTCCCCAGTAAATAACACCATAGCGCAGAGCAGATGAGACATATGCATGATAAGCTGATATTACCGTTGGTCGATTTACTACTTCTGATAGCTTATTCAAGGCATATGCGAACTTATTTAGTTTTTTGCAAATTGAACTTATTTGTACCTTCCATGTCATATGTTTATCCAGATGTAATCCTAAAAAAAATGTTTTATCTGTTTCAATAATAGGTTTGCCTTCATAATTTATGTTAAGGTGGCCCTCTGTGGCCGGCGCAACTTCAACGCAAGCATAGTCTAAAAGCTTGTTGTTTCATCCAACGTAATGTTTTTTTGCGAAAAAAGAGAGACAGCATCAGAGCCGTCGGTTATCAGTCGGTAAATTCCGCTGATCACTCGCGGCCGCTTCGCTAGGTCGTCATTCATGATTTCGCATTCATAAAACTTGTTCCAGGAGTATACTTCTTGTGAAAAAATTTAACAAATTTGAGAAAAAAAAGTTAGTTATTTAGAATCTCCATTACATTTGCAAGCCTGGTATCTAAATGTTTTCTTTACTTTTACAATTTATAGGTACATTAGATATGGCCAAAATTCAGGCAAAAACGCTGTTTTTCGGAGGCTTTGACTAAATTTGTTTCACCCTTTTTCTAAATTTCGCCTAGATACACGGCTAGATATAGTGCACAAGATACTAATTTGTTCAAAACATCTAACGAAAAATGTTTAACAACGCCATAATAAGTACAGAGGTTTTGTATGAAAAGTATGACGAATTGAGTCCTCTTAAGATTCTCCTGATTCGTTCGTTGATTAAAAGTCATAATTTTAGTTTTATTTAAGTTTATTTTTAAATTGTTTGAGACTAACCAATCTATTATTATACTACTAAGGTGGCAAACAAGCATACGGCCCGCCTGATGGTAAGCAGTTACCGTAGCCTATGGACGCTTGCAACACCAGGGGAATCACTCGCGCGTTGCCGACGTAATGTCGACGCCAAGGATCCCAATGCTTTGATTGATGTTCAAGGAGGTGGTCTGGAATTGTGGAGCCACAGTCCATGGGGTTTCCTTAGCCGTGAACGCGCAGGCTTGAGTCTTGGTGGGGTTGAAATGGACTAGGTTTAGTCGACCCAATCGGAGACACTAGTTAATGTACTCTCGATTTCAGACATCAGCCGTTCGCGGCTTTCCTCCACCTCGGAACGAGGGATATTTGCACGGCCCGTGTAAAAAGCGTCCCCTGTACTGTCGTCCGCATAGCAATGAATGCCGTCAATATACAGCATATCATTGATATGCAGTAGGAACAATGTTGGGGACAGCACAGAGCCTTGCGGGACGCCAGCATTTATGTCCATGCTATCAGAGCAGCTACCGTCAACGACGGCTTTTATGCATCTGCTGGACAGAAAGCTGGTAATCCATTTGCATAATCCCTCGGGAAGCCCGTATGATGGTAACTTCGTTAAAAGACCCCTGTGCCAGACCCGATCGAACGCCTTCGCCACATCTAGGCTCACTGCCAATGCCTCACCTTGACTCTCGATGTCGAGCGACCAACGGTGCGTGAGATACACAAGGAGGTCACCAGCTGAGCGACTGTGGCGGAAGCCATATTGTCGGTCGCTCAAGAACTCGTGATCCTCCAGGTATCTCAAAAGCTGCGTGTTGATCACGCGCTCCATGACTTTGGAGAGAAGGGAGGTGATGGCGATAGGCCTGTAATTTGTCGGGTCTGATCTGTCGCCCTTTTTGGGCACTGGGTGCACGTGGGCAGTCATCCACGAAGACGGGACTTCTTTTTTGGTGTAGGAAAGTGCGAAAAGACGCGTTAATACTGGACACAATTCAGGACCACACTGTTTCAGCACCACTGCCGGTATGCCGTCTGGCCCACTCGACTTATGGATGTCCAGAGAAAGCAGTTCCCGCCGGACCTCCCGTTGGGTAATGCATTATCTCCGGCATGGAGCTAGCACACTGCGGGATGGTAGGCGGTGTGGCGCCCCCGTCATCCAAAGTCGAGTTCGAGGGAAAGAGATAAAAGATCAGCTTTCTCCTTTGCATTATGGGCCAAGTTTCCGTCCGGCTTACGGAGTGGTGGCAAGGACGACTGGCAAAAGTTTCCTTCAGCAGCTTTGGCAAGAGACCAGAAAGCGCGACTTCCAGACGGAAGGCTAGTCAGCCTCTCACCAAACCTGCGTGTATTTTTTATGTCAGATTAATCACTTTTACACACATTACTCACTATCCTCCGTACGCGCAATATGCCTAAAATGGTTACATGCTGAGTATAAAAAGGCATCAAACGTTTAAAGAAATGACGAATCATTAAAAAAAACAAGACATAATTTTTTTTTAAATACGGTATCTCTTAACAGTAAGTGGATTTCGCTTGCGGCCAAATGTCATTATTATATTTTTTTTGATTTAAACATCATTCACATCACGCACACACTCATACTCACACACCTACATACACTCACCTACACACCCTTCCACATCATCTACGCATCACCACATCCTCAAACACTCACACACATACACTCCCACGATACATATACACCCTCCACCCACTCACGAATACACTACTCATTTAAAATAGCCTGCATTATTTTTGTAAATTTAAATATTATTATTTATTTCAGTACAAGTGTAATACAATGAAATTCGGAAGAGCGGGTCTCCCCTAACACAGGTTTTATAAACTTAAAAGGGGAGTCCCAACCCCTGTAATTTACAAACTTGTAATCTAATAAAGAAAGAAATTTTGAATTTTTTGAATTTTGAAATTTTGAATTCTTTTTTTGGGTCTTCTTATTAACTGACACAACCCTCTTGTGATTTGATTTCAAAAACGGGTTTCAAGTCATCGGCATATAGGAGACATTTGGCAGCATTTACCACTTTAGCTATGTCGTTGATCAGAATCAAGAATTGGAGTGGGCCGAGTGCCGAACCCTGACTCACTCCAGATCGAGTATGATACAGGTCTGATACATGATGCCATGTCTAACGGACTGGCGATGGCGAAGATCTTTGAAATAATCCGCAAACTAGTAGTATAGTATGCGGGAAGTAAAATCATTGGCCGTTAACTTATCTAAAAGAATTTCATTAATCTGAGGTCAATAAATAATGCTAATCTGTTTTAAAACTCAGGTTTCCTCGATACAGTCTTGCCTAGTGAGGAATCCTTGATGATATCCATCTCAGGAATTGTATCTGTTTAATACAATATATGTTACGGTATGAGGTTCTTTTTGTAAATAGTTTGCTAAGATTTATACTTTATGTGTATCAGTTGTACCTACTGTGTTGTATTTTGCAGCAATAAAAATATTTCATTTCAAATATCACTTTTGTCAAAAACCTTTTGGAAATCAAAGTACACTACATCAACTTCAACGGTCCAAATAAGCGCCGGAAATGAAATAAACTGATAAGATTCGTAGTCACTGACCGCCCAGGGGCTCTACCGCCTATCTTTGGCGGTAATCGTAACGAACACCACGTCTAAAACCATGCAGCTCATCACCCATGTGTTGTTTAATTTGGCTGTAAATTTCTTTGTAGAAAGAAAGAAAAAAATATTCATCGACTTATTAGGAATAGGTACTCAATAACTAATACGACATAGAATAACATACATAATATGTGTACACCCATAATACTTGTAACGCCACGCCATAGCCAATCGCGTCATGCCAGCCGCGCCAGCCAATGCCGAGCCATGCCGCCATCCCCACCACGCCGCCAAGCGTGCCAGCCGATTGCCTTTGGTGGGGGCAAGCCTATATAATGTAATGCGAGCTCATTCTGAGGGACTTTTTTTGCATACAATCAACTATAAGAGGAATCTCTGTTCATTTGTGTACCTAATATAATTAAAAATTAAATAATTAAAAGTGCGATTATTATTTCATTGCTTTTATTTATGCCCACTGTTTCAAATCAGAATTGGGATAAATAGAGGTGATTATGAAGCGTAATCACACCGACGGAACAGGAGACCTAATCCGCCCACCAGGATGGAATGGAATCTCACCACATTGCGACAATGCAGAAGAACATGAAGACACCCCGCCGCCAGCGAAGAAAATCTTAAAAAGCCTACTAGAAGCCGAGGTAGGAAGAGCACTGCGAGAACTTAATGAAGAGTCTCCTACCCTCATTAAGACAAAAGGACACCGGGCAGCATCATTAATTCCTGAGTTTGATCCAGACAACGAGGAATGTACGGTGACTACATGGCTTAAAAAAATCGACCAACTTGGCGAGATTCATGGATGGGACGAGAAGACAAAGGCGTTTTATCTTCAAGATAAACTGAGGGGACAAGCAAGAAAGTGGTATAATAGGCTGGAAGACTACGACTATGCCTGGGAAGACTGGAAGGAGATGTTGGTACGAGCGTTCCCGAGACATCGTGACTTCGGAAACTTACTTGAAGAAATGATGCACAGAAAGAAACTACCGTCTGAGACTATGACCAAATATTTTCAAGATAAGATCGCCATGTGCTTTAGATGCAAACTATCTGATAGTGCAACAGTGTCTTGCGTTATACGAGGACTTCCACTATCACTTCAACCAAACGCAAGAGCATATCAATGCGAGCGCCCGGGCGATCTTTACGAAGGGTTTCTCTGTGCCCTAGATGACTATCGAACGCCAGGCCCGGAAACACGCGCATTACATAGGGATAACCGACAGCTGTTTGAAAAGAGGACCGCGCTAGTTAATCCTGATATTGATCCTTGTCCACGTTGCAAGAAAACCGGCCATGTACTACGCAATTGCTCTCAGCCAGACCTACGTACATGTTTTAAATGTGGCGTTCAGGGTCATATTGCCACGCGCTGTCCTGCTACTACAAAGACTTCTTCTTCAGAAGCAAATCAAAACGTTAAAGAGATTAAGCTGATCCAAAACTACAATAATGTTTACAAGAAGGTAGCAAAAGTTAACGGAATCTACATAAAATCGTACTTAGACACGGGTAGCCAAGTAAATGTACTTACTACTCATGTTTCAAGACTCCTGGCGCTAGAAAGTACACCTACCAGTGTTGTCCTTAAGGGATTCTCTGGTGGTTTTATTACCAGTCGCGGAGAAGTAGAATTTCAACTAGAAATTGATGACATAACGATAAATTGCAAAGCATACCTCACGGATATGGACATGGAAGGGATTAACCTTTTAATTGGTCAGCCAATTATTAACAGCAATGGTATATCATTAATTGTCAATAACGGCACAGCCACTCTCAAGCAAGACGATGATTTTATCACACAGTTGGATGTGGTTGAAAAATGTTGCCGATTTGACGTGGTCACCACTTGTAAAGAATGCTTGCCACCTGGCACTTCCATTATTAAGGTTGATGTGGTGGGAAATGGCGATGGCAACGATGTTGTTACCTCACCACGACATTTTGAGTTACAGGGCGTCTGCTACTCACTGCCCGCCACCCTACTTCGCGGAGCTTCGGGCTACATCAAGGTGCTCAACACGGGTGCAGAGAGCGTCATCTGGCAGCGTGGAGAGGTGCTTGCCAGAGCAGACACCTGCAAGGCACCGCCGCCATCTGATGTTCAGGTTAGTAAGCAAGCCATATCCTTATCGCCAATGCCAGCCGATATTGTTAGCAATACCGTTTTAAGTACTAGCCTAGCCAACGATAATTGCGATATAGGGGGTGTTAGGGTGGATGACATTAAGTCTGGGCCACTAAATAAAAAAGACCGTGATAGTTTAATCAGTTTATTATCTCATTACAATGATTGTTTCGCGAGAAATACACAAGAATTAGGATGCACAGATCTACTACAGATGAAGATAAAATTAACAAACAACCAGCCTATATACCGCCAACCTTACCGTCTATCACATACAGAGCAAGAAATAGTCAGGTCTAAAGTAACAGAATTATTAGACGCGGGGATAATAAAAGAATCTGAATCAGATTACGCTTCTCCTGTTATCCTTGTTAAAAAGAAAAATGGCGATAGCAGACTTTGTGTAGATTACCGGGCGCTCAACGCCAATACTGTTAAGGATAGGTACCCGTTACCCAATATAGACGATCAAGTGTCAAAGTTAGCTGGGAAGAAATTTTTCACTAGTCTTGATTTGGCCCAAAGCTACCATCAGTTGAAAATACAGCCTGAAGATACACATAAAACCGCATTTATTACACCACAGGGTCATTTTGAATATATACGGGTACCGTTTGGTCTTGCCAATGCTCCATCCGTTTTCATGCGATTGATAAACAAAATAGTTGAGTCCGTTCGTAAGTCAAATTGTGGTATTGCCAGTTCAAAAACCGGTAACAATTCTTTTCCGTATGAATACGAAGTCTTGGCGTTTCTAGATGATTTACTGTTGCCGTCATGCGACACTCAATCTGGTTTAGAAATTTTAGAAATTGTTCTTCAAAAATTCAGATCCGAGAATTTAAAGTTAAATATGTCTAAATGTTCATTTTTACAAAATAAAATCACTTATTTGGGCCACGAGATTTCCCCTGACGGTATTCAGCCTGGTGAGTCTAAGTTAGCAGCAGTATCACAGTTTCCCACCCCTAGTAATGTACTGTACATGAGATACGTCAATTCATTGGCTTGTGCAGTTATTTCCGAAAATTTATAAAAAAATTTGCCATTATTGCTCGCCCACTGACTGATTTGACAAAGAAAAATAAATCGTGGATTTGGGGTAGTGAGCAATTGAAAAGTTTTGAAGAATTGAAAAAGTTGTTGTGCACAAAACCTATACTAGCATTGTACGATCCCGCTCTGCCAACAGAGATTCATACCGACGCGTGCAAATCGGGTATTGCGGGTATTTTATTGCAACGGCAAACTGACGGTACGTTACGTCCTGTATTGTATTATAGTAGAGTAACTAGCAAAGAAGAGAGTATCTATCATAGCTACGAATTAGAAACACTCGCGGTCGTTGAGTCATTACGTAGATTTAGAGTGTATGTGGTAGGTAAGCACGTAAAAGTTGTGACGGATTGTACGGCCGTTAGAGCGACACTAACCAAGCGCGATATGATACCTCGTATTGCGAGATGGTGGTTGCTAATCCAAGACTACGATATTAGTGTTGAGTATAGGCCTGGAGATCGCATGAAACATGTCGACGCGCTTAGTAGGAATCCGATAGATACAGTTAACGTCAATCGACTTGAAGTGAAGGACTGGTTTTATACTGTTCAGTATCAGGACGAAAAACTTAAGCAAATCATTGACCAGCTTAGAAATGGGTCGGCAGGCACAGATATAACTAATAACTATGTGATAATAGAAGATAGGTTATACCGTAGTACATTAAATGGGAACCGTCTTGTAGTCCCAGCACTTGCAAGGTGGAAGATAGTTCAGATGCACCACGATGATTTAGGACATGTAGGGCTAAAACGATGCACAGATTTAATTAAAAATGATTACTGGTTCCCAAAAATGACCCGTTTTATTCGTAAATATGTCACTGCATGCCTTCATTGTGCTTATGGGAAGGGTGAACATGGAAAAAAGGAAGGTTTATTGCATCCTATACCCAAACCTTCTGAACCAATGCGAGTTGTCCATGTTGACCATTTAGGACCATTTTGTAGGACTAAAAAAGGCTATGAATACATGTTGGTCCTTACAGATGCCTTTTCAAAGTTTGTCATAGCTGAACCGACTCGTACAGTCAATTCTGTCGAATCTATTAGAAACCTTAGGCACATTTTTAGTTTATTTGGATATCCAGATCGAGTTGTGACAGATCATGGAAAGGCATTTACCAGTAGGTATTTCAAAAAGTTTGGGACAGACAAGCAATTTAAACACACATTGACTACTATTGCTTGTCCGCGGTCAAATGGTCAAGTTGAACGCACAAACCGAACAATACTTAATGCACTAAGGGCTACTGATCCTAGCGAAGCAGCTACTAACTGGGCTAACTGCTTACCAGACGTTATTCAAGGTATAAATAACACTTTGAATGAGACTACAGGCTACAAACCCTATGACCTGATGTTTTCACGGTGTGCCAGATCTTTATGTGATGTTTCTATCCCGGGGCAAGCAAGTGAATCAGTGCAGGTTAGGCGTAACAAAGCTAGTGCATCAATAAAGAAGGCTAGTGATAAGATGAAACGGAATTTTGATAAAAAACGCAAATGTAGTCAGATATATAAGAAAGGTGATTTAGTTCTATGGAGGCAGGCCCCTACTAGTAGTGCCGCTAAAGTTAATACAAAGCTTGATGATCTTTACTCTGGTCCCTATATTATAACTAAAGTTGTTGGCAATGACAGATACAAGATCCGGGGGATCAAGGGACTTAGGGGCTACAAAAGCTTTACAGGTTTGGTTGCGGCTGATTCCTTGAGACCCTATCGTAGTATTGTTTCTGTATCTGACAGTGCCAGCAGTTCAGATGACCAACTGGAAACTGAGGATCTCATTGACTTATTAGAGAGCTAATCATTTATTTTCTCCCATTGCGGGAGCAATTGTTACAGGATGGCCGAGTGTAACGCCACGCCATAGCCAATCGCGTCATGCCAGCCGCGCCAGCCAATGCCGAGCCATGCCGCCATCCCCACCACGCCGCCAAGCGTGCCAGCCGATTGCCTTTGGTGGGGGCAAGCCTATATAATGTAATGCGAGCTCATTCTGAGGGACTTTTTTTGCATACAATCAACTATAAGAGGAATCTCTGTTCATTTGTGTACCTAATATAATTAAAAATTAAATAATTAAAAGTGCGATTATTATTTCATTGCTTTTATTTATGCCCACTGTTTCATACTAAAATTAATAAATTGGTTGTGTGTGTTTATGGAGAATATACTTAAACACTTTTAGCAACGTGCATAGAATGGCTATAGAGCTATATTCATGTAGAACCGACCTATTATTACTTTGGAATAGGTGTCACTCTAATTAACTTCCACTGGTTAGGGAATATACCGTCTCGGAGTGAGAAATTAAAGTTAATTACGGACAAAAGTAGGTAAGTACCTAAATTATCAGGTCCCAAAGAGTGCCCGTTATCAGTGCCCGTTGGTTCTAGCGAGGGACGCGCGTCCTATTATAACTATTGATGTGATTGTTATTTTTTTAACCACGTATAAAGAGAACGAAATATAATACAAATTTAAAGCGTGTGAAACCGCAGAACTCTGTTAGTATCTTCTTCTCTGTCGTTTCGCTCTTGGCAGAGCGGTCTCGGTCACGTTGAGGCGTCCACATCGGTGATAGAGGCGGACACGGCTCTCCGCACGATCTCCCGCCATCTCTCTCTGTTGGCAGACTGTCTGGTGCAGTCAGATACGCGGTTTCCCACTGCAGATTTTACTTGGTCAGACCAGCGCATAGGTGACCTGCCGCGTGATCTGGTTCCCTCCACTTTTCCTTTTATGACCAGCCGTTCAATGGTTATTATGTAATGGCTGTTAGTATAGTCCTACTATAAAATATAAATGTGAAAATGTGCTTGTTGGTTTGTCCTTTTTTCACGAAACAACTAAACAGATCGACGTGAATTTTGCACAGAGATAGGTCATAAGCCGGTGTGTACCATAGGATATTTTATATCCCGGGAAAGCGAGTGAAACTACGAGGTGGAAGAAGATATAAAAATGAATTTTAATAAACTTGAAATATACCATCTATTTAGCTAAAGATACTACATAGACATAATAAAAACATTTATTTTAGTATAATAGAGGACTGATGGTAATTAAAGGATTAAAAAACCTGCTTATAATTTTGTAATTTCATAAAATCAAGGTAAGAATATTAAGATTTTCTTATAATAAGAACTTACTTCCACACAGCGTCACTTGACTTAGCTCGATCATAATTGAAATAAAACAAAACGAACTTTAAGAACCATAATTTAAATTCTATTAGAATATCAATTATTCGACACATGGTTTCTTGTTTGTGTAATCAAATATTTAATGCGTTGCAAATGCTAACAAAACATAATTGATTATAAATTAACTGGCTTGTTCCGACGCTACGGCTCCACTTTGACTCACGGCCACGCTACGTATGATGCTTGCTCTTTGACCAGCACAGACAGTAAGCCTAACTTTAGGGAATAACTAACAAATTGACTGTATGAAAAGCTTGCTTGCCAACCATAGTGCACGGATAAACAGTGTGCGAGAACAAAAGTACTTTTTCTAGCTCCATCATTCGATCTTCTATGTATTCATAACTAACGTGACCATATCCCGCTTTGCGCGGGACCGTCCCACTTTCAGGCTGTCTGTCCCGCTGCCCCAATGCGGGCAAAAATGTCCCGCTTTCGCAAACAGCAGCAAGCGTCTCGAAATAGATTTTTTCTCTAATCAATTATATATGGACAAGTGACAAAATGCATTTAAGTGTCGCAGTATTAATAATATACCAAAAAATTTTACTCAATTCAGCAGGCCCGTCCCGCCCTAACGAAAAAAAAATTGTCAGGTTATTCATAACTTATTCATTGAGCCCAAAACCAAACATGATAGTCCTTCTCACTATCCTGCAGATTTCAGGGGATACTCTAGCATCAGGGCAAAGCTACCATGTTCTTTCAATATCATTGAAGTAACAGACACGCAGTTTAAACCAAGGTTAAACTTATAACCACGGAACAAAAAAAGTTTTTTTTGCGTGCTTATAACACTCCTCTGTTTCGGTTCAAAGCGAGGGCTAAAGATCGCTGTTTCTGTTACGTAGTAACTATTACTTAATCTGGGGTATAAATTACTTTGTGAAAAAGAAAAATATTATATTAAATTTTTATTACAATAAATCGATGTTCGTAGAAAGAAAACGGTTCCGTAATGGTTTTTCTTTGATCATCTTTGGCTGTTTCCATGAACTCTCTTTATTGTGATGTAGAGTCTAAGAAAACCAATACTTATGCTATGTTACATTACTGATATTTGAATAATCTAATGAAGGTAGATTGGAAACTCAGTCATAGTTAGCATTGCTATGGCAAGCAAGGACGTTAAAAAAATCATGGCAAGCAAACATTCGGCCCGCCTCATGGTAAACGTATGTACATTTAAATTTTTGGCTTCCAACCTGTTTTATTAGTTAGGTAGGCATACACTATGACCAGTTGGATGATAAGTTTGTTACTTTGGGTTACAACAAAAATAATTGTACACGAATAACTGCATCAAATTTGTATAATTCATTATAATTAATTACTACAACTAAATTCAATATTTAATTATGATATAAATAATATTTACATTAATAAACTTTTTACGAAATATCTTTGGCCTTTTATAAATTATGATAAATCTAATTCAAATGGGAGTGTCGTCATCATCAGAGGATTGATTGATTTATTGCGGAGGAACAAAATACAAGGACGGAGAAAGATATCTTCTAAAATAGAAAATACTGTCAAAAAATCCATTTTTGGTTTTGGTGAAGCTATAGCACTGCCTTATTATAATTTTTTTCAATTTAAGAGTCAATTTAATAAGTTATATTATTTTCAATAAGTTATATAAAATATGTGGCTTGGCCGTTTCACTACTACAAGAAATATTGTATAACAAAAAGTAATGAATAATGAATGAGTAATGAATGGAGTAAGGTGATTCACTGAATACATTTTTCACCTTACTCCAAGCCAAGCCACATATTTTAACTAAGGTGTAGAGTTTGTGAAGTTAGGCTTGTAGATTAAGGGCAAGTGGCTCTACATGAGATCTGATAACTTTTTGACAGTGCAAGCCATATTTCTTGGCAACATTTTACATAAAAATGTTTTTGGTGATACTAATTTCTCCCATACTAATTTATAATTAACGCAAACACGTTTATTAACGTCAATTCTTTACACTCGGGGTACAGAATGAAATGGAAAAATACTTTCACGAGTAGGCTTTGATATTGCAAAGCAATGGGATCTCAAAGATCCCGGTAATTTTGATTTTTACGAGACAGCAGCCTTAAAATAATTTGCTTACTTTGTCTTTTCGTATCACGTCATCGAAGACAAAGAAGGCCGAAAGATAAAGTAAATTTATAAATATTTTAGAAGCTAATCACATTTTATTAACTGTATTGTTATAATCCTATAGGTCGGAGATAGTTTTGACCGATGACGTCAGCCGGCAGCTTGCATTCCTTCCAATCAGCAGCTCTTATTGCAAATGGCCCATTTCCTGATAGTGTCACTGTAGAACAAATCAGATTATGTCATTTTCAAAAGGCTCAAAAAGTCATATAAGCCTGTTTTGATACTCGGTGTTTCAGACTGAGAATAAAGATTTGCATTGGGATAACGAGAGATTTAGTGATAGACATGTACTATCTCATTTATTAGAGACTTTTACCTTACAAGAGTATATCAGCCTCATCGTACCCTAAACTAAATTATTACACAGCAAAATGACATCTCATTCAGGTTAATTGAGATATTTTTTTTATAAACACTAATTTTAGATAAAGGATATTCTCAGTTACTCTCTTTTAGGATACGGCCAAGCCACATATTTTGACTAAGGTTTAGAGTTTGTGAAGTTATGGCTTGTAGAGTAAGTGCATGTAGAGTTATCAGATTGGCTCTTCATGAGATCTGATATCTTTTTGACAGTGCGAGCCATAATATGTTTTGGCAACATTTTACACAAAAATGTTTTTGGTAGGATACCTATTATACACAGAGCATAAAAAAACCCGTGTCAGTGTGTTGAAGTTAAAATAATTTAATTTGAATGCTGGTGCTATGACATAAGGTTTGTTTTCGATAAACATCACGTTCTAATTTGGATCTTAGGACCCCAAAAAGTATGCAAAGGGAAGTCTTACCAGTCATACCCGGTAATAATGTGACGTTGTTCTTCCCGTTGTACAACGTCAACGGCCAGTTATCATCAATAGATGACACCGTCAACGTCGCCGTCGACTCTATATTGAGGGTCATACTTGAACCAAGATACTTTATACCTGAAAAACAAAAGAGAATATTATTAGAGTTTTTTTTTTACTGTTTATAGGTCTGTGTTTGACCACAAACTCACTATGGTAAGTGATGATGTAGCCGAAGGTGGTAAGCACACAAAGCCTAGAAGGAACTGGCTCTCAAGTGCAACTGTCGGAACACACCGAAAGGTGCTTGGCGACAGATTTTTAACTTGAGGGTGGTAGCCAGCCAGGCGGGTACTGCAAAGTACCCTACCACCGTGCTATGGTTTCCTCACGATGTTTTCCTTCACCGAAAGCTCAAGCTCATTGTAGGATTCGAACCCGGGGGGGACCTTCGTCTCGGTATCCGACGTTACTACCACTGAGCTATCATCGCCTTAAAACAATATTCCAATATCACAGCATATTTCGTCCCAGGATATTTATTAAATGTTTGTTTAAACATATATGTTAGACCCTAAAACAACTGCTTTAAAGAAAATGGTCGGTATATTTGTCTGTTTGTTTGTTTTCAAGCATCATTTAAAACGGATGAACCGATCACGATGAAATTTGGCATGCAAATAGAATGCTATGGTAAGAAGGATATAAGCCCGGAAATGTAGGTGAAACTGCAGGAGACAGCAAGTAGAATGTAGCAATATGTTTTTATTTGTCTCGGAACAATTTCAAATAGTCAAATGGTAATGCATTTCAATTGATATTACTACAACGACCCTGAGAAAAATCTTCTGAAATTGAGATCAATAAGAATTTTCTTTTAATAGCTCAGACATAGTTTGAAATATAGTTTTTGTTCGTTCTAGAGTTACATTCCCTTGCTTACGAGAGTCGAGAGCTCGCCACTCTTGGCAATAATTTATCCGACGAGATTAAGAGTGCATACCAAGCCAGAAAAATATGGCAATGTCAGATGAAACAAACTTATGTCTAATCTTCGCGTGGAGATGAGATGGAGATAGCGTGTTTCGCGGAACAAAAATGAACTAAGCGCTTTTTATCTAAATAACTCGTAAAGTATAGAATATTTTAAAAAATCGTTAGTAGCAGCCCTAGGTCATATGTTAGTGATAATATTTATCGAATTTTTGTCTTAATTATACACCATGGACGAAAAAAACCGAAAATTCATTATTAGAGGTAGCTTTGTGATTTTTTTCTATCGAGGAAATTTCATTCCATTATGTTTTTGCTCAGACAGAACCCTCGCGTATATAATGAACATACCCATATAAAAATATTTTTTCATTTAAATACTATCACTCACTATATTCACTTGGGTAAATTTCAATTCTAAGATTGTTATTTTGCTTTATACGCACTCTTAAGAAGAAGCCCGCCGATCCCACAGCGAGTGTTCTAGAGTTCTGCGTTCACTGTAATCTATGTAGCGCTTTTGATATACACACAGCGACCGCGGCGGTCAAAGAGAGAACTATAGACCGCTCGGTGTGTGATCAGCGCCTTGTTACTCTAATGGAGAGATACTGTCGGAGTGAGTGAAAGTACAGTACCTTAACTACAACCTTTCCAAATTTTAGAGATGGTGTCAAGTACAAATTGTATAGGATGGCGATACCCTAAATTTTCTTAAGTATCTTGCTCTTTTGTGTCTTATATCTTTTTGTAGTCGTGCAGTCAGAATACATTTTTCAATCATTGAAAATATGCACTCACTCGGCAGTATATATCCTAATCTTAATCCGGCTCGAAGGACCATGTTTAGGGGTCCGTCGGTGCAACAGTGAAATTAAAGGCAGGAGCACGTTTTATCGGTTTAATGATTGGAGAACGAAGAGGCCGGTGTTGCCATGCAAAATAATATTATTATATTTCCAACAATCCTAACTAATATTATAAATGCAAAAGTGAGTTTGTTTATTTGTTACGCCTTCACGCCTCAACTACTCAACGGATCATCATGAATTTTGGCATGCAGATAGCCTATGGTATGGAGAAGGACATATGCTACTTTTTATCCCGGAGACGCGGTGAAACCGCGGGGGATAGCTATATCATGGAAAATAATACTAGAAATTCTCTCAGCACCTATTGTTAATTTAACGTACTAAAGTTTGACGTATCTTTACAATGAATTTTATCCATTTGCTTTTAATCTTGTTTCGATAGACGCTAATTTATAATCATGTAATAATGATTATTAAACATAACGAGTTTAACATTATGTAGGTATAAATAATGAGGGTTAACATTACTCATTAAATTTATCTTTCAATTTTCGCAGCATGTTGTGTTGTAGTAGGTACATGTACGATAACGATGAATTAATAAACAATTATTATAATAATATCGTTATGTTATTTATTATAATTAATAAATAATACAAATACCGGGACAATGTTAGACCGTATAACATTAAGTCTGTGTTTTTGTCTTCGTCTTGGTTGGAGGACCAATCAGCCTCATCGCTGCCGCTGTGGAGATCTCGTCAACGAGCTCGGCCACCATGGGCCCTCATGCTCCCTAAGTGCTGGTCGAATATCACGACACTCGGCTATTAATGACATTATCCGCAGGGCTCTTGTTGTCGCTAACATGCCTTCTGTCGGTATTGCGCGGGGCGATGGCAAGAGGCCGGATGGTATCACTTTGATCCCTTGGAGTGTCGGCAAGTCGCTGGTGTGGGATGCCACATGTGTCGATACACTCGCGCCATCTCACTTACCGGCGACTTGTAAAGCTGCAGGGGCAGCTGTGCGGAAAATTCAAAATTCAAAAAATACACATCGATTGGACCCAATTATATTTTTATGCCTTTTGCGGTCGAGACCATGGGACCGTGGGGGTCCGAAGCTCATCGCCGTTTTGCTCGCACTTTGTCATCAAAATTGATCGAGACCTCCGGAGACCAGCGGGCGAGGAGCTTTTTCCGCCAACGCGTCAGCTTAGCTATCCAAAGTGGAAACGCTGCCAGCCTTCTGGGAACCTTGCCGTTAATCGGAAACAGCGGCAGACTTGAGGAAATTTTCTATTTATAGATTGTATTTTGTACATATTTGATGTAGATAAAGTTATTATTACTTATTAATAATTATTTCCATGAAACTTAAGACGGCAACACCCGAATCATAAAAGCAATAACTTTTTTTATTGTTTGTTCGTAATAGGTACTATAAGTAAGTGTGAGTTCATCAATATTCCACGCTTAATATACATTTAAATACTTCAGTACCTGGTGGGTTTTTGCGTTAAAATATCAATATGGAAAACGAGGAGCCTCCCAGGATAAAGGTAAGGACTTACCAGGAACTCCTATGGCAATCCAATGATTATGAGCACCACCACTTCACAACAAATCACAAAGTTTTAATGCTCCTCGGTCTGTAGCGTCTTTCGTACTGAATGTTGCGAGGCGCGCGTCTCGTTTTATTCGCACACACGCGCTTGGCGATGCGTCGCCGAAGTATGTAGAAGATTCCCGAAGTTCTTTTCTCGCTCACACATATGATGTGGGAAAAGGAGAGGAATCGGGAAGCAGAGGCTCGTCATTGATACTCAATATGAGTAAATATTATTATAGGTATTTTGGCCTAAACATCCTCCGCCGCCTTGAGAATACGTAGTGTTCTCAAAAGAAAGAAAAAATAATTAATTATAAGAACTAATTACAGATTATAATAATTACTAAAGTACTGAATATAAGATGCGGTATGATTAATTTTTATTGTGAGGGTAATGGACATAACTTGACAATGGGTCTTTTGAATGATCCATTTGAAGTTTTTACTAAAGCGACGCGGATATTTCCATCCTTGCCAGGATATACTTGTGATATTATGCCCAACGGCCAACGTAAAGGGGGAATATCATCTTGATGTATAAGAACCACAGTACCAATCTTAATGTTATTTTTATCAATGAGCCATTTCTGTCTAACTTGAAGATTATGTAAATATTCTATACACCATCTTTTCCAATAGCTACACACCATCTGATCTAATAATTGTTTCCGACAACGTAAAGATATGGTTTCCTCGGACACATTCTGAAGCGGCAATGAAGTCAATGGTGAAGCCATTATAAAGTGAGCGGGAGTAAGAGGCTCCGGGTAGGGATCCTCAGATAAAATGCAAAGCGGTCTAGAATTTAAGACTGTTTCAATTTGGGTAAGAACAGTGAGGAGCTCTTCATAGGTGAGGAGCTGCGAACCGATAACACGGTATAAATGAGTTTTAATCGATTTTATATTAGATTCCCACAATCCTCCGAAATGTGGGGCGCGGGGTGGAATCATTTTCCGTTCAATGCGGTACTGATCGGTAAGTAGTTCTTGTAATTGAGCCCCAGCCCCGACAAAGTCAGTTCCGTTATCGGAGCAAAGAAAAGAAACAGGCCCTCGACGGGAAATGAATCGCTCAAAAGCGGAAATAAAAGTATCTGATGACACATCAGTTGCCAATTCGATGTGTACAGCTTTGGTTACTAAGCATATAAACAAACAAATATATGCCTTTTGGCTCTTTTGACCTCTGCGTCTACATAATGTTACTTTAATGGGTCCAGCATAGTCAACACCCGTATGCACAAACGCTTTGGTCTCCTGAACGCGGCAAGAGGGTAAATCAGCCATTTTTGGGCTGAGAAATGAAGGGGAATTTTTAAAACAAAAGTTACATGAATGTACTCTGTGTCTAATGACACTTCTAGCGGACAGTATCCAATATTTCTGGCGCAACAGTGAGCTCAGAAGATTGGCACCAGTATGGCAATGAGCACGGTGAAAATAGTCTATAATAAGATGAGTAACGTGGTCATGTTTAGGTAAAAGAGCGGGATGCTGAGCTTCATACGGAAGATTTGCATTTGAAAGTCTACCTCCAATTCTAATATCTATATCTTTTATCTTGATCTATAAAGAGGTCAAGTTTTTTAAGAGGGGAAGATAATTTAACTTTTTGAATATTATTAAATAAATTTTGAAAATGAACTTGTTGTACAGAGCGTATTAAATATACTTCAGCTTTATTTAGCTCAGAAGCTGTGATGCGGCTGTGACCTTGATCACGAGAAATTATGCGAGAAAATCTAAGTATGTATACTATTATGCGTAATATTTTATTCCATGATGAATATTTCAGAGCAAGCTCGTAAATTAAATTAGGCTCAACAGAAGCGGACGCGGTACAAGTAACAAGCGTTTTACTATTAAATTCAGGTAGGTCCTCACAGCATTCGGGACTAAATGGAGTGATAGGCCATTCTGAAACTGGATCTTTTAACCATTTCGGGCCGTGCCACCATAAGTGATGTGACACTAGCTGCTCAGGTAAAATACCTCTAGAGAGACAGTCGCTAGGATTTTCTATACCTCTATCTATCTAGAAATGTTTTGGGTCAAGATTTTCTTGACATTTAGCAATGCGGTTACTAACGAAAACATTCCATCTATGTGGAGATGAATGTATCCATGACAGAGTAATTTTAGAATCGGAGAATGCGAATATATTATCAATAGCGGTTCGAGCACTATAAGTCTCATTAATTAATTTAATAAGTTTTGACAGAAGAACAGCGGCGCATAACTCTAAACGAGCAAGCGAAACTACCTTTACAGGTGCAACCTTTTTTTTTTTTTTTTTTTTTTTTTTTTTTTTTTTTTTTTTTTTTTTTTCGTGGGGAAATCCTCATAGGATACCCGACCGCCTCGGGGGTAGCGGCCAGGTTATGCCGGACTTGTACCGGCTAAAACCCCACGGTGGTCGCCATCTGCGCTATAGAGAGGGGGGCGGGCTCTCGTGTTGAACGCGTACCTGCTCACCCCTCCAAGCGCGGCGCTTTGATAGCTCGTCCCGGGGGAAGTCTGACACCTCCCCCCAGCACCCTCGCTGTGCTATCGCACGATGAGTCGTGACCACATCGACTCATCGTCCTCCTTCGGGTCGCTTCTGGGCGCACAGAGCCCCCGCTCTGATTGCCCACGACCCCAAAGGCCCCGTTTAGTCGCCTTTTACGACAGGCAGGGGAACACCGTAGCTGTTATTCTAAGCCCGAGCTACAGGGCAGGGGGGCCGCGACGAGGCACGTTTGCGCCCCGGCGGCTTCGCCTCCGGGTGGGATCGGTCCTCTCCCGATCCCGCTCAGCAGCCTCCTTCTGCACCATTACGGTCTCACAGAAGGAGGCTACAGCTCTCCATGCTGTATCCCCGCTCAGCATCGCCGATACGACTGCTGGCAGGGAGAGATCCCATCCGATCTCTTGGACCAGAATCCGCCGCTCGGGTTCCCATGCAGGGCACACCGCGAGTGTGTGTGATGCGGAATCCTGGTCGCTCCCACCGCAGTGGAAGCAGGCTGCCGTTGCCTCACGTCCGATCCTACACAGATAATCACCGAAGCACCCATGCCCGGTGATTATCTGTGTAAGTCTGTAGGTGAGTCGTCCACCTTGTCGCTGCATCCAGGCCTCGAAGACTGGCAGGACTGCTTCGACGACGCGTTTGCGCGAATACCGCTCCTCGCGGAGCCTCGCGCGCCACGTCGCGAACGCGATAATTCGTTCCTGCCGTTTGATCGCCTCCTCTGGGTCGCCTCTACCACTCTGGCGGACGATGCGAATCCGGTCATAGACCCTCGCATCCATGTCCGCCAGAATATCAAGTGGCGGAAAACGAGCCAGAATTGTCGCCGCCTCAAAGGATACTGTGCGGTATCCTCGTACGACCCGTATAGCCATCCTTCGCTGGACCCTGTAGATTTTCGTCCTACAGCGTCGGATGGCCAGCCTCTTCGCCCATACGGGCGCCCCATAAAGGGCTACGGATCGTATGACCCCCGCATAGAGGCGGCGAACTTCCTCCCTCGGTCCCCCGAGATTGGGCAGTAGTCTGTGCATAGCACCCGCTACCCTCTCGATCCGGGGGACTAGGCGATCAAAATGCTCCTCGAAGCCCCAGCGACTGTCTAGGGTGTTACAGGTGCAACCTTAGATTTCGCACACACCAACCGTACGTGTATGTTACCATCAGGATCGGTCACATGTAAATATATGACGCAGCCATATGCTTTAAGACTGGCATCAGCAAAACCAACAATATTTGTTTTGCAGCCCATAGAAACGGCTAAATGACGCGGTATTTTTAATGTAGAAAGAAGAGGCAATTGCTCTTTGAATTTATTAAAGAGAGAAACGATAGAGTCTGGGGGTGTTTCATCCCAATCAATATGAAGATTCCATAAATCTTTAATTAATAATTTGGCAAACAATACCATTGGGGCAGCAAATCCGAGTACATCCCACAAGCGGGCAATTGTTGACAGTATGAATCTTTTGGTGCACTTGTCGTGTAAATCAGATGTAGTAAAAGTGAAGCTATCATCTGCAGGAATCCATTTGAGGCCTAGAATTTTGAGGTTATCATTGTCTGAAAAATCTATAGCAGCCCGATTGGATTGCGGCACAGAGACCAGCAACTCCTGTGAGTTACTTGCCCATTTGGTGAGATCAAAACCACCAGCTTTAAAAAGAGAGATGAGCTCTTGAGATAAGACTTTAGCTTCTTCTAAAGAAGGAATGGAAGTGGCTAAGTCATCCATATATAGTTCACGCGAAGCTACTTCAGCAGCGCGAGGGAATAGGTTTTTCTCATCCGAGCATAACTGGCGCACAGTGCGCATGGCTAAAAACGGACTGGACTTAAGACCGAATGCAACTCGGTTAAATTGAAATACGCGGATCGGATCATTGGGATCAAAGCGGAATAATATTTTTTGATATTTTCTATGCTCATCAATAACAGCAATTTGTAGGTACATTTGTTTTATATCTGCTGTAATAGCAATGGGAAATAAGCGGAAGTTCAGTAATACAATAAACAAGTCAGATTGTAAATTGGGTCCCGTATGTAAAATATCGTTTAGTGATATGCCATTGTGACATTTAGCACTAGCATCGAGTACTATACGAACTTTTGTTGTTTCTTTGTCTTGCCGTACGACGGGATGGTGCGGTATGAAGTACCCTTTATCATGGTCGTCAGAATCGGAAGGCAATATTTCAGATAAGTATTTTTTATCTAAGTACTCCTGTATAACCTCATTATAACTAGCGCGTAGCTGTGGATCGCGTAGCTTGGTACGCTCCAAAGCAAGTAAACGGCGGTGAGCAACGGAACGGGAATCACCTAACACGTCAGGATCTTCACGAAAAGGTAACGCGGTGCAATATCTGCCTGCGGAGTCCCGTGAGAAGTTACGAGAGAACAGCTGTTCACACTCCTTTTCGGCCGAGCTCATACATTTTTGCGCGGGAATTTCTTCGAGCTCCCAAAACTTAAGTAGGGAATCTTCTAAAGAAATAGTAAGGTCATTGGGACCAGAAATGAAAAAAGTCGCGGTATTAAAATAAGTGGATGCATTTTTATTAATATTAGAGTTAGCGGGAACGTCGCCCATAAGAATATAACCGAACACGGTTTCAAGGGCAGAAGGAGCGGGAGGTGCAATAATTTTTTGACCTAATAATAAAAATGGGAACAATTGTGCCCCGAGAACTACTTCGACCTCTCCGGGGATGTGCCACAGAGGGTCAGCGAGCGGTAAGTTACCTAAATGTTGCACTATAGAAGTCTCAACATATTCAGTCGGTAACCTGTCAGTAATGCAATCAACGACAAGAGCGGTAATATTATAAAAAAAAAATTTATTTTTCGCGGTTATTTTAAGTTGAACGTAGCCGTGAATAGGACGCGAAGTGGATCCTACACCCTTTATAAAAGAATTGCTAAGCGGTATTATATTTAAATTTAGTTGTTTACAACAGGCAGTTGTAATTATGTTGTTTTGAGACGCGTTATCTATTAAACATCTAACTGAAATATATTTATTGTCCTTATTAGACGCATAAACTTGAGCGGTTGATAAAAGTACAGTAGTATGGGAAGGATTTAATTTATTAAAAGAATCGCGTTCGTTATCATTATTCTTATCAACTCGCGCTCGGGTGCATAGCGACACCGGTTGCGGAGCGTCCGTAGCGTTAGAAGGAGACGCGGTCGGATGCGCGGGCGAGGCTGCGCACGGGAGCGGTCGCGGCGCGGCGCTGGCGGCGGCGGACGTCTGCGCGATGCGGTTATCGCTCTTATCAAGACGCGTCGAGTGAGAGGGACGCGAGTCGGAAACTATTTGTTGCGATTGTGAATTACTATCCAAATGCAAAAGAGAATGATGGTGTTTATTACAAGATTTACAACTATACGACGACTTACACTGAGAAGCAGTATGCGTAAGGCTGAGGCAGTTTACACAGCCTTTTTTAGATTTAACAAAATCTAAACGATCTTTAGTATTAAGTGCTTTAAAAGATGAACAATTAAAAATCTGATAGTGATCAGATTTATTACAAAATAAGCAAGTGCTTTTATTATTATTATCGCGTGCAAGGAAAGCATGTTGGACTGTATTTGAATTACGCGGTTGAGACCGATAAGCGGGCGGATTATTAAGGTTGCTACCGACTGGGGCGGTTCGCGCGGAGCCAGCAATTGGCGTAGAAGTGCGGTCTAATATTTTTACTTGCGATTTAATAAAATCAACAAAATCCTTATAAGAAGGAATTTCTTTATTCCTCATAAACATTTCAAAGGAAATAGCGGTTGCGGGATCTAACTTCTTTAAAGCTAAAGAAAGTAAGATAAAATCTTTCATATCTTCAATACCTAACTGTTCCAAAGCAGATACAGAAGCGTGGAAAGTTTCAATGAACGTATTTAAAGACGCGGAATTATTTAATGCGGGTTTAATATTGAATAAATTAGACATGTAGTGTGAGCCTAATGCTCTTTTATCTTGATATTTTTGAACTAAGCTGTCCCAAATAGAATTATAATTATCACCGGACGGTATAATACCTGCCGTGATTTTTAAAGCATTTCCTGTTAATTTACGTACAAGATATTATACTCTTTGAGAATTCGAAAGATCAGGATTTGAATGTATATTAGATTTAAAAGATTCAAAGAAGACGGGCCAATTTTCTATTTTTCCATCAAATGACGGAATTTGAATTGGTGGTAGTTTGATACGACCTTTATATTGGGACGGAATAGTATTCTGCGCGGACACATTCGACGTAATATTTGTCTTACTGACGATAAGAGAACGAACCCTTTCTATTCGGGTGTACACTGTATCAAATGAAATCATTTTTTTATAATCAATCTTATATTCTGGATCAAGTTGCATATTTAACGCGTTAATTGTATCTAAATTGGCACTAAATTCATGACGAATTGTACTAATAATTTCAGTGTCCGCCATGAATGTCTCTGAGGAACGAAGGTCTGCACTCGCGGATGTGGAAACATTCTTAGAAGAATCATATAAGAACGATAATTGTTCAAAAATAGCTTCATTTTTAGCTTCCAATATTTTAATTTTAGTTTCAATAGCTTCCATTGTGAAAGATTGCGTAATAATAAATTGCAAAATTACCTAATTAAAATAAAATGACGTAGGTAAGTAGGTAGGTATATCCAACAGTTTAGGCACCTACCTATATAGGTATGAAAGTTTATTTCAAGTCGACAGACAAGGCTCATAGAATGCAATTATATGCGTAGTAATAGTACAAATAGTAAGTACGTATTGCGGTTATTAGTACACCATATGATTTCGTATAATAAGATACGAATCGGTACCTATAAAATCTAAGTCCTAAAAATATGGAGGAGCGGCGGCGGTATTGAATACCTAACTACTTTTTATCACGATTGGCGTGGTAAAAATGGCGGGAGTACGAAATATCGTATTAATATAGTCTAAAACCTATTTATGAGGTATAAGACTTGCGTATTATGAGGTATATACCTATTTAGAGGCATAAAACCTATAGAAAGCGGGAAATTATACGTGATTTGATATGAAATTAAATTACTGTAATGGCTGACTCAAAATGAATCCGCTCGAAGGCGTACCAGAAAAAATGGTGGGTTTTTGCGTTAAAATATCAATATGGAAAACGAGGAGCCTCCCAGGATAAAGGTAAGGACTTACCAGGAACTCCTATGGCAATCCAATGATTATGAGCACCACCACTTCACAACAAATCACAAAGTTTTAATGCTCCTCGGTCTGTAGCGTCTTTCGTACTGAATGTTGCGAGGCGCGCGTCTCGTTTTATTCGCACACACGCGCTTGGCGATGCGTCGCCGAAGTATGTAGAAGATTCCCGAAGTTCTTTTCTCGCTCACACATATGATGTGGGAAAAGGAGAGGAATCGGGAAGCAGAGGCTCGTCATTGATACTCAATATGAGTAAATATTATTATAGGTATTTTGGCCTAAACAGTACCTACTATGTAACGTTATCCACATTTTAGCAATGATGTTTCTTTTCTCAGACTAATCTAATTCAAGGGCACAGATATTGTAATATAAAAACATCAATAGCATCTTATACGATCCAAAAATGGAATCTAGGATTAGACTCAAACGATATATAAGACCTTATAATAAAGTAATTACATGTCATGTTCATTTGAACAAATTCCTGGGGATGAATGGGTATCAAATCCCAAAGCATTCATTATCAATCACAATTCACCAACCTCTGATCTTAAAACTGGTAGACTGTGGAGGCAGCTGTGGCTTGGTGATCTCCAGCCTGTCGAGGTGTATCCTCACACCAGCGTACCCGAAGATAAGAGTTTGGAGGAATCCTCCCATGCCCGTGAAGAAATTTGTCGCACCTATGTTCGGCCGACGGAGTTCACTCCACACCTGGGTAAAGCGAATAGCAATGTTTCCCAAATGGCTACCTTTGATGTTCTTTGATATTCAGAAATAGCTACTTCGAAGAAGCAAGAGAGTAAGAGCGTAGCGTTTATTCGGTCAAAGAACATCTCGACCGATCTGAGACTGGGGAAGTAGTAGTAAAGTAACCTTACAGAATACCGCAGCCAAATTACTTTATTGTGTTCCTACGCGTGAATAAGGTCGCCAGAGCTCATTGGGGAGGAGGAAATGGTCGGTAACGCGCGCTTGAGTGATGGACATCGAAATAATAGTTTTATTATTTCGATGGTGATGGATGTCCCATGTTTGCAAGCGTAACCGCATTCCAGGCGAGCCGTATGTTTGTTTACTGACATCGTCTTATAAGACATTTAAATAAGTTCTTTGTTAAAAAAAACATATTTTATACAAGCTTTTTTTTGAGTGACTGTACTTTTTGTTGACTGTGCTTGGATTGTCATCCAATATTCTAATGTATCCAAATATCAAATCAATCCGACCACTGGAAGTGGGTGAAATTCAACCTGCAAGATTCCACCCGAACAAACATACATACATACATTGCAAGTTAAATAAAATCTTGTAAAAAACTAACGAGATCGAAAGCAGCAGTTACCTTGAAAGGCTCTCTGACATAATTCTGGTAGCTCTTGTTGAATAGCTTGGCCGCTTTAATGTCGTCGCCCAGCTCGAGGTGGCCGACGGTGTGCATGCTCCAGGTCATGGCCGGCCCGCTGCTGCGCGTCACTGACTCGTAGTACGTCAGGTCGTTCGCTCTTGTCGACCTGCAAGGTATAAAAAGCTGTGTAAAAGGTATAAAGGTCTACGGGAGGCGAGCCGAGAACGAGCCGAGCCGCTCTTAGCACATCCCTCGCGGGCAAGTGTGGACTTACAACAATCACTATCTACGAGCGAGAAGCAAATCCTTGTGTTCGTCAAAAAACCGACGCGAGTCAAACGTGAGTCGGACGCTCGTTCGAGGCTCCCAAGTCAGTCTTAAGACCCACCAGACAAGGTGGGTCTTAAGACGGACGGACACTTTAAGAAAACTATGGATTGAAGAAGATTTTATTATTAGAGAAATTCCTCGATCAAATCTCTCGAAAGACTCTATAAAACCTCCGTTCACACGGTTTGCAGACGATAAGTACTATCACATCTCTCACAAATATACTGTCTGCAATGGAGACCATTGCAGATACTTAGGTAGGTATTGCTCCGCTTCTAGTAAATTACAGTTTTCATTATTAGATGAACCATAACAAATAGATGACAACGTGTCAGAAATTTAACAAACGTTTCATGAATTTCGAAACTTGATTTGAGGTTAAGACTCAGGTTAAATTTTAATACTAACACATTCATAGGATATTGTAATGGGAATCCAAGTAGAACAGCATCAGCCTGCTTGATGTTGTCTCCCCTCGAGTAACCTGCGAACTGCGGGTGATAGTTGAGCTCCTCGTCGTAAGGGAGCGTCAGACTCCACGCGATATCCGCCCAGTGCTCAGGATCTTTGGCCATGAAGTATGACTTACATAGACAGGCCACATAACTGCAATCAGTAAAGGATATTGCAGTACCTATACCAGAAATAAATTTAGAGATGAATAATAGAAGTATCCGAGACTAATTAGATCTTTTTGTAAATAAGTTGAAAATACCTTGGATCGCTAAACGCACCAATGCATTAATCCTATCGCAGCTCCAAATTAAAACCCGATTATCCACCGTATGCGCATTTTGTCGCATTTCGGCCACATGGTGCACAAAGACGATGAAAGTTTGGAAAAACTGATCATAGTGGTCATCCACCAACTAGATGGACCGATCAAGTAAAAGACTCATCGTCCTCCGAGTTTTACACGGTCGTAAGGGACGCATTGGACAGAAACCGGTGGAGGCAGATCATTCGCTCTAGGCAAACCCGATGCTGACCACGATCCTCAGACATGAGGGAACGACTACAGAGAGTAAATAAGTATGAATACGGTTTTTACGGAAAGAAAAATTGGAAAAAGTACCTGGAATTTAAAAATGTCCATCTCCATCCATAATACAAGCTCGGCCTAACTTGGATCAGACGGCCGTGTGTGAAGATGTGCACAAGAATATATAAATGCTAATAAATAGATCCCAACTTACTCAGCTAAGTAAAGCGAATAGCCGGCAACAACATTGGTGAACGCCGAGTTGTTGATGTTACTGTGGTCCTCATCAGGACCCATCACGTCTAAAAAGGACAACAAATATTGAAATCTGGGGGCACGGGAGTGCCCCCCGCCAAGACAGCCAAGCGAAGCGAAAGGGCACTACCTACCTTTTCTCGAAGCGCTTCGTCGTTTTTTTGAACCCTCATAACTTGGATTTGGATTATACCAGATAAACAAAATTCTCGGAACATGATCTCAATAGTGAACTTATTAAGCATATTAAGTTTCAATAACATAGCTCTTATACTTTAGATTTTATTGATATCTAAAAAACCCCGATTTCGTCACTGACTCACTGATGATCATCAAAACTCATAGGGTACTTCCTGAAGTCCTAGAAAGCTGAAATTTGGTATTTAAACTTGTATTAGTACACAAACAACAAAAAAATTATAAAACTTGGAAATTTCAAACAAAAAAAAAAGAAGTGAAATCCCACCAAAAACATTTTCATGTAAAATGTTGCCGCCAAGACATATGGCTCGTACTGTCAAAAAGTTATCAGATCTCATGTAGAGCCAAGCTTATAACTACATGCACTTACTATATAAGCCCTAACTTCACAACCTCTACACACCGTAGTCAAAATTTGTGGCTTGGCCGTTTCAATACTACAAGAACTATTGAATAACAAAAAAGCAATGAACAGTGAATACATTTTTCACCTTACTCCCATGTGACGGTAGCGAAACGGCCAAGCCACAAATTTTGACTACGGTGTTTAGAGGTTGTGAAGTTAGGGCTTATATAGTAAGTGCATGTAGTTATAAGCTTGGCTCTACATGAGATCTGATAACTTTTTGACAGTACGAGCCATGTCTTGGCGGCAACATTTTACATGAAAATGTTTTTGGTGGGATCGATTATTTTTACGGTACTAAGTTAATTGATATCAATACTTACTATCTATATCATAGAGTCCAGTATTGTAGTTAATCACAGCTCTGGAAGCCCAAAAATTGGCTATGTTCGTCACAATGGAACATCCACCATGCTGTAAATAAATTTATAATACAAATTATTATTTTTAATTTAATTTTAAGTAGTCATAATGCGGATTAATGAGAAGAGGGGATGACAGCCTTGAAAAGCTGGTCATTGTTGGCAATACCGAAGGCAAGAGAACACGAGGCCGGTCGCCAACACGATGGTCGGACCAAGTGAAAGAAGCAACCTCCTCTTCTAAATTCTACCAGTGGTGAGGGCTACTTCGGACCGGAATCGATGAAGGCAGTTTGTCCGTATAAGGGGTTCCACTGACCACGATCCTCAGAAATGAGGGACCGACTGAAGAAGAAGGCGGATTAATGATATTACTCATTCATTGATAGATTGGCAGATCGATGATAGAGCCAGGTTTGAATAATAGTAAAATAAATAAATATCCTGGTTAGCTAATCCCAAACTAAGCTGAGCTATGGAAACCAGATAACTGATATACTACTTTTTTGCTTGCAGATACATATACCATAATCAGGACATGCAGACATATGCATGTTCTGGGTGGGAATCGAACCCACGTCCTGCGCCATGCCAACTGGCTCATCAATGATAACTCCGACTTAAAAAGTAAGTTACGACTTTCAACCTTGGAGCGTCGGGAAATAATTATTAAGAAAATCCGTTTCCCACACTCCAATACCAACGTGGAACATAACATACCTTTAACCACTCCTCGTCCCTAGTGGTAGCCAAGTACTGTCTTGCTGCGAAGGATATACAGCCGGTGACGTGTTGCTCAAACTCAGCGATGTCGGGACAACACGGCTGCGTCACCTCTACTCCTGTATATGCACTCTCCCATGGGTACCTGATGAAGTAAAGATGAGATTTTTTTTGTTTAGATGCAGAATAGGTTAGGAGTAAGTGAAAGAAAGAAGAAAACTCCAAAACCGGCCAAGTGCGAGTCAGAATTACTCAGAATCACCCACGGAGGGTTCCGTATTTAACTCAATTTTGGTATGAAAAAAGAACTCAAAAACTTTTTCATAAGATTTTTAACATTATTTTATGTTTGTTATTCGTGGTTCAAGCGGCAATAGAAATACATATTCTATGAAAACAGCTGTCTACCTAAAACGGTTCACGAGATACAGCTCACTGAAAGACAGGCGGACGGACGGACGGACAGCGAAGGCTTAGTAATAGCTCAGAGTATATAAATACTACGTGTAATAGGGTCCCGTTGGGCACCCTTTTGGTACGAAATCCTAATAAATGAATACAGCCTGGGACATTACTTACACAAGGTTATCTGTACGTGGATTACGTAACTTTATTTCAATGAAATTCAGATTGAAATAACCTCTGAATCGGTAGAAATATAACAAAATCGGAAATGGTTCCATTTCTAATGAACCACTGTTTGTATTTGCAGTTATCAGAACGTAAAAAAGTTATCAAAAAACCACTATATTTAACCGATTTCAATTCGAAAATGATTGAAATTTAGTTACGTTATCGCCTCACTGATCCCAAACTAAGCAAAGCTTTATACTATGGAAACCAGATAACTGATATAATACATATACTACTTTTTGTTTGTAAATACATACTTAATATACATAATTACATCCAGACTCAGGACATACAGACATGTTCATGCACACAAATGCATGTCCTGTGTGGGAATCGAACCCACGACCTGCAGCGCGTAAGGTGAATCTTAACCAACTGCGCCAACTGGCCCGTCAACATGGCTATGTCTTTGTTGAGGGATCTTGTTGTGCGAGTTACACCTAACACGGCACCGCTCGTTGGTTTACTTTCCACCCAGGACATTTATGTTCTTGTATGTCTAGTTGTAGACCCCCTTACCTATATCCCTTATGTCCAGTGACCTTTGCAAGCTCAGCGGCCACATACGCCGTGTCAAGTCTGTACTGCAGCAGCTGCTGGGCGTACCGAGGATACAGGAGCAAGATGGACGGGAACATCCACATCTCTGTGTCCCAGAAGTTGTGACCTGGAACGAATATTAAAACAATGACAGGTAGTCAAACGAAACACACCCAGGTTTTTCTAAATAATTTTCTTGGTCAGCTCCTCTGGATGTGAAACAGATCATTATTTAAAACGTGGCTTGGAAGTAAAGCTTAAAGCTTGTCTAATCTCTGGGAATCGACTGATTAAAAAAATACAAGTATGTGTGTACCTATCATTTCACCAGAATACTTGTAACCTGACACTATCTTTGGATTGATATATGTAGGTGGATGAGCAGATTTACGACCTCGGTTTAATTCCCAAATAGCAGTGTTCGTAATCTTACCTTCGTAATCTTCCAAAGTGCCTCCTCTGGCGAGTCCAACAGGACTGAGACCGAAGTACCTTTCAGCTGGCTGATGATTGTGCTCCGAAGGCAACGAGCTCAGGAAGTAGTACCAAATACCGTTCACGATTTTAGCCTAAAAATAATATTGTATTGAAATCAGCTTAAATCACTGCTACCAGTTTTCTTTTTACTTTGTATTGGTTTGTTTGACCATTATTTCATGAGTTCCAAAGTGGTAAGCACATAAAACCTAGTAGAACTGGTTCTCAAGTGCCAGACCCTTGAGGGTCAATCTGTCGCCAAATGATGAGGTACTTTGAACTCACTCACCAGTTGCAGATTCCCTTCAATCTCCATCCCAGCCTGCAGGTGTAGCTTCAACCACTGCTCCACGTGCTTGTCGAACAGCTCCTCGCCGTCTTCCTGCAACACTATGCACACATGTAACTTTACCATCTTATCATTGATAGCTTAATTTAACTGATGTATTTGTGTAGGTCATAAGCTCTTATAGAATAAATCTAGATTCAAAATCGTTACAATTGTAATGAAATCCTGGTTAAACAGACGTGGAGGTTAATGATAGAGTCGCCTCATCAGGGTTCCTTTTTAACTTTTTGGTTTGGTACCATAAAAACACAATCTAGCCTTGAAAAAAAAGTGAGTTGCCAGAGTAGGTATATTTTTACGTAGTATATTATAAACTCTATTGTACTATGAACCGGTGGTAGGTAGAGTCATAAGTGCCTTATCAGTACCTAAGCACTGAGTTCATTGAGTTCTAGTATTAGTTGTCATAAGCGCCTTAAATTGTGCCTTGGATGCGATCGCTGGTATAGCATAATTAGCAGTTCTTAATCGATCACCGGTGAGACCAGTTCCTGGTTGGGTGACCACCTTGTGGTATTTCAACTCGGGTGTTCTCCGCGCTTCTGAAGGCATGTTTAGCCGTTGGTACAGGTTATCCCTTAAGCTGGGGTTTTTTCGATGTACGTGACTGAATGATTGTAGAAACTAGTAGTTAGTTTGCGATGTTGGGTTTTTTTTATACCACTTAGGTGGCAAACAAGCATACGGCCCGCCTGTTGGTAAGCGGTTACCGTAGCCTATGGACACTTGCAACACCAGAGGTATCACTCACGCGTTGCCGACCCTAAAATTGGGTAGTTGGGTGCTAATTAGTTAGTCATTTCAAGTAATAATCAGTTTAGTTTTATTTTGAGTAGCTACGTGTGACAACGGCCTTATTGCTAAAGAGATGTATCATCAAAATGCAACCGATTTAAATACTAACCTTTAACCAACTCTGCTCTAGCAACAGTCTTATTTTTATCCGCAGTCATAGCAAATGTGAAGACTCTGGATCCATGCTGGGGTACAACCACGTAATCCGGGACAGAAGTCCAATAAGCACAGACTTCGACTGACTCTGGCTGGTACACAGGGTCTTCAGACTCCTTAGTGTGGCCACAGGAGCTCCAAATCATCCTGCCATCGATAACCTCAGGGATAGGGTCTTGGAACGATATATCTTTGCTTTTTGGACCCGGCATCAAGTTCACGGCTATCCAAATTTCTTGATGGATGAAATTTGGGTCTGAAATTTTATGAAGGGAAATTTTATTGTCACTGATTTCTTATTTTTTATTTATTTAAATCAGATAATATTCATCCATAACGTTGTTAGTACGAGCTTAAAAACTATGTTAGTAGAGAAAATAAACTAAAACCTTTACATTATTACCTAAACTACCTAAGACTAACAAGTGCGACCCTGGACCCCATGTGCAAGGTGTTCCAGTGTCGCACAACTGGACAGTCGCATCTGTATAGTACGTTGTTTAGGAGGCCGCTAGTATTGTCCCGCACTCGACGCATCAGGTAGGCCACTCTTTTTCTTAATATTGCTTGAAAACAATATATAATTGGCCTGAGTAAACACCCCCGATGCGATGCAGTAACGAGGCAACCTTAGCAGCATCCTAAACCCGTTATTATATTGGATGCGCAGGGCATTGAAAAATCTGCATGAATAATTAACCCACAGGCTGCAGGTGTAAAATGATTGGTAGTATGTTTTGAACAGGGTTCTCTTGACATATTTATTACACCGTGTAAACCTGCGAGCCATGTATATTGCATCTCACAGCCTATGCCCTGCGCTCCCTCTCCATATCGAGATCGTCTGAGAGATCCTCGGTAACCCAGTGTCCCAGGTATTTAAATTTGGTGACTCTACTCGGCGGGGAGCTCATTCCACAATCTGAGCGTCCGCGGAAGAAAGCTCCTTTGAGCCCGCACAGTTCGAAACAATTCTGGTTTCAATATGTGAGGAACGAGCGAGTCTAGGGCGAGTCCCCCGAGTTATATTATTATTCATATGTTTTTGTTTACTTAGATCTCAAATTAGGTTTGTATGTCGGTAAGTAATCGATGTAGGTACTAGTAACCTTTGACCTTATGTGTTAACTGTTTAGAACTCAATTATGACTAACTTGTTGTTTGTTTTCACTGATGAGCATTCTACTAAGATAGCACTTGCAAATAGTTTTATAGCAACGCCTATTCAATTTCAATAGCAAAAATTCATTGAATTGATTGCTCATATTTTATTAAAATGTAATATCCACCTTATCTTTCCCAAAATAAAATACGAAGTCCTTTAAACACCAGATAAATAACATTTTGAGATCCTCTCCTTACTCCTGAAGTGCAGTCTCAGTTCTTCATACACAAAAATACGTCCCTACATAATAATAATAAGTATATGAACAATTTCGATCGGCAAAGTTAAGCTACCACCGTCGTGGTACCTGGATGGGTGACCGCCTAGTGGTATCTCAAATCGAGCGTTTCCGTGCTTCGGAAGGCACGTAAAGCCGTCGGTCCCGGTTATTACTTAATTGTGATAGTCGTTAAGCTAGTTGGATGCCTCCTAGGCGGCTTGAAAAATTCCAATAGTAGGTTGACCACTAGCCTACCTAAACCAATTCGCAGTGGGCACGCATGGTGGAATATTCCCCATTCCCTTTCACCCTCATTTGTGAAAGAAGGCCTGTGCTCAGCAGTGGGACATTATAGGCTGATGATGATGATGATCATATGAACGATTTTAAACCTACACTTCGTAAAAAATACTCACCTGCATGTGGTTTCGCAACTACTTGGATTTGATTGACGATAGCTCTTGTATAAAACCTATGCGCATAGATCCTCTGCGTCACAATAGAGCGGTCTCTATCCACACGCACTTTGAACACTCCTTCCTTCGTATCCAGGCTATAGACTGGGCTAAATGGGTGATGTGTGAGTGTTGAGTTCAGGCGTATGTTGGCCCAGCCTGGGATCCTGGCACGGTGGCTCTCGCCTTTCCGCCCGTTGTACAGGCCATTCATGTAAACTGTGTCGCTGAATACATTGGTAGCTACGTGGCCGTTTCCAATTGATGCCATTAGCTTTTCGTTTGATGGGAGCCTGTAAATAAAATTATGGTTATTTTCTCTGGGGAAAAAATTGCCGTCTTTCTTTTTTCTTGGTTTGATTAACATCCACTTATTATTTGCTTAATAAATATATTCATGAAATTGTTATTCAACTCATAGGTCACTACACCTGTTGCTAAATATCGCTATCCCATCTCACTGTTAACATTTTACCTTAAAAAGTACGTAGGTAGGTATACAGTGAGCCACAGTACCTATAATATTTTTTTTTAATCATAACTTCACATAGTTAGTTTGTGTATAGGTATTATATAACCGTATTTTTCTCCATGTCGTTGCTTTAGGTTTTTGCTGCAATAGTCACCGCAGGCGCTCCGCCTGCTAACCGAACAAGTTTGACTAAAATTACCTACGATCGGCCTTAATGAAAAGCAGCCTTCATATTAAAGTATATAAATTAACTAACTGTCCCCCGCGGTTTCACCTGCGTCCCTAGGTTAAAATATAGCATATGACCATCTCCATACCATAGGCTAGCATAGGCCAAATTTCATCGTTATCGGTTGAGGCGCGAAAGCGTAACAAACAAACAAACTCACATTCGCATTTATAATATTAGTAATTCTCTGGGGAAAAGTCTCTGTCTTTGTCTTTTCTTGGTTTGATTTACATCCGCTTATTGTTTTCTAAATAAACATATTCATGAAATCGTTATTTAAATTATTATAGGTCACTCTACACCTGTTGCTAAATATCGCTATCCCATCTCACTGTTAACATTTTACCTTAAAAAGTACGTAGGTAGGTATACAGTGAGCCACAATACCTATAGTATTTTTTTTTTAAATCATAACTTCACATAGTTAGTTTGTGTATAGGTATTATATAACCGTATTTTTCTCCATGTCGTTGCTTTAGGTTTTTGCTGCAATAGTCACCGCAGGCGCTCCGCCTGCTAACCGAACAAGTTTGACTAAAATTACCTACGATCGGCCTTAATGAAAAGCAGCCTTCATATTAAAGTATATAAATTAACTAACTGTCCCCCGCGGTTTCACCTGCGTCCCTAGGTTAAAATATAGCATATGACCATCTCCATACCATAGGCTAGCATAGGCCAAATTTCATCGTTATCGGTTGAGGCGCGAAAGCGTAACAAACAAACAAACTCACATTCGCATTTATAATATTAGTAATTCTCTGGGGAAAAGTCTCTGTCTTTGTCTTTTCTTGGTTTGATTTACATCCGCTTATTGTTTTCTAAATAAACATATTCATGAAATCGTTATTTAAATTATTATAGGTCACTCTACACCTGTTGCTAAATATCGCTATCCCATCTCACTGTTACCATTTTGCCTATAAAAGTACGTAGATGTACAGTGAGCCACAGTACACAGTTAGTGTAAGTACTCGTATATTGCTGTATTTTACTCGATGATGTTGCTTTAGGTTTTTGCTGCAATAGTCACCGCAGGCGCTCCGCCTGCTAACCGAACAAGTTTTACTAAAATTACCTACGATCGGCCTTAATGAAAAGCAGCCTTCATAATAAAATATATAAAATAACTAACTGTCCCCCTCGGTTTCACCTGCATCCCCAGGCTAAAATGTAGCCTATGTCCTTCTCCATACCATAGGCTAGCATAGGCCAAATTTCTTCGTTATGGGTTGAGGCGCGAATGCGTAACAAACAAACAAACTCACATTCGCATTTATAATATTAGTAATGATAACGTACGCAGGTACATAAAACGCATCACACGTAAAATATTTGCTAAGTAGCCAATTGAAGATATGTTTTTTCGACCTTTGCAATTATTATCTCCTGCAGAGAGGCTTAGCAGGAATCTCAAAGTATATGTTCCTGCGTTCCAAGAATAAAGAAATAATACAGTTATTCCTTATGTAGATTAGATGCTCCTTAGCTGTACCATTAATATTGTTATAGTGATTTTTATTTAACCATTGTCAATTTGAATTTTAGCTTTATACTATTCACTATTATTTTTGCAACAAATAATAATTATTATCTTATCTTATCTTATCCTCTGCTTGGCTATGATTTGAATATTCTCCCCTGACTGTCACGGCGCAGGTTATGTTGTGAGTCTGTTCGATTCCCATGGAGGACAAAATATGAACATGTCTGTTGTGAGTCTAAAAGTGGTTTATTCTAATTTCCAAGGTACCAAGCTCTACTCATACTCCATTTTTAACCGACTTCATAAAAAGGAGGAGGTTCTATGTTCCGTGCGTATGATTTTTTTATTCATGTTTTTTTTATTACTCACTCTAATTTTTTTAAAAGGTTATCCGATTTGGATGGTTAAATTAAACTATTATATCAAGGTAGATCCCGAGGTGGTCCCATATAAATTTTATCATGATCTGACCTTGAAGATATTATGAAATTCCTCAACGGCAAAGAGCAGAAATATCGCGATTGAAGTATTTTATTCAACATTGTCCTCGGTCAGTGACAAATTTTGAGAGGTATTGAAAACACATATAAAACCTTAGTATATATATATAAAAAATGTAACCTTGCTGAGTTTCTTGCCGGATTCTTCTCAGTTGAAGGCCGAGTTCCGAACCGGTGGTAACTTCAGTAAATGTGACCTTCATAAGTGCCCTTCTGGGGCCTAAATTGAATAAATGGCTTTGACTTTGACTTTGAGTATAAAACTCAAAGAAAAATAAATTATTTTTTGTTATAAAAATATTTATTTGATATAAACTACTAAACCAAGTAGAAGTAGGTAATTGTAACCTTTTTCCTCAAAGAGATAATTGTAAACAACTAGGTCATCTTATAAGCTAAATTAGATATGAAATGTTTACTAGCAAATATTAGAAAAAACCTATGAAAAGTATTAGGTCTTTTTATACTGATAAATCATTAGCATAAGTTAGCATTCCATACGAAATCTAGATTATTTAATCGTAAATTATAGCAAATAATCCAAATTTTTAATAGGTACCTTTACAAGCAAGGTACTATATCTAATTTAATTTAAAAATATATCTAGTACTTTGTTTACATTTTGTCAAAAAAGGAGTTAACTATAATTTCTTGGTCTGTGGCATAAGCCTAGGTAACCTATGGAACATTCCGCATTCGGGATATCCCCTTTTTATACAGCTTATCAACAAATATTTAATAAACTATCCATCCACGATTCATGTTTCATCCAAATGTAGTGATTGAAAATCAAACATTCATATCGATAAAATTATTAGAAAAAGAATCACCTGTGAGTAGAAAATACATGAGCATCACTACTGACATCGTCAGTCTCCTCGTAATCACGTTCGTCCGTAGAACTACTGGCCCCCCTAGTGGCCAGGCCGATGACCACTAAAGCGGCCAGGGCCAACAATCCCAACATTGCAGTCACCTGCATATTACGCGCCAAAAAATGCCACATCCACGCAAACGTTTTTCACAAACCTCCTTGTTTATAAACGATAAATCAATAAAAAAAAAATAACTTTATTTACAAAGAGAACTTGCGCTCGTGCGTCGCGCACAGAGTCCCGTACAGATTAGGCGACCGACCTGCGACCGGTATGACACACATTATGTTTTATTAACAAAGATGATAATAACCGTACAGGGTCATCTACTCATCTCTTTGTTTCGAAAATCTGTTTGTAAAACAATATCCAATTACCTATATGAAAGAATTGTTAAACATTCACGTAATAGTTATGAGAACGACGAATTATTTCGCACGTCGAACTACAACTATACCTCCAATCACATGCGTAGGTTTAAAGCAAGTTCTGTAAAACCCAGGGTTTAAGCTGACCCCAGTTCTTTTTGATATGTGACGTCGTACGTTTTGTATAGTGAGAGATCCACTCGTAATCAGGGAGATTGATAGGTACCTACTTTCTCAAAACGTCAAAAACTGTTTAATATTTCCTGTATAACTGTGGATTTGGACAGGATTATGTTTATAATGTAGTCAAAATTGGTACCTAAACACACAACGGTTTAGGTTAATGTTAAATTATTTTATCAAACGTCTTTTGCCAGCCCTAAAGCTAGGCTAGTTAACACCATTAATTCAATTGTAGCTTCCTCGTAGTAGACACGGTCCTTATTAAGGATGCTAAGACAGGACAATACCAGTATTAAGATCACGTAAATTAATTACAACCTGGGGTCAATGTCCGTAGATTAGCTATAGCTATCAAACTTACTATTCATATGATAATAGTACATTATGATACATGTGTGCAAAGTTGGTTATTAGCACTCCAGGCGGTATCATAAGGGAGCCGAGAGTGTAATATTTTTTTTTAACACACTAGCGAGGAAAAAACAGACTTGTATTTTGCAATAAATGTCACTTTACGAGCGAGTGTGTTGTAAAGTATTTTTTGTTATGACGCCTTATGAAATCAAAATCAAAAAGTAATTTATTCAGTTTAGGCCCTGATAGGCACTTATGAACGTTATGCCGGGTCCACACGTTTGCCAAACCGCGACAAGCATCCAAAAATTCAAACGCGTAGCATGAAACCTAAACAAGGCATTTTTATGGAGCTTTCTTTTAAAATTACAGATTTTATTCTAAATACTTAAACATATGCTTATTTATACAATCGTCACTTAGCCAGAGGGAAGCAAGTGCAGGAAGAAGCTACTATAACCATTATTCTTGTCTTCTCTTCCACGTAATGAACCACTGAAACTCGTTTGAAAATCTGTCGCCAAGCACCTTTCGGTGTGTTCCGATAGCTGCACTTGAGAGCCAGTTCCTTCTAAGCTTTGTGTGCTTACCACCTTCGGCCGCATCATCACTTACCATGGTGAGATTGCGGTCAAACACAGGCCTATAAATAGTTAAAAAAAAAAAAAAACACCTTTGTCAATTTATATACAAAAAGTCCGCATATCTTTAATCTATGAAAAAGTCAAGCACAATATTCCCTTCATGTTTCTTCATAGTTTTAAGCTGGCAACCAAATCCAAATTAGGACTTATTTCTGCCAGTGTCGAGTTATATTATAGTTTCCAGTCAACTTTCACATCAGTCTTTAGTCGGTCACCGTCCATATAAGACATGTTTTACTACAATGTTGGTCATTGTACTAAAACTCTTCAGGGACTTTTTGAGACAACTTGAAAAGTCACGATACACATAATTCATTTCATTTCACTTCACTGGTGCGCATGGATTGATTGATCTTTATTGGGTAAAATACCACCGATAATATGCAATAAAACTCAAAATTCTAGAATTTATGAAAATTAAAACGAAAACGCAACGTCACTCTTCAAGTTCCCGGCAAACAATCCCTCCCTTGATGTATATGTGTGAGTGTAAGTAAAATAACAAGCAGCAGACACAAGTGAAACCTTTTTGTCACTGTCGATGTCTCAATGCGGAATGACAACCGATCAGCGTACATTATTACCACAGTATTACCCAACTGATAAGGCGCGTCGTGAATCTTCGTTCGCACTTCGCACAGAAAAGAAAGTATGGCCCCGAAGATTAACGAAAGAATGCTTTAACTTACAATCAACCTTAGATCACTACTATAAGGTTCCTAATACACTGCAGCTATTCATTCCGTCTCACTCGCAAGTCACGCCCCTCCGCACGGCGCGCGCTAACATGGCGGCAACTGCCGACCAATAGCGGTTTCCCGCGCTTTGAAAATGTACAAAATGTATCTTCTACGCAGGTACATCGGTAAGCCATATCAGTTGGGTACTACTGTACTATCGTGTAAATGTGTGCGTAAGACAAGACGGCCCCGGCATACTTTGACGGCTTCACATTTGTATATGGCGATGATCCGTCCAGATTTTTTGTACGTCTATGGCTGCCTTGTACCTTTCAGTTTTGCAACTATTGCATATGACTGGACATTAACAAAGAATCTCTGTTTAACAATGTACTCGGACAAGCGACAGATTATAAATTGTTTTTTAAATCAAGCTGGGTATTAAAACGCATCAGACCATGTGCCCTCTAGTTCCGCTCTGTTACTTCCAATGACGTTACCAACACTTTTAGACACCGTCCAATTTGGATGCTCTGTACCGCAGCTACCTGTGTTGAGCAAGGTGTAAAGTTGAGCCATATGGCGTTCATGTCAAGCATACTTGCGTCAAATAGATTATTGAATTTGACATTTTAATAGACTGTTTCTTGCACGAGTGTGTTTTTTATACCACTAAGGTGGCAAACAAACATACGGCCCGGCTGATGGTAAGCGGTTTACTCTCTAAAGGTGGCACCTAATAAGGTTACCGGGATAACTATTCTGAAGTCAGTGAAAACAATCCTGTATATTGCTAACCAGGAAACATTTTTCACAATGAAAAAAATAGCTTACAACAACTAATAAAATCACTCATAACTTCCACATATACTTATATAAGTTACGTACCATCTACCATAACAGGTATCCGACTAATTGCTCAACAAGTGAGATATGATTGGTTCAAGAAGCCAATGTCATTATCCCCGTAGTGTGGGCACCGAAGCATGCCGCCCTCCGCTGCGGTCCGCTAGCTGCACGGTCAGCCACCTTCCACTTCGCGCCAACCATCAACATCAATGATCCGTCTTGGATGTTGGCCGCCAATGTTTGAACAAAATGTTTCTAGACATGCTGATGTTGGTAATCAGTTTTAATCTGGGGGCAAAAACCCTGATTTCGTCTTTGCTAAATAAGCTAGTATTAGTACACAAACAACAAAAAAAAATCTAAATCTTGGAACTTTTATCTCCCAACTCCTTAAACTAGGGGATGGAAGTTTGTATGTGACTTCCGCAAATTTTGATGCTAGAGGTCTGAAAATTGAATATAGGAACTTCTTGTTATAAATAATAAAATATAAATACATATATCAGGCTTTTTAGTAAATAACCCCCCCCCCCCAACCTTTAAATTAGGGGATAGAAGTTTTTATGGGTTTTGTCATAGAAACTTAATTTTATGCTAGAGATCTGAAAATTATACAAACACACATACTTTTTATTACAAATAAAAAACTACAAGTGTCAGTTTTTTTTAAATCATCCCTCATCCCGTTAAATTAGGTGACAATTAATAGTGTCACAAGCACTTACAAAAATAAGTGAAATCCCAGCAAAAACACTATCATGTAAAATGTTGCCAAGACGAGACCATTATGACTCGCACTCTCCGAAAGTTATTAACTCTCATGTAGAGCCAAGCTTATAACTCTACAAGCCCTAACTTTACAAACTCGTATAGAGTCAAAATAGGCTTGGCCGTTTCGCTACTACAAGAACTATTGAGTTAGGGTCTGTAGAGCTATAAGCTTGTCTCTACATGAGATTTGATAACTTTTTGACAGTGCGAGTCATATGGTCTGGTCTTGGCAAAATTTTACATGAAAATGTTTTTGCTGTGATAGATTATCCTGGGACCTGGGAGATTATTCTGCTTTATCCGATTCCATCTTTGAACTGGAACTGCAGCTTTACAAATTTTGAATACTGTATATTTTTTTAATCTATCTACCAACCATAAAGACAGAAGTAGGTATAATCAATTAATAATTAATGTTGAAAAACTATGTAATAAATAACATTATGTAGTCAGGAAATAATAATGATAAGGCAAATGACCGCACAGCGCATGCTGCTGCAATTATACGTGATGGATGTGAGCATAGCTTTGTGGATGACCCTGAACAAAAAGATAATATATGTATAACACTTGCTAATAAATCCTGGGATATCTAGAGATTCCTACACGTTAGGGATGGATATCAATTCATAAATTGTGTAATAGACGCGCTGTTTCAACGCACTTTATTGACTGCGCCAGCTAATGAGGTGCGGCTTTTGTCGTGTGTCCCAGGACATCTTAAAAATCATATTCATCTATTATCATCATCCAGGCCTCCTTTTACAAATGAGGGTGAAAAGGAATGGGCAATACTCCACCACGTATGCCCACTGTGGATCGGTGGAGGTAGGCTAGTGGTCAACCTACTGTTGGAATTTTTGAAGCCGCCTAGGAGGCATCCACCTAGCTTAACGACTATCACAATTAAGTGATAACCGGGACCAACGGGTTTACGTGCCTTCCGAAGCACGGAAACGCTCGATTTGAAATACCACTAGGCGGTCACCCATCCAGGTAACGACCACGACGGTGGTAGCTTAACTTTGCCGATCGATTAAGAACGGCTAATCATGCTACACCACGAGCGCTTCCCTTATAGTAGATTTCAAATAGCATGAGTTCGGTGACACATGGTATCCTATTAGATTTCTCAATAGTTGTTCATTTCGATATAATAAAGGAATATTATGATAGAGCGAGGTTTCATGAACAATTGTGAGTAATATTTCAGAGTAATCAAATAGAATTTCACTATAAATTAGTGAAAAAACCCTTGATTCATCCTATGTGAAAAAGAGTATAGTCGTCACACCAGCTCCAAATTATTATAACCTCTCGTATCTTCAAAAGTTAGACAGATTAGTTAAAGAGATAAAGTAGGTATAAATGACTAACAGTAAAGTTAGAACGCTAATTCAGCCAGTAATTCAACAGAATTGTGATAATAAAGTAACTATCGTTAACCACGAACCAGTTCGACATAGTTCAGAACTTAGGTACACCTTCAAACGAAATACCAGGCCACAGAGAAATAAACGACGTCATAAAACAAGGGTGTAGACTGTAAAATAGGAGAAGCTAAATAATTGGGTCTGATATAAGTACTACTACAAACATTCAATTTCATAATTCAAGATATTGGTTCCTCAGTCATTTCTGTAATTATTGGAACCAAAACTAGAAGAAAATTGGCTCTCAAATTAATGAAATATACCGGTTAATCGGTGGTTAGGCGATTCAGCTAGGTGATTCAAATACTACCACGAACTACGCATTTCCTGTCAAAGTCAAAGTCGAAGCCATTTATTCAATTTAGGCCCCAGAAGGGTACTTATGAAGGTCACATTTACTGAAGTTACCACCGGTTCGGAACTCGGCCTTCAGCTGAGAAGAATCCGGCAAGAAACTCAGCAAGGTTACATTTTTTAAATATTTTTTGGACAGTCTGACTATGGCTTTATTTTTCTAAATAATTAACAATAAAAAAGATAGGCTAAGCATAGATACAGGCGAAAATACAGACGACTTTAATTACAGTAGCTGAACAAATATTTCAAATATAGTTATGAAATGAAAACAATCCAATTTCAAATCTATTTAATTTTTAACGGCTCCTTTGGCGGGCATGGCTCGATGCGCACGCGTCGCGCTCGGCCAAGCGTGCCGCTCTCATAGAAACAGGTGCAATACTTATACGATGCTCCTCCATAATTGGTTAGAATTATTTATTTGACGTTTACGACGGAAGTGTGCCCTTAAGCCGTCCTCAATTTTGTGGGCAGATGTGGCTGCGTTCAATTGTTTTATGAGATTTATATTGGCTCGAAAGAGTTCTTTGCGAGTTTATTAATTTCTTGGGGCATCTTTTATCGTATAGAGATTAAACATTCTGATTTTAATTAAGTAATTAATCATGAAGCATTAATCGAAATTGTTTTGAAGATATAACATTAACTAATTCAGAAATAATTGCTACTAAATTAATCTAATATTATGGCTGGTGATTAATCAAATCATTTTCTAATTTGCATGAAATGCCTTAGTACCAATTTGAGTGGTGTTAGACAGAACAGATTCGCTTTATTTTATGAGCTGTAAATGTGTAATTGCTAAATTGAAAGAGCACTTTGCTGCCTTTAATGTTCAAAGTAATGAGACCTTCTCAAGTACTCGGTTAACATCTCTACATATCAAGATAATTGCCGCGGATGAGCTCGTTGCTTCTATTTGTCTATGATTAGTGTAACAGATGACTGCAGCACAGAAATAGCCTAATTAGACCTTAGGTCATCAGGTACTTGTAACACCAATGACCAAGTTCTATAAGGTCGCATCTTTGATAAAACTCTAAGAGATGTGTTTGACTGTTTCATTATTTTACATTTTCTCTACAATTTAGTCACCGAAAAAGAGGTAGTTGCGGTCTTCATGGGTTTATGTATTTTTCTATTGTATTCAATCAATGATATTATAATTTGTCATTATAATGTTATTTCTATTACTAACACAATATAGGTCGTTGTTTTGGTCAGCGACGAGCGACTCAGGGTCGATAATATAAATGAACTGAAACACTGGTGCTAAAAAAATATTTAAAAAAAAATACTTTATTTTTTATAATAATATAAATAAAAATAATATTAATTAGAAAATCATGTAACTAAAGTGTAGACGTAATACTCAACGGGAGTGCGAGGGAGTAAAGGGGTGGGGCGACGGCTTGCGCCTAGCTCTTGCCCTGTGACCATTCGTTACGGTAATTTTATTTCAAATTGAGGTATTTCTCAATGCATTAACAGTATTTAATGGAATTAAGTCCATTTTTGGAAAATATATGTTTTGTACTACCGCTCCTGGGTCGCTCGTCCTCGACAAAAAAAACACCCTGTATAAATATCATATCGCGCGTCACACGGCTGCACATGGAGGAAATCTATACCTACAAATAATTAAAATTGAAGTGTCTGTAATGCCAAAATAACAGCTTTTTACAAAATTCATATGAAAGTATAGGTACGGTACATACTTATACCAAAAAGTTATTTTTTTATGTTTTTCTGCCGTCTATTTGTTTCGGCTAAACTGCAGGACCGATTTTAACGGGACTGTCGCTAACATCTAGCTAATTTTATAAGTAGTAACAGCCCGTGCAAATAAATTAAAACCGCACGCAGTTGAAACCGAGAGGTCTGCTAGTATTGTAAAAAATTTGACTGAAAAGGCAAAATATGATCAGAAAAACTAAAACTGAACGGAGTCAGTGGCAAAAGTTAATAAAGTGATGTAACTAGAGCACTTATAATGATGACGCAGAGACAGATTGGCGCAAATTGTGCAGAATACCATTAACACCTTAGTAGGCGACATTCTGGATGAGTCAAACTGATGTAAAAGTACCTACTAACTATCATCAAGTACTCGTCATGTCAACTAGGTACCTACATTGCATGTATATAACCAAGCCGTTCCTAACGGTCTGCGCCCTTTTCGACTTTTTGCAGCGCCGCAGAAATGATGCAGTCGCAAATATATCGCAATAATGCCATATATACCTATCTTTCCCCAAATGTCCACCTATTCGCGGCCAGGATGGCTATTGCGTATCTCTTACAGCTTATAGTGAAAATCATGCAGTGTTTTGTGTTACGAGAGAACTGTCAATCAGCCATTTTCGCATTGGCTAACGTCATTGATCAACTAGGATGACGTCATGAGCATCGAGTTTCGTTGATAGGCACCGTAAACATTTTGACAAGTGTTTACGTATCGATAAAATAAAAAATGCTATTGCGCACGCATAGTGGACATCAAATTGATATATCCTGGGACCTTAGTAAATCAATGGATTCAAAATAAAAGGAAGTTCAAAAAAAATTTGCAGTCAGCTTTCAGCTGGTATACTTGTGTAGCGACATCTATCAGCCATCTATCAGTACACTAAGATAGTTCACACAGAGAAAGACGGATGGCGTGGCGCCACAACAACCTGCATCGCGCTTATGAAGTTTTCTCGAGAATCTGCATATATACAACTGTCCGACATGTACAGTTGGACCGCGATCCCCAGGCACAATGACCCAGCTTTGGCGGAAGATTTCCCTTTTAAATAGAGGTGTCATCCATCTTGCACCTCCATACTTGTTTGGCCATAATCTCACCACAATCATCATCATCATCATCAGCCTATAATGTCCCACTGCTGAGCACAGGCCTCCTTTCACAAATGAAGGTGAAAGGGAATGGGCAATACTCCACCACGCGTGCCCACTGCGGATCGGTGGAGGTAGGCTAGTGGTCAACCTACTGTTGGAATTTTTCAAGCCGCCTAGGAGGCATCCTACTAGCTTAACGACTATCACAATTAAGTGATAACCGGGACCAACGGCTTAACGTGCCTTCCGAAGCACGGAAACGCTCGATTTGAAATACCACTAGGCGGTCACCCATCCAGGTACCGATCACGACAGGCGTAGCTTAACTTTGCCGATCGATTAAGAACGGCTAATCATGCTACACCACGAGCGCTTCTCACCACAATACTTAATTAAAAAAAAAATGTGACATTTCAGAAATATAACAGCCTTCATAGGGCTGGCGTCTATTTAGGCCAACGAATAAGCATTGCAATCCAACGTGGCAATGCCGCCAGCCTTCTTGGTACGTTTGCACAGGGCAGCGATTTGGGACAAGTTTTCTATTTGTAATTTTTAATTTTAGTTAACTTTTAATTTAGATTTAAGGTTTCATTGTTCATGTATATAGTTTCTTGTTTTCTAACAATAAAAAAAGTACCACAGCCTTCAGCAGAATATCATATAGCATGAGCTAAAAGGATAAAACATGGATAAAACGTACCAAGAATAATTCTTCATTCAAAGCGAAGTGTTACGTAGGTAAGTTGTTTGTAACACTAGTAATTATAATGCATAAATAAATAGAGTATTCTGCATTTTCTCCATAATAACAGGTATATTTCCCATAGGAAAATCAATAATTATCTCTGGTAGCCACAATTGCATGTGTGCCTGTATCTGCTCACCACAGGGTGCGTTTAAGCTGTCCGCCTATCACACCGTACCGTAACAATATTGACGGTTTATCTTTTAATTCAAAATTCTAACAATACGCATCGATTGGATCCAATTATATTTTTATGCCTTTTGCGGTCGAGACCATGGGACCGTGAGGGTCCGAGGCTCGCCGTTTTGCTCGCACTTTGTCATCAAAATTGATCGAGTCCTCCGGAGACCAGCGGGCTGGGAGCTTTTTCCGCCAACGCGTCAGCTTGGCTATAGTCTCAAGATTTATTATCATAAAAGAGAAGCTAAAAGATAGCATACTTAGTACAAAATTGATATCGTGTCTAGATGCAAGGTTTACGTGATATTAAACAGTTTATGTTCGCTCATTCTCATGATACAATGTTAAGTGTTCTATAAATCATCAGAAAACGTTTGATTTGATTTGATTTATTGTTCATCCATGTTGAACTTTTAGTTGATTCATTACAGTTACCTACACAAATAGGTATATATATAATACTTACCTATAGAAATAAGATTTTTAGAGAAATTTCAAATGATTCTACAAATTGATCGTTGATGTAATATTTAAAATATGTTAAAATGCCGACAAAAAAGTCTAGATGGTAATATAATACCACAGTTAAAATGGGACCAAAAACTACTATTTTAGTGTAGAATATTTCGACTATGCGTTATTGAATATGGCACCCAATATATTCCAATATTATTGGGTGGACACTTTGAGATGGCATCTTTCCGAAATTATTTACTAGCTTTTCAAACTCAAGATCAACCTTGCTTGATTTGCTCACACATTTATCATTGAAACTAATCGAGGCTTCGGGAGATCGGTGGGCGTTAATTTTTCCATCACTTTATTAGCTGGACCATCCAAAGAGCTAACAAATACTACCTAGCTAATGGGAACGATACCGATGATCGACAGCTTTTCTACTACCGTACAGTTCAACTTGCCTCGGTGCAATTGACGATTCCCTCAGTCTTGAGTTCTGCGATCATAGTTCTGAGTTCAGCGGTCACTATAGTGGACACAGCGAGCAGTCTAGATTTATAGATTTCTGGAATATTCGCTAACGATCACACGTCATTCTCTCTTTTGACTTTAAAACAAAAAATGTCGCTTGTGTCACTTAATTTTGCCGATAGCTCAGACCTAACCTGCCAGCTTTCGAGAATAGAACTCCGGCAGAACTTGAGTTCTCCTTGACTGCCACGGTCGCTGTGTGCAAAGATCAAAAGCGCCGCATGGATTACAGTGAATAGGGAACGCTGAACTCTAGACCGATCGCTGTGGGATCGGCGCCTTAGCATCCGAATAGACAAAGGCTCTGTGTGTTCTACCGCCTGTATCCTATTAATGGGAAGTAGCAATCCAGGGAACTTTTTGATCTGATCCCGCCGCGTTATCATTCATCGCAACATTCACCGACTATGCTTAGCTATCCTCATATCCTCGAGCTGCCTCGTTCGTTCATGCAACGATTTAGTCGACCTTTCTGTACTAGGAACATCCAACTATATCAACCATTGGGATGTTGAATGAGTTCCCTAAAATGAGTTTCTCAAAGCGCAATGGGGTTATTCTAAAGAACGTAAAAGGAGCTCTTCAACGTTGGCAACATATCGTAATTCCCAGGGGGATATGCAAAGGTCAAAAAGCCTAAATAATTACCATCAGGTGGAACCGTCTGCCTGCTGTCATATAAAAAACATAGCGCTGTGTATTTGTTATCACCTTCAAGTTGCCTCTAAGCATCTACCGGTGTGTTCTAGCAGCTTCAGTTAAGAGCCCGTTCCGGTCTGGACTCCGAATGTTTACCACCTTCGGCCACATAGTTACCAAAATTTGAAAATAGTCAACGAATTCGGGCAGACGACGAAGTCTTCAAATTAACTTCCTTAAAATTGCATTCCCCACTCACTTTCTGTTCCCAAATTTTTTGTTCTCAACCGAACAGAGATATACAGAGAAGATATTACGCATCGGTGTAAATAGCATCCACTTTAATATATCGCGGCACGTGCGCCCGCGCCGTCCGGGCCGCTCGTTAGGGCCTGCGTAATGAGCCGGCCATATTTACGAGGCCACCTAATGCTCGAACCAATCCGAGCCGTTTCATTCAACCAGTAATTTACACAAGCTGCTTTAAGTATGTAATACCCTGTTATAGACTGTTTGAATGTACTACAGCGTTTGATTAAAGGTTGGGAGGCTTCTATTCTCATAATCGCAGGTTGCACCTACGGCAATAACTTGTGTACCTATATGCGATAGCACTTTATTGTGGAATCAAGTTTTTATCTTAGAATAAACATAAAAGAAGATGTCTACGTCTCCGTAATGCACTATTACTCGGTTGTAAACTGTTGCTGTGTTCACGTAAGGAAGAGCCATCTTGTATTTTAACTTTTTAACGGTTCTTCAACACAACTTAGTAACAGCACGTCAGCTGGTCGTAGTTTAGTTTCACCATGCGCTGTGTGGTACTGTATCTTCCATTTTTAAGGTTCCGAACCAAGAAGGTAAAAAGAACCCTTATGGTGCCGCTCCGTCCGTCTGGCACAGCTGTATATTTCAGGAATCACTAATGGTATCGATTTGAAATTTGGAACAGTTTTAAGCTTCATTTACCTTCGGCCATATCATCACATCAAATACACACCTATACATAGTTAACAAAAAAATATATAATAATAACAAAACCCCTGATTTGATAACAATCAACGAATTCGGGCAGACGACGAAGTATTGAAATTAGCGATTTAAGAACCCGGGTGAAACCTACCGGGGGACAGCTAGGTTTAATATAACTTCAATGTTAAAAATGAAATTTTTTATATAAGCTTTTTTGAGTGACTGTACTTTTTGTTTACTGTACTTATATTGTCATCCAATATACAAATGTATACCAAATCAAGTCAATCCGACCACTGGAAGTGTGTGAAATTCGACCTGCAAGATTCCACCCGAACAAACATACACACATAAAAGCTTGTAATAATTACGAAGAAGGAATGGTGCATTTACATAAGTACGTACCTGGACAAATAAAAATAATTGTCTGATATTTTTTATATCGATTCGGTCTTCATAGTTTGTGACATTACCTAAGCTACTTGTAATATTATTTATTCCGTGCCTAAAGCTCACTTTTTCAGCAAAAGTCACAGTAAATCTTTACCAATTTGTTTCCTAGTTCCCACGTGTTCCAAAGTTATGTAGATCAAAATGTACCCGGTATCGCAAAACCCATAAGCTGGCACCGTAATCATATATCGGCCGAAACATTACCTATCTATGATGAGTTTTTGATACCATAACACTGTATTTTGTACCGCCCACCGCATATCTAAGCTGCATCTATTAAAGCATAATGTTCTCATGTGTAGTTATTAAGCGCTGAAATACCACAATGTGTAAGTAAAATAGACCTTCGTGGAGGTCGATACTCGCATTTTCTAGGCTTAAGGCGGCCCTCTGTGGCCGGTGCAACTACAACGCAAGCATAGTCTAAAAGCTTGTTGTTTCATCCAACGTAATGTTTGACTGCGAAAAAAGAGAGACAGCATCAGAGCCGTCGGTTATCAGTCGGTAAATTCCGCTGATCACTCGCGGCCGTTTCGCTAGGTTTCATGATTCATGATTTCGCATATCATAAAACTTGTTCCAGGCGTATACTTCTTGTAAAAAAAGTTAGTTATTTAGAATCTCCCATACATTTGCAAGCCAGGTAACTAAATGTTTTCTTTACTTTTAAAATTTATAGGTACCTTAGATATGGCCAAAGTTCAGGTAAAATTTGAACAAAAACGCTGTTTTTCGGAGGCTTTTACTGAATTTGTTTCACACTTTTTTCTAATTTCGCCTAGATACAGGGCTAGATATAGTGCACAAGATACTAATTTGTTCAAAACATCTAACGAAAAATTTTTAACAACGCCATAATTAGTACAGAGGTTTTGTATGAAAAGTATGGCGAATTGAGTGCTCTTAAGCTGTAAATTGATTAAAATTCAAAATCGTTTGTAGCCTGGACGATGATGTTGTGACCAAATATTGTATACTTAACATAGAGTTAGAATAATATAGAGTGATAGCTCTAACAACGTTACCTTGTGCCAAGCATGAGCAGTTTCCATATAGAAGCATTCACAGATATATCGTCATCTTCACACTTTGAAACCAGAATTGTTTCGAACTGTGCGTGCTCAACGGAGCTTCCTTCCGCGGACGCTCAGACTGTGGAATGAGCTCCCTCCCATGGTTTTCCCAATGGAGTACAGCATGGGGTTCTTCAAAAAAGGTGTGAAGAGATTTCTTTCTGCAGGGTCGGCAACGCGCGAGTGATACCCCTGGTGTTGCAAGTGTCCATAGGCTACGGTAACCGCTTACCATCAGGCGGGCCGTATGATTGTTTGCCACCTTAGTGGTATAAAAAGAAAAAAAAGTACACTAGTTGATTTACTGTCAGACAAATTGTCGATATGGATTCTTTAAAACTATCGATAAAAACGAGAAATTGGCATCATATATGTATTTTAGTCGTTCAAATTACGTACGCGCACTTCGTTTTAAGGCATTTGGACCTTACCGGTGCTCACGGACAGTAGTTACTCCAGTACAGTCACTCTATAATATTCTACTCTATGGAACTTACACTTACTTGTACAGATTACAGCTTACTTGATAGTTATTTTTTTGTTTTCGAAGAACTTATTTGAGTAGATGATACTGAAAAATACGCTTGAAGATATTACACATTGAAAACATTTACTACACATAAATCAACTCTTTAGACATAGCTGGAAGTCAACCAGTCGTAAAAACGTTACACATAACTGTGTTTCCAACACATAACACGTACATACACTGGAAGTGTCAAATAATTGATGAATCATCATTTTGACAACTGTCCGTGGCGAATCATTGGAATTCTTGCCGTGAGGGGCGGTAAGCAACTGTAACCTTTTTAAAAAAATCCATCATTTCTACCGCTGTTCATTTTGTTTGTAGGAACCGATTAGTTAAAGTATTACACGACATTTTATGAGTTAAACATCTGTTTCATAGGTTATTAATATTATAGAAACCTTGACTACATTAGAATACTTTAGAATGACTAGCATATTAATAATTTTTTCATCTAAAGACATTTTTGTATAACTTCCATAATTTATCCAAATTATAGAGATACTTCGTAATATAAAACATGGCTTAGTCTCATTGAGAGCAAAGTTAAGGCGGCGACTATAAATCTGTCTGCGTACACGACACGGCCAGGCGCCCGGCGGTCTTGCGCTGCGCGTGAGCACGCCTATGTTAATGTCGCCCACCGTGTCGCCGGACACGTCACGTGGTACATTTGTCAACATAGAACTGTGAAGTGATATGAAGGGAACTAGTGACCAGTTTTTTGTTTGCAATCTCACTTATGTAAGGCCTAGAATGCTGTAACCAGTATACATCACTAGATATAATAAACGTCTAGCACTGTTTTGCTATTATATCTAATATTATAGCGGCGCGCTATGATGACTGTAGTGGTATGAGGTCGTCTCTTTGTCTCTTCTTGGCGCAGCTTAGGTTTATGATCAGATATGGGCGGTCAAAGCGGCAAGTTTGATATTACTTAGGAGTTTCCTAATGAGTTTTTTTTATACTACTAAGGTAAGGTAAGCAATCAAACATACGGTCTGATGCCGTTGCCTATGGACGCTTGCAACACCACCAACACACTCGCGCGTTGCCGACCCTACAAAAATTTCTTCACACCCTCTTTGAAGAAACCCATGCTGTACTCCCAAACAGAAAAACCATTGCACAATTGCACGGCGGAGTTGGTGAAAATGGGCATAAATATTCTAAAGACTTTTGATTCACTCACAGCTGGAATATATGTTTATTTTTTGGTTCTCCTTCAGTAAATCAGTGGCATGTCCTTCCAAACGTTTCTTCTATTCCATGGTTACCACTAGCGATATCGAGGAAATTCGTCTTGTTTACATAAGAACACGAAACGCCCGCTCCGAATGCGTACACCGTGTGAATGTCGGTGAAATTATGCGGTGGGTAAGGTGATCTGATAGATTTATGACTATGTTGTTACTTGATCAGGAAATGTATAGACAACTGGGAATCGTTTGGTTTTAAAGTATAATTTGACCTTGATAACACAAGCGTAGATAAACCACAAAGATATATAAACAAAGATACATAAACAAAACAAAAAATAAACGCCTTGCTGAGTTTCTTGCCGGAGTCTTCTCAGTCGAACCGGTGGCAAATTCAACTGTATGTAACAAATTAACGTTCATAAGTGCCTTATCAGGGCCTAAACTGAATTTTATCTTTTTGATTTTTGATTTTGATACTTCACAAGATATTTATTTTGATATTCTCTAGGCTCAGTGATATGCACAGAAATTGTTATATCTATATCTGTGGTGATATGATTGAAAACGGAATAGGGAAATAAAGAGCCCTTTTTTAATTACTCAGTAAAGTTGGACGATTTACTCATCTCAAGCAGTCAGTTTAAGAACACGATTAGCGTTTGTAAAAACAGGAATTAATAAAATTACTTATAGATTTAAGATAAATGAGTGCTTAAATTGTTACTCGGTATATATTTCATTACATAGTAATATAATAGTCGTCGGTTCAGAGACGTGCCATCAGAATTGTTGACGATCCCGAGCTCACAAGCGGTTTAGAGCCCTTCAGTCTGAGGAGAGACTTTGCCTCCTTATGTGTGTTCTACCGCGCTTGTACAACGGACAGTGTTCTAAGGAATTGTTCGACTTGATCCCACGACTACCTTCCACCATCGCAACTCTCGTCATCGACGGGGAATCCATCCTCACACATTGAAACCAGAATTGTTTCTAACTGTGCGGGCTAAAAGAAGTTTTCTTCCGCGGACGCTCGGACTGTGGAATGAGCTCGCCGCCGTGGTTTTCCCAACGGAGTTCAGCATGGGGTTCTTGAAGAAGAAGAAGAAAGAAGAAGAAAATGAATTTATTTCCCAGAAACACACAAATAACAACAAAAATAACAGAACAGTAAAATTAAAATATGAATAAATATCCAATCTGTGCGTGTCTAAAGAAAAAGGCGGCCGACTCAGCCTAATGTTGAGGTTCTTCAAAAAGGGTGTGACAGGTTTCTTCAGGGTCGGCAACGCGCGAGTGATACCCCTGGTGTTACAAGCGTCCATAGGCTACGGTAACTGCTTATATACCATCAGGCGGGCCGTATGCTTCTTTGCCACTTTAGTGGTATATAAAAAAAATATGATTGCTTTGCTCAATAATTCATTCTCTATACCTAAGTTCGAAAAACAATTTCCAAAAGTAGCAACATTCAAAGATGACCCAATTCCGTAGCAAGCCTCAAGTTATATACGAGTAGCATCTATAGACAAAACAATATGTAGGGCTGAGAAAGCAACGGCCGAAGGCGCAAGGAACACAAATCATGGCGATGTAACGCCCTCGACGATGTTACACAATAACTGAACCTACGAACAGAGTGCTACGGTACTAAACTACAGCAGGATTATTATAAAACTTCACGGTATCAAAAAAAATACTTCTTTAAGGCGCTATATGAAGCATTTTTTAGGTCATTGATCGTAAGGCATTGTGCTAACAAATAAGGTTCAAAACAGCGACGCATTTGATGTTAGTTGAATTGAATGAACACCAAAATAGAAGAAATTTTGCAGTTTTAATTAAATTAAAAAATAAATGCACGGCTTAGTGGAATATTTTTTAGGTAATTCTTTAGTTGGTTGAATTTCCTTTATATTGAGATAGTTCCCGCTCAAAATTTTTAGATCACGCGACGTAAAAAAAAATTGAGCTCTATTTTACTTTTTTTAATATGGTACTATTTTATTTTTATGTAATATTTTTGAATATCTTGAACATTTGACTATACTATAAAAAAACTCGCTTGTAATATGTACTAATACGCCTAACTGTACGACAAAAAACTGAGCGTTTTATACGGTATCCAGCTATGGGTAGAGAATTAACAGTGAGGTTCTTGAATTCAGCAGTAGCACCCACCCAAAAATACTAGTAATAATTATGTTGTTTACAAAGTTAGTTTAAAGTAAATTACATAGATATAGAATACTAATAGAGTAATAGCGTCTATAAAATTACCTTGCATTCATAGATATATCGTACACCATAATTTACTGACAGAAAAAATATCGATAAGCGTTCATTGTTATTTGTTTTCGGTAAAAGGGTCCAGAAAAAACGAGAAATTGGCATTCATTTATACTTACATTACGTATACAGTAATTCAAACTATGAACGGGCCGTCTTTTTCAAGGCAGCGTTGATCATACCCGGGTCACGAGTAGGTACTATCTCAGAGTATATAAATACTACGTACGTACTATATTACAATCGCTCTATTAATCACTATGGTACATCATAAAAGTAAATTTGTAGATAGTGGTTTGGTTACCATCTTCTACTAATTATATACCTATAGATCTCATAATTTACTTGTATAATATCTTCTATTTTGAGTCGTAATCAAATGAGCTATTTGCTTATCAAACAATCATTAAAACTTTTTTCCTTATCCTACTATTCTTGGTACTGGTTAGTGAGACTTTAGAACATGAACTATGTATTGTCCTGTCAAATTAGAAACTGTAACTAGAATATACTTAATGTTTTTCTAACTACCTACATCATTGGGTCTCATTGTAAAGCCTTGTAAAGCCTAATCAATTGTATGTCAATAAAATCACTTGGTCTCATTTAGAAATAATCAGGTACACTCATTCGTAGCATGGACTAATTTAAAACTTAACAAGCCTCCAAATAACTCTTGTGATTTTATTTTTCCTGTAAATTAGTTAGACGAGGGTGTTGAACTGCAAATAGTTTCCAAACGTTTGTGTTAGTCCTAAATGATTGACAGACTCATCAGTGCTTCAAAAGTAATTACTGAAGCTGGAATGAGAGCCTGAAGATGTGATGTAGAATGTAAGCTAGCTAACTTACTTTTCGATTTAGAAATCTTGGAAGATTTCACGGATAGTCTGCATTTTGTATCAAAGTAATCCAAATCAGAAATATACCACATCAGCTGAGGAGATGCAATGCAATTGGCAAGGAACTGGAATGAGTGGCGCGCTTTAGGAGAGGTATTAGTATCCAGCGTTGAACTGAAAACGGCTGATGACTGTCTGTTTTTATTATTGTGTTTTACATATAATTTTTACCTAGTTTTTAATCTTACAGTTTGTTTCTTGCTCCTTTGTATTGTGCTGTTAATAAATGTTTCTTACTTACTTACTATCTAGAGATATAAAAGACTTTAAAAAATTGATTGTCGTGAGGATTTCTTCCGTATATGGATTGCAGAAAAGTTCTCTTTTCAATGGTAAAATGCCACATCCACGTGTTTATATATCCTTCAAACACATAAAACTTAGCTCTCAAGGAGGTCGAGGAATCTTCAAATAACAAGCGCTATGAAGTAACAACTAAGTACAGACACTCGGTGCTCGCGCCAACTCAGGTTTATCTCAAACTGAGCGCGACGTCAACACATTTGTTGAACTATAGAGATTTATTGTGGGAACTACATGTCGAAGTTCTAAAACAATGTTTATATAGCTATAGCAGATTTTAGATGACAATGCACTTCAAGTTATTATTTCGGTTAAAACTATGTGTCATGAAATAATTTCTTAAAATTTTAATAATGGTACAAGATGTGCGACTTTCCAGAGCAATAGACTTAAACGAGGAGAACAATAAGAATACCAGGGTTCAAAAACCATTTAAGCCAACATAATCAAAGCCTAGAATATAACCACGCTCTCGGAACCGGAACACGACAGTTATTCCGCTCTTCTCTCTAAATAACGGTCCCGCCATTTGCAGTACTTTTTCTTTGTGCTCGAATACTTAAATAACTACTATGAATAGCTTTTTCAGTTTGTTCTCACTGAATACTCACTTCTTACTCGAATTAAATTTAAATCATACTTATATAAATGCGAAAGTGTGTATGTTATATTACTTGCTTAATAATATAGGCAATGACAGGACAAGAAATTAAATACTAGATATTTTTAACACGGGAGAACATTTTATCGGAGACACGGTTTAAACGGAGAAACGAAAGCTTCTAATGTTAAAAATACTTCGTTGAAGTTCCATTCCCATACGAATTTATGCAATTAAACAAAAATTATGCAGTGCACGTTTAAAAATGCCAATGGTTTTACTTGCAGCTTTTATAGCCCAAAGGCCTCTCTTCTAATAAATTATTAGTAATACAACTTTATTATTAATATCACACTGCAGGGCACAGATATTCTAAATTGATATTTAATCACCGCCATGTAATATACTGCCTCTATTCCGACACATAAATAGTGGTCCCAAGTCACGTTTACATGTGATTTATGTGGCGAAATTTTAATGAGTTGTTTACAATGGTACCACTATTATACGGGTGCATTAACCACGTTCAGTCATTGGTGGAACGAGGCTGAAGCCTATTGGCTTGTTTTGAACATAAATCGCTATTTTTGGATAGGTCTACTTTGGGATATTATAATTTCATGACTCTATTTTGAATAACATTACAAATTATATAATTATTTTTTTATTATTGATCCACATTATTAGTAAAAAATGCAAAGAAATAAGATTCTACCTATGAAATTATTTTGAATACTTACAAAAAAAAATATTATTTTATTTTATGATTATTTCAACCATTATAGTTTTTAATACTTTGATTGAGTTGTCCGTTAGTCGAGCATTCCTAAATAGCAATAAAATTTAATAAATACGCTGAACAAAGGTACTACAAAATTTTATTTAACAGTAACACAAAATACCTAAACAGAGTGACTTGCGACTAAAAATTACCAGGAACAAAACTAGTTTTGGTTCATTACTAAATTATTTGATTAATTGTAACTAAAGTTGGTTTCCCGACGACTAAAGTTAGTTTCCCGACAACAACACGTCAACTTACATAACTAGTTTTGTAGATCCTTTTTTTCAGTGTAAGATTGAATTTACAAGACTCAAAACGTGTTAAAGTGTTAAAGAACATGCATAATAATTTATGTACGGGCATTAAATTATATAACCAAACAAACCGTTGACAACTAATTCCTAAGATAATAAACCACATATAGTACAGTGTAGTATTAAGTCATCAGTCCAGTGTTTACCTTAAGTATGGTGCTTAAACAATGCTCGGGGCGATCCGATACCCCCTGTTATAAATCAGGTGTATCATAAAATCTTCAATAAGCCCAGCAACTACCGGCCGCGGACCGTTAGACGAGGTAAGCGGAGGCTTTATTGCTTTGCTAACTTTTCACGAGAATGTAGAGCATATTTAAAAATAAATAAATCGAAAAATATTAATTTACAAAAATAATTTACGTAAAACGAAAAAATATATACCTATACTAGCTGCCCGGCGCAACTTCGCGTGGTGCTACCCTACTCTACCCTACTTGTGAATCTAAACCATCCAGGGCGCTACCCAAACGCATACAAAAATTCATTCAAATTGGTCCAGCCGTTTAGGAGGAGTTCAGTGACACACGCGCAAAAGAATTTTATATACATGGTGTTTTTTTGGTCAGCGACAAGCGACCCAGGAGCGGTAGTACAAAAAATACATTTTCCAAAAATGGACTTAATTCCATTAAATACTGTAAATGCGTTGAGAAATACCTTATTCAATTTGAAATAAAATTACCGCAAAGTATGGTCACTAGCCACGTGCACTGATTAGAGCTAGGCGCAAGCCGCCATTTCCCCACCCCTTTACTCCCTCGTACTCCCGTTGAGTAATACGTCTATATTTTAGCTTATTAAGTGATTTTCAAAATAATATTATTTTTATTATTGTAAAAAAATAAAGTATTTTTTTAGCACCAGTATCAGTTGTATTATCGACCCTGAGTCGCTCGTCGCTGACCAAAACAACAACCTGTATAAAGATATGAATATACGAGGATATGAATAAACGCACAATTTTAATTAATTTTACTTCTACAGTTATATCAAGCTTTTCGATTTACTGAAAAATTTATAATAATATGACCGCTCTCAGAAATCGCCCAATTTGAAAGATTTTATTAAACTCCCAGCATACTTACTTCAGTCACTACGTATGTTGCTATCGTAGTTCCCCTCTGAAGCTGACACCTCCTAGCGCAATTAAGAAATAAAAGGCACGACTTAAACAAATATCAGAAAATTATATCATTTAGTACTTCTAGGAATATAAAAAAAACACATTAAACCAAATAAGCATGACCAGAAAATAAGTGATTGCTTCAATAACTTTTAAGTACTTACTAAAAAATGTTAAAGATCTTAGAAAATAAAAGAATATGCTGTCAATCGGATTCGTCGGCTTTATTTTGTTTTTTCATAAATTTGGTTATTATGTTCATGGAAAATTTGAGCCTCTTATATATGGCGGTAAATCTGCAAGTATCGAACATTTTCCACACTGCGGTTATATATCATCAATGTGTAAGACCGACATTAGTGTGAGTAGCTGGTCCTGCGGCTCATCGATAATCAATCAACAGATCATCCTGACCGCTGCACATTGTGTCTATGGTTGTGACCAAGACAGTTACATCATTGCCAGTTTTGGAAAGGAAAATAAACACAACGGTTTAAAATCCACAGTTGTGAATATACGATATCATGAATCTTATTATACACATACAACAATTGGCGATATAGCTATAGGAAAATTGAAAGCACCATTAAAATTTACAAAAACTATAAAGAGAGTGGCTCTGATGAGAAACCCGCCTTATAATGAAGATGCATCAATTGCAGGATGGGGTCTGATTGATGTAAGTTTATGATTAGGACTTTATTTTTGTTTTCTTAATCATTTCTTTATATGTAGGTATTTGACTTATACAAGCGAAACAGGTGAATTCTTATTGACTTCTGGTCATTTCTTAGACGGTTTTCATCAGAGTAGTTTACCATTATTAGAGTTGGCTCAGAAAATAACAGGCACTGCCGGGCTATTGCGTATCTTTGATGGTAATCGTAACGAACACCATTTATTGATTTTATCCAATGATGTGGCACGACTATGACCATTCGGTGGCCCTGATTGGATGAATTCGTACAAGTAAAAATCTATAGCGCAACAAACTTATCTGGCCTGCTGGCCAAAAGAGGAACTAACGACGCCAGTTTGAAATGTCAGTCTGCCTGCCATTCACCATTAGTTGTTTGCTAACAGCGCCTCTTTCAACGGGCCTGATAAGTTTCTGGGACTATACCTACACCTTTGTCTTACATCAATTTCTCATGAATTTCTCTATTTAGTAGGTATAGAGTATTTACATTCAAAATTTTCTGAGGTTTCTAATAAAACATTTTTCAGGAAGATAACAAAATAGGCACCGCCTGGCTGCAGCAAGTCCGACAACAATATGTGGAGATGTCAGAATGTAAAAAATATTTTAAACATATACCTGTTGGAACTTTGTGTGCGGGTCAATTGAAGAGTAATAAATATGTTGCACAGTAAGTAGATATCGATAAACGACGAAAAGAAAGGCTGTAGAGTAGTGACTAGCGACCAGAAACGCCAAGAAGGTTGAGCTTACAGCTCAGGCCGCATTATAGGAATCTATAGGAGAACCTTATCTTCAACGTTTCCAAATAGAATATAATGAAGTATCTAGGATTGGAGACTGAGGGAGAACAGCCTCTTATATATGATTTGACTCCTCGTGTTTCATTGTGATCTGAATATAGTTGGGAGCAGATTATAGGTTTTCACTTACATCATATCGATAATTCAATCTATTTCCTTTCATAATTTTAATTCAAACTTCACTCGAGTGTGCTTTCATAATTTAGTAGTCAAAGTAGATTTGGTTTTTCATTAGGTATGCATTAGAAAATGATGCAAATAAAGCGTTGAAATAAATATATATTTATATTTTATAACAGAGGAGACTCCGGCAGTGCCTTGGTTGTCCGTGGCTTTATCCAGATCGGTCTCGTCTCCTACAAGACCCCAGTTATATCAAGGAGTTTAGTCGTCTACACGGATGTCGGATACTACTACGATTGGATTCAAGAAAATGTTCGGAAACTGTTATGTTATAAATAAAATGTTCTAAATTACACTTGTCTATTATCTTTAATCGATCTCATTTAAAGGGAGTATTTCGCTAATGTGTCAAAAATGCATATATTGTATCTATTTTTCAAGATTTTATAATACAAAAACGTACTAAAGTCAACGCTGAACATTTTAATATCAATACTTAACATATTCAGTAAAAAAAAATCAAAAACCTGTTTTTCATTTATAGTCTTTCTTAAAATTTATTTAAGTTCTGGAGATTACCCCCTGCAACCAAACTGAAATTAAACGTTACATATTTATTAATTGTATAGACTAAAGCAGTTAAATATGGTATTTCATTATTAATTGACTATAATTTTCACTATAGTACCATATTTACAGATTTCCTCGATTTTTAAAAGGCTTTCAATCGTGAAGCTAGGTCATATTATATTACCAACTCGGCGTTCACGAAAACTTCAGCCCAATCTTCTCTCAAACAGTCGTTATCGACGGTGGTCCATCTTATATTTATTTTATTAAAGTCTGGTGTACCCCAAGGATCCCATTTTGGTCCATTGTTCTATAATATGTATCTGTATGATATAAATAAATATCTTCAAATCAAATTACTCAACCACCACAGTTTCTGGTGTAAGCTGATGACACTGAAATATATTCAGATGAATATAAGGACTTACAGCCTCAATTACCTTCTCCGAAAACTAAAAATTCACGCAGAACCTGATACAGTTCCTAAACGTTATCAAGATACGATAAACTATTCCCCGCGCTATCTCAAGGAACGTTTTGAGTCCATCACAGTGGATTAAAGTAAACATAGCTTTTAGAATGCCTGCACATAGCAGCACTTTTTATGATAAATCCTTTACTACTGAAGCAGTTCGTTTAAAAACGGCTTGGCAATTTCAGTCAGGCGTACACAATCCATAAATATTTTTAAAGATCAGGTCAAGAAGTTTTATCTGTCCCACTAGCTATTAATATATGTTTATTTATAGTTTGTATTATGTATTTGCATTGTATAGACTCTTAGTATAGCGACATGATGTACAGATATAGATAAGATATACGACATGCTGGTCCCTTCGTTTGTTGTGCATTATAGATACATTACACCTAGTAGTTTATATTTTTATGGTTTACGTAATCAGCACCGTTCAGTGACATTTCTTAGTCATCAGTTCCATACAATCACTAAATTGGGCGATTAAAATTAATGTGTCTGTCTGTTTTTTCTCTCTTCTCTCTCTCATCTTCAGAAGGGCACTTATGAAGATCACATTTACTGAAGTTGCCACCGGTTTGAAACTCGGCCTTCAACTGAGAAGAATCCGGCAAGAAACTCAGCAAGGTTACATTTTTACCCGACTGACCCGGAAGGAGGGTTATGTTTTTCGAGTGTATGTATGTATGTATGTATGTCTATTTCTTTGTGCCGCTCAGCAGCCTAAACGGCTTGATGGATTTAAGCATATGAGGTGTCGTTAGATTCGTCTTGACTGGGGGAGTGTCATAGGGTATATTATTTTTATATAGCGCCTAAGAATAAAAAAATAGGGGGGGTATTAAAAATAAAAGTTTCGTTATTATAACAATATGGGTATCAAATGAAAGCTTGTAAATAGACCATTCCATATATGTATATATTGTAATACTTTTATGCTACCATTTTGACGTAAACTGCAAAAAACCACGTTTAATGTAAGGACAGTAGGTTGTGTACTGAGCCGTTACCATACGTAACTCACAGATTTGCGGTGGTTGTTAGCATTCCCTTACCGTACCGCTCATTTACTTACATACAACTCTTTCTGTATAAAACTAAAAAGTCTGAAATAAATTAAATTATTAAAAGAAACAAAAAACCCGACTGCGTAAAACATAAATTAACTGAAAAGAGAAAAACAAGCTCTTAAATCTATAGAATTTTGAATATAACTTTAATTTTATAAGGTATTGCAGTCGGGGATAAACAAATATTACAAAAAATACATACTTAGGTTATTGGTTGTCCCCGATTGCAATACCTTATAAAATTCAAGTTATATTCAAAATTTTATAGATTTAAGAGCTTTTTTTTCTCTTTTCAGTTAATTTATGTTTTTTTAATATTTTTTTTGATGACCTGGCTATGTTTGGCTTTTTTTCCAAAAAATTAACAATAAAATAGAAAACATATACCTCAGCATAGATACAGACGAAAAAAGAACAAGAAAGTAAATAAAAAAATAATAACCTTAAAAAACACAATTATTGACCTTCGTAGTCATATGAGACTTTCGTATAAGCATGAGCAAGGTGCACTTGTGCAGAGTGCAGCTACCTAATTCAAATTCAAATTCATTTATTTGCTTAAAATGTGGATTATTAAGATGTCATTAATTGTACAATATTTAGTTCCAACACATTACCGTTTCCGGCATGCAAAAGAAAGGCACATAATACATTCATATTCATAGAAAACATTAATCCTCTTAAATACAGTTTAATACCGGCAGTGGTGCTGAAGCGGTGTGCTCCTGAATTGTGTCCAGTATTGACGCGTCTTTTTGCACTTTCCTACACCAAAAAGGAAGTCCCGTCTTCGTGGAAAACTGCCCACGTGCATCCAGTACCCAAAAAGGGCGACAGATCAGACCCGGCGAATTACAGGCCTATCGCCATCACCTCCCTTCTCTCCAAAGTCATGGAACGTGTGATCAACACGCAGCTTTTGAGATACCTGGAGGATCACGAGTTGTTGAGCGACCGACAATATGGCTTCCGCCACAGTCGCTCAGCTGGTGACCTCCTTGTGTATCTCACGCACCGTTGGTCACTCGCCATCGAGAGTCAAGGTGAGGCATTGGCAGTAAGCCTAGATGTGGCGAAGGCGTTCGATCGGGTCTGGCACAGGGGTCTTCTCACGAAGTTACCAGCATACGGGCTTCCCGAGGGATTATGCAAATGGGTTGCCAGCTTTCTGTCCAGCAGATGCATAAGAGCCGTCGTCGACGGTAGCTGCTCCAATAGCATGGACATAAATGCCGGCGTCCCGCAAGGCTCTGTGCTGTCCCCAACACTATTCCTTCTGCATATCAATGATATGCTGTCTATTGACGGCATTCATTGCTATGCGGACGACAGTACAGGGGACGCTCAATACGCGGGCCGTGCAAATATCCCTCGTTCCGAGGTGGAGGAAAGCCGCGAACGGCTGGTGTCTGAAATCGAGAGTACACTAACTAGTGTCTCCGATTGGGGTCGACTAAACCTAGTCCATTTCAACCCCACCAAGACTCAAGCCTGCGCGTTCACCGCTAAGAAAACCCCATGGTCTGTGGCTCCACAATTCCAGAACACTTCCTTGAACATCAGTCAAAGCATCGGGATCCTTGGCGTTGACATTTCTAGCGACGTTTTGTTCCGAAGTCACTTGGAAGACAAGGTTAAGCTGGCATCCAAAAAGCTTGGAGTGCTCAACAGAGCGAGGCAGTACTTCACATCGGGGCAAAGGCTGCAACTTTATAAGTCGCAAGTCCGGCCTCATATGGAGTACTGTTGTCATCTGTGGGCGGGGGCACCTGGATACCAGCTTGGGCCTTTAGACTCGGTTCAGCGACGTGCCGCTAGAATTGTCGACGATCCCGAGCTCACAAACGGTTTAGAGCCCCTCAGTCTGAGGAGAGACTTTGCCTCCTTATGTGTGTTCTACCGCTTGTACAACGGGGAGTGTTCCAAGGAATTGTTCGACTTGATGCCCACGGCTACCTTCTACCATCGCAACTCTCGCCATCGACGGGGAATCCATCCTCACACATTGAAACCAGAATTGTTTCGAACTGTGCGGGCTCAAAGGAGTTTTCTTCCGCGGACGCTCAGATTGTGGAATGAGCTCCCCGCCGTGGTTTTCCCAAAGGAGTACAGCATGGGGTTCTTCAAGAAGGGTGTGAAGAGGTTTCTTCAGGGTCGGCAACGCGCGAGTGATACCCCTGGTGTTGCAAGCGTCCATAGGCTACGGTAACCGCTTACCATCAGGCGGGCCGTATGCTTGTTTGCCACCTTAGTGGTATAAAAAAAAAAAAAAAAATAGGTGGAATGTCAGATTTTATGTCAAGATAAATAAATTAACCTACTTCCAGATATAATCTACATTTGTTCTATCAACATTTCTTTACCAAATAATATTTTGCACGTATATTTTAAAGAGCCTGTACGGAAGCCGCTGTTAATATGAGTAAAGAAATCGGTTACAAAAATTCACAATTTACATTTTTATACCTATATATTATTACAGTACAAGATTTAGAACACACGCACATTTTTGTTACACATAGTATTTTATTTTTGATTGACAGAGAAATTAATATATGATCGGTCTCAGAAATCGCCGTTCTTGAAATATTTGGTTAAACCTCTAGCTTACATTCATCAGTACGTATATTCTATCATAGCAACCCATCTGAAGCTGACACTTAGCCCAATCAAGAAATAAAAGGCACGTCTAAAACAAATATCAGAAAATTACATTATTTAGTACTTATAGGAATATAAAAAACACATTAAACCAAATAAGCATGACAAGAAATAAGTGACTGCTTCAATAACTTTTACTTATACTACTGAAAGTTCTTTATGATCATAGAAAATAACAGAATATGCTATCAATCGGATTTGTCGGTTTTATTTTGTGTTTTTATCAATTTGGTTATTATGTGCATGGAAAAATTAAGCCTCTCGTATATGGAGGTATATCTGCACGCATCGAAAATTATCCACACTGCGGTTATATATCAATATCGTGTAAGAACGACATTGGTGTGATGGACTGGTACTGCGGCTCATCGATAATCAATCAACAGATCATCCTGACTGCTGCACATTGTGTAGATGGCTGTGGACAAGGCAGTTACATGTTAGCCAGTTTTGGAAAGGAAAATAAAAACAATGGATTTAAAACCACAGTTGTGAATATACGACAGCATGAATCGTATTATACAGATACAACAATTGGCGATATAGCTGTAGGAAAATTGAAAGCACCATTAAAATTTACAAAAACTATAAAGAGAGTGGCTCTGATGAGAAACCCGCCTTATTATGAAGAATCATCAATTGCAGGATGGGGTCTGATTGATGTAAGTTGAAGATTAGAACTTTATTTTTCTTTCTTTATATTAAATTTATACAAACGAAACAGGTGAATTCGTTCTGACTACTGAGGGCTTAGTGCGAGTTTTTTAACGCGCTCGATAAGGTTAACTTTAAGTCTAATTTGTATGGCGCAGGATCAGGTCCAGCCAATTACCTTCGTTATGTACTAGTACCTATGTTGTTTATGTAGTAATAAATGCATTTTCATATTTTTTCTTATTTTGTCAAATGTACGAAAAATTTCAATTTAGCAAATTGTGGCAAATTTAAAGATTTTTTAATCAAATTCACTCAGAATCAATAACGATCCAAAAAAATTAAGATAATAATCCTCAATTGCGATACTCTAAAACGTACTTGATCCCTAGACACTTTTGATGTGTGTATTTAAGAAGGTTTCTATGTATTTATTTTCAGGAAGAAAACAAAATAGGCACCGCCTGGCTGCAGCAAGTCCGACAAAATTATGTGAAGCTTACAGTATGCAAAAAATATTTGGGAGATGTACCCATCGGAGCCTTCTGTGCAGGTGAATTGAAGAGTAATAAATATGTTGCACAGTAAGTACATATCGATAAACGACTATCTATCTAAGATTGCGAGACTGGGGGAGAACAGCCTCTTATGCTATGATTTGACTCGCTTGTTACGCGCAGCACAGCATTGCTCTGACTATACAGGTCGTTATTTTGGTCAGCGACGAGCGACTCAGGGTCGATAATACATGTGATACTGGTGCTAAAAAAAAATTAAAAAATTAATTTATTTTTTTATAATAATAAAAATAATATTAATTGGAAAATCATGTAATAAGCTAAATTGTAGACGTAATACTCAACGGGAATGCGAGGAAGTAAAGGGATGGGGCGATGGCGGCTTGCGCCTAGCTCTATTCTGTGCACGTGCCTAGTAACCATACTTTGCAGTAATTTTATTTCAAATTGAATAAGGTATTTCTCAACGCATTTACAGTATTTAATAAAAATAAGCCCATTTTTGTAAAATGTATTTTTTGTACTACCGCTCCTGGGTCGCTTGTCGCCGACCAAAACAACACCCTGTATAGTTGAGAAATCTTAAGATGCAGTGTATATTTTTTCGCGTGATTTGGTTTTCAATCAAGTATGCATTAGAAAACCATTCAAATGATTTTTTTCACATACGAGTAAAAACAAATTATTTTTGATGAATGATGAAGTGTTGAAGTAATATATATTTATATTTTATAACAGAGGAGACTCCGGCAGTGCCTTGGTTGTTCGTGGCTTTATCCAGATCGGTCTCGTCTCCTACAAGATCCCAGAAATATCAAAGAGTTTAGCCGTCTACACGGATGTCGGATACTACTACGATTGGATTCAAGAAAATGTTCGGAAACTGTCGTGTTATAAATAGAATGCTCTAAAATTACTCTTGTCTATCATTTAAATATATCTCCCTAATTATAAGCAATATTTCCACTAATTCTTAAAAAACATACATTGTATGCTGTCGTCTTTACTATAAGGGCACGCGAGACCCGGGCCCAGGGCCCCCACACTCACGGGGGCCCCGAAATGCCGATATATTCGCTTGTAGTGTAAGCGAATATATCGGCATTTCGGGGCTACAATGCTTTTTTTCTATTTTAGGTAGATAGCAAGAATTACCTTCAACATTCTAAATTAAAATTTTATACGGACACTAGATCTGTTTTTAATTTTAACCAAAATAAAAATATAAAATCATAGTAGAAAAATGATTTTTGTTATTCACTTTTTTACTTGCTAACGGGGTTCCAAATTCTTGTGTGCCCATGGGCCCTGACATGGCTTGAGACGGCCCTGTTTTTTTTTATACAATACTAAAAGTTGATCGCATTTATGAGTACTTTACGTGGTTTCATTTATTGTCGTGTTGTCGTATCCATATACATAATGTAAATCTAGTTATACTTATAGTCAGTATAGTGTGCAAAAGAAACTCGCGACCAATACTGCGGCCGTATCTCAATATCCCAAGGCGGCCCTTCATGGCCATCGCAACTTCAACGCCAGCATAGCCTAAAAGCTTATACTTTCATCCAACGTAATGTTTGACTGCGAAAAACGAGAGACAGCATCATAGCCGTCGGTTATCAGTTGGTAAATTCCGCTGATCACTCGCGGCCGCTTCGCTAGGTCGTCATTCATGATTTTGCATATCATAAAACTTGTTCCAGGAGTATACTTCTTGTGAAAGAATCTTTCAAGTTTGTGAAGAAAAAGTTTGTTATTTTGAATCTACAATATATTTTCAATACCGGATCAAGATGTTTTATTTACTTTTTACAATTTATAGATACATTAGATATGGCCAAAGTTCAGGTAAAGTTTGGGCAATAACGCTGTTTTTCTGAGGCTTTTACTGAATTTGTTTCAAATTTTATTTTTTATTTTTGCCTATATACAGGCCTATATAGTGCACAAGATACATATTTACTTAAAACATCTAACGAAAAATGTTTAACAACGCCATAACAAGTACTACAGTGTTTTTGTTTGAAAAGTATAGCGGGACGAGCATTAGCAGCAATGATAGAGGTGCTAACGCTAACCGACAAAATATGAATAATATCTGATTTCATTATTGATCGCTTTATGCAGATATTTTTTATGGAAAGCAGGGTTTAAACTGAAAATTGTACTTAACCTTTAAGTATGGACGTGGAGTCTCACAGGCTACTCAATGTGTTCGTTATCTTAGTTTCACCTAATTCCCCCAACTCCCTGCGATTGAGCTGCTCAGTAGCTTTTGTTTTAGTTGTAAAACTACCAACGAGGGAGAAGGTAGCGTCTTCCGATGAATATCACGTAAGTTATGACCATCAAAATATTGACCGGAGCCTGTCAGGCTACACGTCCATTTTTGCCCTATGATATATTTTATAAGAGCGATTACGTTTATTTTAGATTTTTTAGTACAAAATGTCAAAAACTAATAAAGCCGGTAGTTCTAAATCAAAACTAGGTAGGTTCAGGGCCCTGCGAAAAAAAAAAATTGTGCAGAAGATCCATCTTTTGAACAAGAAGTGTGTGAGTTGTTGTTAGCTTCGGATCAGTCTGACAATGAAGAGAATATTGAAGATTTTTTTATATTGAAGTCCGAACTGATACAAAATCATGAAAGTGTCAATGATGAAGATCAGGACCAAGATCAGGACCATCAGGAGTACAGCATGGGGTTCTTCAAGAAGGTTGTGAAGAGGTTTCTTCAGGGTCGGCAACGCGCGAGTGATACCCCTGGTGTTGCAAGCGTCCATAGGCTACGGTAACCGCTTACCATCAGGCGGGCCGTATGCTTGTTTGCTATCTTAGTGGTATAAAAAAGACCAGGACCTAGGAGAAGAGCTGAGGTTGACCATGACTCGAGTTTTAGGTAATGATATGGTGACAGAAGATGTCCAGGATCAAGAAACCAGTCAAGGAACCAGAAGAGAATCTGCCCCGCGAAAAAACATATAATGACTACTCATGTTTGTGTTGGGTGCAACAAACCTGTGTGTCTCCAATGTTCTAGACCTTTGTGCACTGACTGCCAATTTTACGTTATTAGACTGTTGTCATAATTTTTTATATTTGTTAATTGAAGTAGGTGTTTTGTGTTTTTGGTTTCTTATATATTATATTTTGAGAAAAAAAGACTCATTTTGTTATAGGAATAAGTTTGGCTGTTTTTAATACCTAAAATGTAACCTAAGTAGATTTATACTGAAAAGTGCCATAATTTTTGATTTTTAAAATTTCTATAATTTTTTAAATAAAAGTTGATTAAATAAGCACGTTATTTTATTGTTAAATCCCATAACTTTAATATTCAATCAGTTTTAAAGCGATCTTATATCAAATTCTCTAAAAAAATGTGTGTTTATATAGGAGCCTGTGAGACTACACGTCCACAGTAGTGTTAAGAAAAAATGACGTCCATACTTAAAGGTTAACGATGAAATGTAATCCCCATATAGAAAGCTTTCGAGTATAGGTAAGTATATTGTATTGTATGCCAGAAATATATCTGGTATGTGGGTATATGCCTATAATAAATGCCAAGATTTCCTGCTAGCTTCCTGCTTTAGTACAGCCTGTTAGAGAATTCCACTTTTATTTCATCACCTGCCCGGTTTCTATAATAACTTAGGGTCGGCACAATATGTCCGCTTCTTCCATTCTTCTATTCTGTTCGTCATACCAGTAGTCAATCCTTTCTTACCCATGTCATCTTAATTTTTTCACTTTTACCATAATCTGAAATTTTCCTATATTGCCACATTTATACTTACTTCTACAATCATACATTTAATCTAGAGGTTATAAAAAACATAATTAGCATGATTTTATTCGACAATAAAGTTGAAGCGATCATAACAAAACCTGATCAACTGATGAAAGTACTGTAAAATCGCTACCTGGAAGGTTTATTTATTTATTAGCTATGAAACCTGGACTACATACTTTAGCAAACCCTGTGTTAATATTACCTGGACAAACATTATTCATTATTGTTATAATATTAAGTACAAATGTAGTTGTTGAAAGTGAAATGCAGGCATTCATAGTTGGAGGAGATTTCGCCTCCATATACCGCTACCCACATTCTGCATTCATTAGTGTGGACTGTGTAACCAAAGATCGTCGATTAAGTTGGATTTGTGGAGGATCAATTGTAAATCAGGTGTTGATACTTACAGCAGCCCATTGCCTTGAAGACTGCATGAGTTCCAGTTACATCATCGTTGTGGTTGGAAACGTACATAAGGCTAAAGGAGCTTCATCTACTGGTGCCAGTTATGTTATCCACTATAAATATGACCCACATGACAGTACTAATGATATAGGCTTGGTTAAGTTGACTACCTCTTTGGAATTTGGTGAGAGGGTGCGACGGGTGGCGCTGATGGAAAACCCTCCATACGACGAATCAGCAAATATTGCTGGATGGGGCCTTGTCGATGTATGCTGGTTTGATTTATATTTTACTAGTTTCCACCACGTGGTTTCATCCATATTCCCAGGATTAAAATAGCCTATATCTCTCCAAAACATAGGCTAACTGCATGCCAATATTCATCTTGATTGGATGTACCGTTGAATTATTGCTTCTTTCCTATTATTGAAAGACTTTTTCAAATGATTATCCTACTGGTAGCCCCAGAGATTAAATAAATCAAAATTCTTCAGCTTTATTGTATTAGTATAGATTAATTGAAACATTTTTATGTTTTCAGGAGAAGAAAAGATTATCCACAGATTTCTTGAAACACATTGAACAAAAAGTTTGGAATAATAAAGAATGCAAACACTCCTTGGGCTCTCTACCTCCAGGGACCATTTGCGCAAGTAGCGTAACAAACGATCGCTACGTGTCAGAGTTAGTATATCTTAAGCTCAGACAAATGGTATTGCACTTTCTATCTCTGCCGGCACAGAAACTTCTCTAAGTCCCTATATAATAATAATATCCTGGGACATGCAATGGGGTGGTGCCCATGCAAAAGAGGTACGATACGCACGAACGATAGCACACTGAATCAATATTATCAGTTTTCGTTACGATGATGTCACTTACACCTGTATATATTTTACAGGATATTTTTCAAAATTAGCTCTTTCTTTTCCAGGGGTGACTCCGGCAGCGCCCTGGTGATTCGTGACTTCATCCAAATAGGCATCGTCTCCTACAAAATACCCTCCGTGTCTCGGAACCTGATTGTCTACACCGATGTGGGATACTTCTACGAATGGATCCGGGACAACACAAAGCGAATGTTTTGTGATTTAAGGCCATAAATAATTTGGGTTATAATAAATTTTGCAGCTTTTTGTTTATCTTTAAGCGAAACTTCTTGACGTTCTTTCGGGATGGAGATAAACGTGAAATATGAAATGAACGTGGCAATGCAACGCACACATATACCTCATTAGATTTTTTTTATTATACTATATATAATCTAACACAAAAACTTTATTTACAATAAATATGTACAAAATACAATCTATATATAGAAAATTTCCTCAAGTCTCCCGCTGCTTCCGATTAACGGCAAAGTTCCCAGAAGGCTGGCAGCGTTTCCACTTTGGATAGCCAAGCTGACGCGTTGGCGGAAAAAGCTGCCCCTGCTCTGCTGGTCTCCGGAGGTCTCGATAAATTTTTGTATAATCTTGTGTTTGTCTACTATCTCACCATGGTAAGTGATGATGTGGCTGATGATAATAACAAACAAAACCCCAGGAGAACTTAAGCTTTTGTAATCGTTATAGTTTTATTCTAGAATTTGCTAATCCTTGCGTTCACCGCAACTTTTAGCACAGCTACAGTTTCAAATAACGCTGCTAATGCAATCAATTGAAATTCAGATCATTTATTTCAAATAGACCTTCGCAGGCAATTATGAATACTGCAATGCAGCACCTCTATCCTACTTTGAATATACGCGCTGCTACTGCTACGTTGCTGCAATTGCCTCAGATCGCAATCAGCAGATTGCAATCTGCGATTGTCTCAGATCCTAAAAACATTTACTCACTACCAATAAAAAAAGAGTTAGTAACCCACGGCCCAAAACCGTTCGAAGTGGAAGGCAATGGGGAGGCCTATGTTCAGCAGTGGACATTATAGGCTGATATGATGATGATGATGATGAATAAAAAAAACTTTGATTTACATAGAGACTCTCCATACAAGTCAAAGAAGTTTTTTTTTCCCTCGGATTATTTTTCTAATATTATTTTTTGATTACTAATGACCTATACATTCATCCTTCAAGAGGAAGTTCACTTATTTATTACGACCTTATATTTAAAAGAAATAAAAATATGTAATGTACTTTTCTTTTTATATTTACCTACTTATTTCTAATTTATTACAAAAGAAAAATATGTTGCATTCACTCACACTCCATACAATATATTATTTTTTGGAAAGATGCCACTAAAGTCAAAAATACAAAATCCATTTATTACTATTATCTAAAAATGATATCCTCAGAAAAATTTTAATTTATTCAGTTTAGGCTCTGGTAAGGCACTTATGAACGTTAACTAATAGGTACATACAGTTGAATTTACCATCGGTTCGGAATACACTTAAAGTGAGAATATAGTAAAACCTCAAAGCTTTGGACTACTAATCACTATAATACTAAACAAACTTAGATAAATATGGAGTTCAAAAAAACACTATAAGCTTACTAAATAATATATTACATAGCGAAACACACAAATTACCAGTGTAGAAGACAAAAGTTGTATCATTAGTTTGTGTCTGTAACATCAACAACATTCGGTATTCCCCAAGGTAGTGTTCAGGGGCCACTATTGTTGCTGATCTATATTTCTACACACATGGGGGGACATTTTATGTAACGAGTTATGACTAACTAGGGCGGGGTGGTCGGATTACCTACTGTTGGCAGCTCGGGCTGCTTGAATGGGACACTGGGTGAGACGTCGCGACATGAGTCCTCGTCGGCGAGGACGATAACGTGGTGGACGGTCATGAGATTGGGTGTGTGTATTTCGAGCTTTTTCAGCTACGATCTGAGCTAATGCTTGTCTCTATAAATGGCATGCCTAAAGCTACAAAACATCAAAATTGTATGTGTTGAAGATATTAGTATAATATTTAATTGAAGAAACCCTTTTGCCACTGAATTTTACAATAAATACACTTAAAACTATTATAGATTGGTTTATTTTTAAACCAACTTGGAGACTACAAATATTATAGAATAAATCAGGGAATCTTATTACAAATTATGTAAGCAAACCTGTTATTGAAACTGATAATTTAAAAAACTGGGTTAATGTGGATAAAAGTATGACATGAAAGGTGCAAATAACTTTTTTTTTTTCACGCTAAATAAATTTTTATCCCTGGAGTAAGCCATCAGAAATAGTAAATCATAATATCAGCATATTGTCTCAATCATCTGCTAGATAAACTTAAATAAATAAAAATAAATAATAGTACCTACTAAGAATAGAGATCTCGCATTCAAAGTCCAACATAAATAAGTCAGAGCGATATGACAAAAGACAACCACAATCCATACCTAAGAAAACTCCGTTTAATCAAATCAGTCTTATCAAAATTTTGCATTATCTATAGAAAATTATTTTACTTTATTAAACTTACGGGGCTCATAACGGGCTAGCTATTTTTTATTTGTAGATGTATCTCAGCATATTTTTTCCCCTATATTGATATAGCATGTGAATTATGCAATGCTTCTGAGTATTTTAATGATAAGCATCCTTGCCAAAACAAATATTAATTATGAAAGAAAAAAAGAATTACTGAAATTGTGCACACAGATGAATGAATGAATGAAATGAATGATATATTCTTTATTGTATAGACTAACATAGAACACATAATAATAGTAACACAGGATAGTATACAACATAGGCATAAGACACAGCATAAGCATAACATAGTTATACAACAGATTCTTTGTATAACGCAGGAAGGATTTTTGCACCCCTGAGGGGTTAAATAGGGTACCTAGGGACCGGAACCCAGACTTGGATATAATATTATAACAGTCTACAAGGCCTGATAGATACAAATAATGTTTGTATACATTATTTATATCGCGTTTTTTCATACGAGAGATTTATTACACTTGTTAGTAAATCATGTTTAAATCGTATTTTTTTTATTTCTTTTACTGTTATTCAATCTGAAAATTTTACATCTTCTGTCTTCAGATGTTAAATTTACTTCTATTATCAGATATTAAGTCTTGAGGTTATAAAAACATAATAAGCATGATTTCACAAATTTTATTCGATAATTAAGTTAAAATTACCATAACAGAACCTGATTAGCCGACGAATGTACTGTATATTTGCTGTATTCTTGAAATATTTATTGATTTATCAAATATGAAACCACCTGGAATAATTTCTGTATCAAAGCCTGTATTATTATGTGCTGGAAGACAGACTTTATTAACTATTGTTATAATAAGTTTAATCATAGTTGTCCAAAGTAAAATGGAGACATTCATAGTCGGAGGAGATTTCGCCTCTATATACCGCTACCCACATTCTGCATTCATTAGTGTCGATTGTAAATACAATGAACGTCGATTAAGTTGGATTTGTGGAGGATCAATAGTAAATCAGATGTTGATACTTACAGCAGCCCATTGCCTCGAAGACTGTGAGAGTTCTAGTCATATTATCGCTGTGGTTGGAAACGTGCATAAGGCTAAAGGTGCTTCATCTACTGGTGCTAGTTATGTGATGCATCGCAAATATGATCCACATGACACTAGTTATGATATAGGCTTGGTTAAGTTAAAGACCCGTTTGGTATTCGGTGCGAAGGTGCGACGGGTGGCGCTGATGAAAAAACCTCCTTACGGTGAATTAGCAAATATTGCTGGATGGGGTCTTACCGATGTAAGCTAGTTTGATTTATATTTTATGATCCCGTTTTTTCCTACATATAAAGGATTTTTGGCACTGTGAGTAGACCAAAGTAGTTTTAGAAAATCTATTCCGAGTTTATGACGGAGCATCACTTAAGAACGGTTCATCCGATTTGGCTGTTTATTTTTTGTTGTATTTGTAATTGTCAGGTTTGTATGAATGGTTTTTTTAGAAAATCCACTGGAATAAAAAGTAAAAATGTCAATTTTATCCGCTGTTAATTGCGGTGGCTCATATAGGTACTTGATAATAATTTATAATATTTTTCAGGAGAAGAAAAGATTATCAACAGATTTTTTGAAACATATTGAACAAAAAGTTTGGAATAATAGAGAATGCAAAAAATATTTGGGCTCTCTACCTCCAGGGACAATATGCGCCAGTAGCGGAAAAAAGAATGACTATGTGGCAGAGTGAGTACTACCTATATCAAATATACAAACCAACGAAGATGGATAATAATTTTAAAGCTATTGAAAGGCGTGTAAGGGTTTATTTATGTAAAGGAACTATTAAAACTAATACGTAATCTAGCAAGATTACCAATAATCAAAATTGTATCTCTTTTCCAGGGGTGACTCCGGCAGTGCCCTAGTGGTTCGTGACTTCATCCAAATAGGCATCGTCTCCTACAAAATACCCTCCGTGTCTCAGAGCCTGATCGTCTACACCGATGTGGGATACTTCTATGAATGGATCCGGGACAACGCGAAGCGTTTGTTTTGTGACAAATAATGTGGGTTTCACTAAAGACGCCCGCTTTTATGAATTAACTCTTTGGAGTGCCACATCAGCGATACTGAATAACCGCTTCTTTTTCTTTCCCCCGATGTCCCCTGATTCCTCGCGCCTGCTACCTTTTTTGTGGCTGCATCGCTGATGGTTCAATGCATAAAGTGGTGAATAGGTACAGAATATGAACAGTATTTTTATAAATGGGTCACCTCACTTGTAAAGAAGGTGGGAAGTGAGTACATATAGGTTCCTAATCAAAATTGCTTGGCAGATAGTGGCGCCACTAATCATAAGAAACATATGTGAAGTCTTTTATTACAGAACAGTTTTAGAATAGGACCAATACGGGTGTAAAACAAGCACGATCCCAAAATGATCCTATTTAACACAGCACATACAAATAGTCAGATACGTAATATACTGCTTACAAGAACCAGGTAATATAATTCAAAGGCGTGTAGGAAAGCCGGCTGCCTCGCTTCGCCTCGCTTACCTTATGCTAATGAGGCGATAAGGCACCCGCGGGGTAGCTTCCGGAGAATGACGTCACTCGCAGGTGTTTATTGCAACCAGCATGTTTTACCATCGGCATTGTAATTAGAAAATGGGTTAGGAGTTTAGAATAGATAGTGATGTATTCTTGAGGTTGGTTATAACGTGGGCGAGTAGTATCACGCAGGTAATTAATAGAGTGCTGTATGTAGATAAAGTAGACAGGTGGATACTATGTGATGGTGTTGATACTTTAAAGAAAATGGAGAGAGGTATGGTGATCTCTCTTTATCAGAGTGTAGGCGATTCTATACCTAAAGAATTTGAGCTGAAAGCTATAAATGCAATAAAAAAAAATTGCAATGAAAATCAAGAGCAAATAGTAACGAAACATCTAAAACCTGACACTAAAGGCCGTAACAAAACTTCAACACCTATTTTAAATAAATAAACAGAAACCACCTTGCGTTACAATAAATAAGATAAATTAATCGTTTATAAGGAAAACCGTTAGTTGAAGCCTTATTAAGTACATTATCTGTGACACCCGTACATAAAAGACAATCGTTTGACATATCGACGACGGTATGAAACTAGAAAGTACTTGCGCCCAGGCCTAGGCTGGTGTCTTTCGACTTTCAACTCGTTCGCTATCGATCAGCACTTATCGATCGTTCGCGACACATGTTAACAAGTAGGTCTGCACTGGTGAGGTTCGATAAGGCGTTATTTATTATCTGTTGCTTCTAAAACTTGGGAGTTATTTATTGGGCAGATAGCTGTAGGTCCTCGGAGTACAGGTTGATGTCAAAGATTGAAGGTCCACGGTGCTCCTAATGAGGAGTAATCATTTGGTTACTTAAATGGGCAGAGCATTCGTCTTACTTGACTTCTGACTGTGATTAAATATTTACTAGTTAAGGATTCTTTCTTAATTCAGTTCAGCTGTTGCAGATGGATCCCTAAAGATATCATTATCATCATCATCATCATCATCATCATTTGTAGCATGACGAACCGTACATAGGGTAAAAACTATGTGAAGGTCTATTCCAGCTCCATATATCATGCATCCATCATATAACGCACCTCTGTCCATTCCAACGCACAATTCAGTACCAATACCGTTTATGTCAACCAGTGCAAATTCTCTCTCCAAAAAAGAACGACTTCCTTTCTATCCTAAATACGTCAAAGTATTCCCGGTAGAGGACGTCCCGGGAGCCCTCCTAATATAGTTCACAATGAAAGTGTCGCCGTTTGTGTCATAGCTTGCTCTAACTTGGATGTTCTATCCATAAATAGGTAGTTTGATATCTGGGGGCACGGGAGTGTCCCCCGCCAAGACAGCCAAGCGAAGCGCAAGGGCACTACCTACCTTTTCTCGAAGCGCTTCGTCGTTTTTTTGTAGCCTCATAACTTGGGTTTGGATTATACCAGATAAACAAAATTCTCGGGATATGATGTCAATAGTAAACTTATTAAACATATTTAATTCAATAACATAGCTCTTATACTTTAGATTTTATTGATACCTAAAAAAACCCGATTTCGTCACTGACTCACTGATGATCATCAAAACTCATAGGGTACTTCCGGAAGTCCTAGAAAGCTGAAATTTGGTATGTAAGCTTGTATTAGTACACAATCAACAAAAAAATTATAAAATTTGGAATTTTCAAAAAAAAAAAAAAAAACTATCGTAACTGAAAATCGTAAAAAGAAGTGAAATCCCACCAAAAACATTTTTATGTAAAATGTTGCCGCCAAGACATATAGCTTGCACTGTCAAAAAGTTATCAGATTTCAGTAGAGCCAAGCATATAACTCTACTTGCCCTTACTCTACAAGCCCTAACTTCACAAATTCTACACACCGTAGTCAAAATATGTGGCTTGGCTGTTTCACATAAAAATGTTTTTGGTGGGATTAAACCTTCTAAGTGCGCTTTAAAAATCCGCTAGCTCCGTCAATTTTTGCATCGATGAAGGAAAACCAGTTACAAGTTATTTATTATTCAGCTTAAATTTCGAATTATTTTTAATTATTTGGCGCAACATTTACGTAAATATAAAAAAGGCTTATCGTAATATTTAAATTAAAACATATTGTATTAATTTAAACGATTTCTCTCAGAATTAATATCAATCAATAAAAGACCAAATCCTAATGTTACAAAACTGCAACAGTAATTGTAACGGTGGTGTCTAAAATATTGTCGTGTCATTGAAACGATTCTCATCAATGATCGTTTATTATGGTATCGATTTCTCTGACACAAAAAGTAATCGATTTATAAAAAGCAAACTGTACCGAAAAACGCAACGATCATTGGGTAAAAGTCAAAAAAGTGAAGTGAAGTGTTACGGTAAATAGTGAGTCACATATTCACTGGTCTAATTGATTTTTGTGACACACTAGAGCTTTATTGCAGCAAATTGAGTTTAGAATTTGTATATCTACGGAAGTAGGAAAACTCCGTGACTCGAAATTCTCTTTCAATTCCAATTTTAATTTGTTGATGAGTTTAAATATTTCCGCTCCGCCAATTTACACACATAGGTCCACACTTGACATCGCGAGCGACGAGCGAACTACGTCTCAGCTAGTGCTCGGCTCGCGTTGAATACCGTTAATCTTATTCACATTTTTATTATCTTGTTAAGTATACCAGTAATTATGTCGACTGTGGTGTTCAGTATGCTCAATACATCTAGAGCACGATTTAAATAACAATTAGTTGTGTTTAGTTAATTGTGAGTTGGTCCCTTATGCATTACCTTAGTGCCTTATGCATATTGGACGCTAATAACACTGATTATTTTACCAAAATTGACATCAAGCACCCGAACACCCACATCGCTGCCTAATTCGATATACAGTTCTGTTGAAATTATTACTGATCCAAAGTAATCAAAAAAGGCATGGAGCAATCACATTTATTATATTTAAATAAGGTATTGGTTTATGTACATTGTTTTTTTTTAGTTTGTATTAGGTATTAATTAAATCGATTTACTTACTAGGTACTTGGAAAATATTTTGCCATTTTCTACTGTTTTGTTATCTAGAAGAAGGAATAGTGTTAAAACCATAGAGAGATTATTTCGCTACCATAAGAAGACCGCGTGGAAAAGAGATATCACAATCCTTATACACTTTGCGAGAGAGAAAGAGACGTATACTATGTATTGGCTAAGACATAATATACCTATAGAAAGTCTTGAAGGCAACTGTACCGAAAGTGAGGCTATCATACTATGTATAATACCCAAGATTTATTAAAATCTTTATTAGCCCTTAATTTCCATCCATGATGCTAGATTCAACTCTCCTTTAACCCGTTCAGCTATAAACTGCTGATCGTTTGGATAATTATTTTCTATTACCAATAGACATTATTAATTTAAGAGGTAAATAAATTATCCCTTTTCTAACACCTAGGTTATTATACGCGATACTAAGACAGAGATAAGCGGATGTATCTATAGGTTTGCATAAGGTGAATAGGCTCAGTAAAAATAAGTTTTTTGTTAAAAAAAAATATATACAAGCTTTTTATGAGTACTGTACTTTTTGTTGATTGTACTTGCATGACATCCAATATACTAATGTATACTAAATATCAAGTCAATACGACCACTGGAAGTGGGTGAAATTCGACCTGCAAGATTCCACCCGAACAAACATACATACATACATTGGATGTTAAATAAAAGCTTGTAAAAAATGGTATTATTTATATTCTTGTTGTATAAATGAATCTCACAAAATTAATATATTATAGCTTTGTTAGACCTAGACTTGGTCTTCTAAGAAGGACTCTATCACAGACTTAGGTATATATACATCACAACTACACTGAAAAAAAATGATCTACAAAACTAGTTATGTAAGTTGACGTTTTGTTGTCGGGAAACTAACTTTAGTTGTCATCAGCAATATATATTATTTTAATGAGCAATTACCTATTTAGTTAGTTACCTGATTAAATAATACCTCATTCAATATTGTTTATTTTGAGATCAAAGAAAAGGTATGAAAGGTAGGTTGACTGATACTGGTAACAGTAGGTGCCCCGAAAATGAATCTCACAAAATTAATATATTATAGCTTTGTTAGACCTAGACTTGGTCTTCTAAGAAGGACTCTATCACAGACTTAGGTATATAAACATCACAACTACACTGAAAAAAAAAATGATCTACAAAACTAGTTATGTAAGTTGACGTTTTGTTATCGGGAAACTAACTTTAGTTGTCGGGAAACTAACTTCAGTTACATTTAATCAAAAAATTCAGTAACGAACAAAAACTAGTTTTGTTACTGGTAAGTTTAGTTCGCAAGTCACTCTGTTTAGGTTATTAGTCGTCAAATTTTGTGTTACTGTTAAATAAAATTTTGTAGTCACTTGTAGTGCATTTTTTTCAGTGTATACAACGAGATCAAGACTCCTATTTCTCGAGTCTTGATCTCGTTGTATAGTTGTGTTGTTCGTGTTAATCGAATTTAAACTTGATTTGAGCATTGATTGACGTTCTAGAATACAGACTAAGGCCTAAACTAAGCTTAAACCTTCCTTAGTTGGGCCCATTGCAAGTCATGTTGTTGAAAATAAAAAATGCCAAATTGTGTCATAATCAACTAATCAAAAGTAAGTCGAGTAAATAGAGATGTTTTTCAGGTTGGAAAAAATTTAAAGACCTAACTAGCCTTCACTAAATCGGTGGACTAAATAATAACCAAATAAGAGGATTGTAAAAAACAAGAATTCCTTTATACAATAAGTGTGACAGTAGATATAGCTTTTATTTGTTTCTAAAAAACGTTCTATTAGTAGGTATTCTATAGTACCCGCCAAAATAAATTGGTTAAAAGTAATAAAAATACGACAAGATATCGATCAAATACACAATAAAAGTTTTTGACAAAAAATCTGAAAACCGTTTTTAGTCCCCACGAAAACGGTACAATAAATAGGCGATATCAAACGAACGGACACGCTTCGCAGCCGGCTTTCTACGGCTAAGACGTGAGCCGAGTCATATCTGGGACAGAACTCGGTCGTAGGCATATAATTGAAGAAATCTCTGTCGACCGCAATAATTATGGTTGGTCTAAGTTATGAAAGAGAAGCGATAGCCGATTGTGAGAACGGAATACAAAAAAAATTCAAAGCGTCTTGATTTAGGATCAGATGAATAATCACGCGAAGTAAGATTATCCGAGTTAGATTTAAAATGGTCGCGCGTTTCCGACCCTGCAAAAAAACCTCTTCACCACCATTCTTAATGCTATACTCCCTTAGGAAAACCACAGGCAACATATTCCATAACCTAATCGTTCGCGGTAGGAAGCTCCTTTGAAACCATTTACTCTCCATCGATGGCGAGAGGTGCATTGATAAAATATAAATCTTTCGGTATAAAATACTTAACCGTAATGTGAATTCGAAATTAAACTAATAAATATACACAAATTATAGGTAATATAGCAATCAGTGAATTTACAACTGATTTTATTATGCACCTGTATCTTATAACTTGAACCATATCTAACACCGCTGAATGCACACTGTAATATAAACTTTCCCAAGAAGCGTTGAAATGTGCTGATATTACAGCTACGTTCAGTCTGCACGTACCTACTCATTTTTCATTGTAATTTTTTTTTCCTAAAATTATACATGGTTGCAGACAAAAAAGGCAAGATAACAAGAAATTGAAAACTGGATTGACTAAACTCCACATAGAAAATACAAATGATTTGGTATATCTTAGAAATAAATATAAATTAATTAATTAGGTACGTACTTTTTAGCCTATTGCGCGCAACGTAGGCGTGTGACATTTGGCATTGGTAAAGTTTTTATGGGGAAGAAGTACACAAAGCTAATATTTTAAATAAATAAATATCCTGGGACATTCCTCACACACGGTCATCTGATCCCAAACTAAGCAGAGCTTGTACTATGGAAACCAGATAACTGATATACATACATATACTACTTTTTGTTTGCAAATACATACTTAATATACATTATTACACCCAGACTCAGGACATACAGACATGTTCATGCACACAAATGCATGTCCTGTGTGGGAATCGAACACACGACCTGCGGTGCGTAAGATGAACCTTAACCAACTGCGCCAACAGGCCCGTCATTTTGATACAATAATGCATTTTAAATAAATTACGTTACACACACTATGCGAAACATTATATTCACTACCATGCGTTTGACACACCATACACATATACTCTTTTGTTTATCATTTTCTTCTGCTAAGTTTTGTAGTATGACAACCAAATTCTTTTTCAGACTTATTTTTGCCACTGTCAAGTTATATTAATTATTAGTTCATTTGTGATAAAAATTATAGTCGAATTTCGACTCATGAGTTCAAGTATAAAAATAAAGTATTTTTGATTAATTGGGAATTATTCATCCCCGTTCAAGAGATTTAAGAGTATTATCTGACATTGTTAAATCCGACCGTGATGATCCTTCTTCTCGCTGATTTCTTTATATCTTCTTCTAGATAACTAATAGCAGAATCGCCCAGCACCAGTGATGCCACTAAGAGACCACGGGACTATTAAATTGAACCCGTGAATTCTTCCAGTGCCATTGCCTGTGCTTGGTGCGAGCTTTTCATTCTTCATTGTTCTTCATTATTCTGTTTCCTCTTGATCATCGGGTCTTCTTCTTGCTTCTTTACGTTTCTTAATTAAAATGCTATTTTACTAATATGAGCGTTATGATGAATTAGTAGTTTCAAAAATTTCGATTCTGAAATATGAATTACATGTTACCCATTCAGCGTAAAAACATAGTAGTTACACAAACAGTTTAGCTTGTGGAATTCATTCCTTGTATAGGAACAGTTATTTGTTAATTGCTATTTTCTTATAGACTAGAATTTATCAAACACGATTGTCAACTTTTGACTCGCAATTGTCACACGTATAAAACAACAGAGTATACTCAAAATTATAACTATTAATTAGACGATAATCAATACTAAGTTAGTTTGTTAGTACAAAAGCTACATGAAAAATAAAGAAACATTAGAATAGAATTTTTGCAAAATGAAATATCGTCTTTTAAAGATCGCCTTAACAATAACATTTATGTGTGGTGATACACGCACAATATGTGCGGTAGTCACCTGCGCCCGCGCATCCATTAGCAGATGGCTATCGGGCAAAGCCGCGTACGCAATTAAAATTAATGAATGGCGAGTATTGCCGTAGGATACGTTTTGTTCTCATGTAGTTTTAGCTAACATTTTTAAAAATCATTGCAAAAAATAAAAGACACAATAGACTACCTAAAGAAGAAGTTTTATTTTTACAAAGGAGTAATTAATGCTTAAATTAAAAGACAATTTAATAGTTGCAGAATAAAAATAAAAATAAAAACAAAATAAGAGGTTAGAATATCTAACAGGTTATATAAATAATTGATAAACAAGATAATTACTTCAAATAAACTATAAATCAACACAAATCTACGATCGGCGATGAAAACACAGATACTGCTATTTAAAATGCCGGCACGCGAACTAAAAGTGTATCGACAGAGTCATGTAAAATATAAATTGAATTCCGATATCTGCGGAACCGCAGCGGATGTATATTAATCAATAAAGTATCTGGAAATTCGCGATGTGGTTAATAAATTAGATTTTATTGGCAATTGACACTTGACCAATGAAGAATCTTGAGAAGATAAGTCATGAATTTGAGGATTATATAAAACATTGAACAAAAATCGAGTCTAGATTATCCAACCAGGTAAAAATCATTGCTCAATATTATATCCTACCAAGTATTCTAATCAGTGTTTAGGTTTACCCTTAACTTGTAAGCAGAACTGAGTATCTCTAATCGCGGTGAGACCACAATAATAACAAATCTCATTTATTATCGCCTACACAACATCTCGGAGTAAATATTAAGCGGCTGCCAATATCCTGGCCTCGAAAGAAGTTCCTATCAGAAAATCGGTTTAGAATTAAATAAAGTAGTAGCCGGCGGTACCCCGGCCAATCTGACGAGCCATCTCACCAACCTGTAATTGGGCTTTGCTTCTCACTATATTTATTTAATAATACGCCTCTATTTCCGCTGACAACATCGAATAAGATCAATCTGACGAAGAAATGCAAATAAACGATTGCTACGACATGGTAAATAAATAAACAAATGTACTAGAGTTGGCTTACCATTTTTACTGCACACCAAACAGTTCACGCAATCGATGACGCGATAAATGTAAACATTAGTAAACACGGTTCAGTGATAGTGTCAGAATAGAACAATGCTGTTATGGTTTTCGTATTAGTTAAGAAATACGTGATGTATTTATGCTTCAGGAGTACAATCAGATAAATTTTATATATAAGGGACATCCATTGAACAGGACCCTTCCAACAATTAAAATATAGTAGTTTCCCAATGTATAAATCTTAAACAATTACAACATATCCAATTAAAACAGACAACATCGATTAAAGCAATTTAAATTGATTCCATGGGAATCCTCGTCGCAATTCCGTACAGATTAGTTCCTCGCTCCCCAACCAGACCCGATAGATTTTGCAAGCACCAGTCATGCTGAGATTTAATGTTTTGCTCAGTGAGATAGACTCACGAACCTAACGGTGAGTCAGTAAGAACGGGGTTCAGGTTTACGTTGAACCTAAAAGTGATTACGATAACAAACATGAACTTAAACGTAAACTATCCAGCGGTGGGATGCTTAGAGTCTAACATGCGATGGGAAAAGAAATTGTGAGTCGTTTGAATAGCAATAACTAAAGTGCGAATTTGCATTGTCCGATGCTAGTCGTCTTTGATCCATTATAAATAGATCCATGGATAGTAATAAATAAATGTTGCAGATAGCTTATCGTTAAAACGAACGGTGATATATCTTGAGGGTATCTGATAAAGAAGCTTATTTATCAGCGATGTACGTCACATGTATCATTTCTTATGAATCATTCATAAAACAAACGAATTCGCGAAGTTTTTATTTGTCTTTCACATCCAATTAAACTGATAACTGTCTTTTAATTAATTAACTGCTTCAACGGTGAAATCTAGTAAGGAAACCAAGAAATCTTATGATAGTGTCAGTATCCGGTACGTATAAAAGTTTACCTCAGTTAAAGTTGTAGCAATGAAAGCTAACGCAAATATTGGCCACAGAGATATATTTATCTCATTACGAATTTAACTGTTGGCGACAGCCGTTGTCACGACTGTGAAATATGTGTATTGTAAACAGCCCCGTTTCATGATACTTCCAGTAAATTATACTCAGTGGTCACCTATAAACTTGAGGGGAATTGTACTCGTGCGCTGCGGGTGGGTACACACGTGCATACGACCTCTAGTCGCAATTTGCGTAGTGTTATCTAGTATCCGACATTCATGTGAGGGAATTCCTCTTGTATAAGGTTACGTTTAGCGCAGACGGCGTGACACAGTGTATTTAGTCCTTTATAAATATATAGTGTAGATTTATTACTGAATATATGAATATATAAAGACACCGTTATCTAAAATGTCAATGCTCTATTATCACTTCGATAGCTCTTGTTGACTATGTTGTGAACAGTACCTATCGTGATTTTGCGAAGTGACAAATTTTTGTGTGTTTCTTTGTTCGTTATTATTATATAATTCTAATTTAATTTTCATTAAGGAAATTATAATGACATAAATCATTAAAACATAAATGTATAAACTGGCCACGTTCTATAATTATAAAGAACATTTTGTAAATTATTCAATCAATTTTCGTCTGTATATGTATATGCTTAGGTATATCTTTTTTATTGTTAATTATTTGGAAAAAAAGCAAACATAGTCAGATTGTCCAAAAAATATTTAAAAAATGTAACCTTGCTGAGTTTCTTGCCGGATTCTTCTCAGATGAAGGCCGAGTTCCGAACCAGTGGTAACTTCAATAAATGTGACCTTCATAAGTGCCCTTCTGGGGCCTAAATAGAATAAATGGCTTTGACTTTGACTTTTATTCAATCAGTAAATGCCCAAAACGTAGATAGATACTTAAACTCTTGCAGCTAAACGTACAATTTGGGAAATGCTTCTTTTTAGAATTCTCCGATGATAAAAAAAACTATTAAAAAGAAATTAAGAAAGAGTGAGAAACAATGCTTATGCAATGATATCATGTTAAACGTTAAGCGTTGAACCATAAATAAATTAGTTATCGTAATCAGATACAGCGTGTACGGTTTAACTTCGCAATACATTGTAAATAAGATAATATAATACTAACTACAGAATAGGAGAAACTTATGGAAGTCACATACAAATTATGCACACACTAAAGAACATACTAAAATATAAATTATAAACTTTCCCTCAAAGTTACATACTTCTTTTGCATGGAAACTTTACATCACACAATAGCAACTGTGAGCAAAGATCTAGGTTGAAGTCAAACTTGTTTTAAGCATATAAAATTGGCCTAAGTCATATTTATAAAACAGTTAATACAGCCACTTAATTATAATAAAAATAAATATATGAAAATAAACAAAAGACAATAAGTTATCACCATAAATATTTACTTCTATAAGAAAGTACTAAATGAAATAGCTGTCTTTTATTATGAAACGGCAAAAAATACAAAGTAACAAAATACACGAATCAATCCATTAATCAATGTTCCTACTGCTTCATAGCTTTTCAAGCGTAAATAAAGCGCGACAGAGAAATAATATGTGGGATTTAATTCCGTAGCAAAACGCAAATGGGATAGTCGCCGACTCCTGAATCAGCGGGTGAGGTAGCTTGCCACAGGTTAGTATGCAGCCTCTTTTATTTGAAGATTATCATGTTTTTTTAAGTAAGCTTTTTGATATGTATTTGAATTTCCTTTTGCGTTCAAAAAGTAAGCGTTATAAGACTTATTTTATTCAAAAATATGAAGTCATCGAGATCATTTTTTTTCGGTTTAAAAATATAGTAACGTTATGAAAAACAACAATGGCCTAAATCTGTCGCTTTATTGTAAACATACAAAAATGTATGGTAATTATGTGCTTATTTTTTAACATCTCGCTAACTTACCTTGAACTTTTGCACTCAAAACGTGTTTACTACAGATTTTTATCATAAAAACAATATTAGGAAGTCAAAAAATAAAGCATTCGCAGTAATTCCTCATGCGCATTATTTTACAGCACTGCGTATTATTTGACCTTTTAGGTATTACAGTGCAAGTTAAAAAAGTATTTTAAATTACAAGATACAAAAAATTAAACAATCAAGTCGTAACAGAAAAACTACGCATCTAATTCGGAAGCCATATGATGAAAACGTGAGATGTAATTACAAATAACAAAACTCTAATTTAATTCTCAATTGAATTAAGAATGAATTGGCGAATATATAATGAATAATCTACAAAGCTGTGCTAGCCTGTGGCAGCTCCTGTGAGTAATGTGGACCGGACGACGTGTTTGATGGGCTGTCCATGAGAGTTCTGCACCACACTCCGCTACCGGTATTGATCTAATGTTCTGCTGTCAGCACTCTATGGAAATTATCAGTTTTTACTTAACAATAAGTTTTGCGTTATTGTGAGCAATGTTGCTCGCGTGCTAGCGAAATCTTTTTATGTTTAATTATTATTATGTTTTGGATAAGATCATTTAATACAGGAACATCATTGTTACTACAAATACCTACCTACAACTAACGTACCAAAGGAATTTGCACATTGGAAACAAACACAAAATCACCTAACAACAATTGGTACAAGTGAGATAAATCTACAAACATAATCATACCATCAATAACATAAAATGTATTTATAATGACACAAAATAGGAGACCAATAATAAAATTAAGTGACCAAGTGTATCAAACAGGAGTTATACTGCGACAGGATGGGTGGGCGGCCTGAAGCCATTTGCGACAGGAGTTCTAATTAATACCAGCATGCAAAGTGAAGCCCCGTGGGGCTCCGCTACCGGCCTACGCTTCGCCGACACAAATACATACTAATGTATGAAAATAAAACGCCTATACGCCTTCCTTCAATAAATTAACGGATATTAATGAAGATTTGCAGCGTTTCGCAAGATCGGGGGATGTGGGAGTGTTTTCTTTGTTTAGAAATGATTTTACTTAATGTATCGTTAGATTGTAAATTACACAGATAATAGATTAGAAAATACTATTGAACTTACTCGCAAAAAAATTAATTTCATTAAATCTGCCGTTGAATTTGAATCGTCTTTCGTAAATTTTATTGCTATAAATATACGGAATATTTTCTGTGATTTTATGTGACTTCCATAGATAGTCAATTAATAGAGCGATAGCGTTAATAACATTAACTCATGCGAAGAGTGAGCAGGTTGCATATGGATTTCATTATAAGTATTTAGTCATTCAAACAATGGATGCGTCGTTTCAAAGCATCGTTGCACATACCCGTGCTCACGGCACATACTCTAGTGCAGTCACTCTATTAATATTCCATCTCTATGTTCATACCACATTCTTTATACGAATATCATTTATGTATTCGGCTAAGTATGCCAAATCACTCCGACCTACCTAAATCATCTTGCCATTTGTAAGCTTCGGAAGCCATGACAACGTTTTAACGGTAGCCGTGACATAACTGCGTCAATATACCAGTCAAGGAGGATGCATTGACTCATAATTCATTTTTATGTTTGTTTGCCATCGCACAGAATAGTTATGAGTGTTGATTGAAATATATTACTTTGGTACGGTTTGTAACATGAATGTAGAGCAAATCTGCATGTCGGATAGATTATTCAATAAGTCATAATGTCGTAGGGTTTAATAGCTCATGTCCCGTTTTCTAATGGCTACTCTAACGTATAACGTGCAGTGTTGACTGAGTGTTATTTGATTTTAGTTTCAATATTTAATTGTTTGTTTCGATTTGATATGAAATTACGGTAATTGCGTATCACATAAACCCCCTTATTCATAATTGTTTTTTAACTAAATCATTGTAATAGTGTGCCCCGTCTCACTCTTCGATCACCAAATGTCACCTGTCAGATAAAGACTTCGGAATTTTAACTAATCAACGTTTGATAACTTTATCATGAATAAGGGGGTAATATTAAAAATGCGAATATAGCTTTATCTATTTGATGCCTATTCTGGACTAAACCTCAAACTAAGTCAATCATATCGCTGCTAACTTTCGCCATTTTAAGTTTTTCTCACAACTATACAAATAAACAACGCATTTTTGAAACAGCACCATTTTATCATCAACAAAAAGTTTAGATAACTTCTAAATAAACACGCTTAAAACAATAAACTAAGCAGAATCGAGAGCTTAATTTATCTAGCTTGCGTGCCCGCTATCAGAATTCCCTTAGCGAATATTTTATGGTAAACGAGTAAATTCTAATAGAGATTATAATGTATTCTATTTGCCATAAATGGATTGTTATACACACAGAGTTTCCCAGCATTGAGCGTCGTGTGGTAACTGTAAGGCAGTCTTAGCTTGGAGCGTGACTTCAGACGCTATGCAGCGTGGGATAGTCGGCTTGCGTTTCCCAATTGCCCTAGAATATAGAGTAAATCTAAACAATGATTATAGACAATTCAGTTTATATTTTAGTTTATTTGTAATAATGATATAAGAGTTAAAACCCATGACAACTTAATCTTACTGATTTTAAGACGATAATGAATAAAAAAAATATTCTGTTGTCTCAGTTATTAATTTTGAAATTTCTAAATTCCTTAGTTGTCAATAACAAATTCCAAGTAACATTCCACTTAGCACACAAAAGCATGTAACTCAACAAAACAAAAAGTTGTCTATTTTGAAGAGGAGCTTAAAAATTGTAGGCAAAAGGCGCGCGCGCAAACGGCCAGACGAGTTCCACAGGTTGTATGAAAACTGGTTTGAATATTCATAGAGTACGACCACAGAGTAATAGATCAACAGTAATGGTAAAATATAAAAGTATAAGACATCAAATCCTAAAATTATTTGAAGCAGCCTACATTGATAAAAGTAATGTAATGGTGCCGATTCTGTTGTAAATCACACTAAACTAATTTTAGTCACATCGCATCTCTTTCTTACGAACATTATTGAAAAAGGATAGAATATATTGAAAACTGTCAAATTAATATTTGCCGTCTTATTTTGCGTGTATTTAGGCGTCACCGCGATAGATGGCGACTAAATTTATATTGAAAACAAGCATTGGACTAATTTGACAGGACTAAATTTCTTACATCCTTTTCTTATGTTCTTTGTTAGAAAGAGACATAGTGAGATTAAAATTAGTTTAGTTGTAAACAACAGAATCAGAGCCATTGTTTATTTATTTTGATTTGATTCTAAAATACACACACAATGCTACAGTAGCTACATTGAACAACGCTCAAACTGGAGTGGGGGCAGTCGCTGTAGTCACTACGTCAAGCGGTCTACACCGTCACGACACTGTATTCAATTATACTGTGGCTCAACGAGTGGCAACGCCCGCAACACTATGCCGATGACATAATGGATCCGAATAGATTTATTGGATCTATTTGATATTGATTTTATTGTCCTCGCTTTGCTCATGTATAAACATAAAGATATTACAAAAGAAATTGGTGGGTTTTTGCGTACAAATATCAATATGGAAAACGAGGAGCCTCCTAGGATAAAGGTAAGGACTTACCAGGAACTCCTATGGCAATCCACTGCACACAGCAACTATCACCACTATCTCACATCAAATCACTGTCACTGAGTTCAATTTACAAATCAACGCCTCCCGGTCGGCAGCGGTTTTCGTACTGTTTATTTATAAATCACAAATTTAGATGTTTCCCTGACGGTAGCGGATCTCGTACTGCCTTTTTGCGGCGTTGCGGGGCGCGCGTCTTACGTTTTGTGATGCGTCGCCGAAGTATGTAGAATATTCCCGAAGCTCTTGTCTCGCTTACACATATGAGGTGGGAAATGGAGAGGAATCGGGAAGTAGAGGCTCGTCATTGATACTCAATATGAGTAGGTTTTACTATAGATATTATTATAGGTATTTTGGCCTAAACATCCTCCGCCGCCTTGAGAATACGTAGTGTTCTCAAAAGAAAGAAAAAATAATTAATTATAAGAACTAATTACAGATTATAATAATTACTAAAGTACTGAATATAAGATGCGGTATGATTAATTTTTATTGTGAGGGTAATGGACATAACTTGACAATGGGTCTTTTGAATGATCCATTTGAAGTTTTTACTAAAGCGACGCGGATATTTCCATCCTTGCCAGGATAAACTTGTGATATTATGCCCAACGGCCAACGTAAAGGGGGAATATCATCTTGATGTATAAGAACCACAGTACCAATCTTAATGTTATTTTTATCAATGAGCCATTTCTGTCTAACTTGAAGATTATGTAAATATTCTATACGCCATCTTTTCCAATAGCTACACACCATCTGATCTAATAATTGTTTCCGACAACGTAAAGATATGGTTTCCTCGGACACATTCTGAAGCGGCAATGAAGTCAATGGTGAAGCCATTATAAAGTGAGCGGGAGTAAGAGGCTCCGGGTAGGGATCCTCAGATAAAATGCAAAGCGGTCCAGAATTTAAGACTGTTTCAATTTGGGTAAGAACAGTGAGGAGCTCTTCATAGGTGAGGAGCTGCGAACCGATAACACGGTATAAATGAGTTTTAATCGATTTTATATTAGATTCCCACAATCCTCCGAAATGTGGGGCGCGGGGTGGAATCATTTTCCATTCAATGCGGTACTGATCGATAAGTAGTTCTTGTAATTGAGCTTTAGCTCCGACAAAGTTAGTTCCGTTATCGGAGTAAAGAAAAGAAACAGGTCCTCGACGGGAAATGAATCGCTTAAAAGCGGAAATAAAAGTATCTGATGACACATCAGTTGCCAATTCGATGTGTACAGCTTTGGTTACTAAGCATATAAACAAACAAATATATGCCTTTTGGCTCTTTTGACCTCTGCGTCTACATAATGTTACTTTAATGGGTCCAGCATAGTCAACGCCCGTATGCACAAACGCTTTGGTCTCCTGAACGCGGCAAGAGGGTAAATCAGCCATTTTTGGGCTGAGAAATGAAGGGGAATTTTTAAAACAAAAGTTACATGAATGTACTCTGTGTCTAATGACACTTCTAGCGGACAGTATCCAATATTTCTGGCGCAACAGTGAGCTCAGAAGATTGGCACCAGTATGGCAATGAGCACGGTGAAAATAGTCTATAATAAGATGAGTAACGTGGTCATGTTTAGGTAAAAGAGCGAGATGCTGAGCTTCATACGGAAGATTTGCATTTGAAAGTCTACCTCCAATTCTAATAATTTTATCTTGATCTATAAAGAGGTCAAGTTTTTTAAGAGGGGAAGATACTTTAACTTTTTGAATATTATTAAATAAATTTTGAAAATGAACTTGTTGTACAGAGCGTATTAAATATACTTCAGCTTTATTTAGCTCAGAAGCTGTGATGCGGCTGTGACCTTGCTCACGAGAAATTATGCGAGAAAATCTAAGTATGTATACTATTATGCGTAATATTTTATTCCATGATGAGTATTTCAGAGCAAGCTCGTAAATTAAATTAGGCTCAACAGAAGCGGACGCGGTACAAGTAACAAGCGTTTTACTATTAAATTCAGGTAGGTCCTCACAGCATTCGGGACTAAATGGAGTGATAGGCCATTCTGAAACTGGATCTTTTAACCATTTCGGGCCGTGCCACCATAAGTGATGTGACACTAGCTGCTCAGGTAAAATACCTCTAGAGAGACAGTCGCTAGGATTTTCTATACCACTAACGTGGTAGAAATGTTTTGGGTCAAGATTTTCTTGACATTTAGCAATGCGGTTACTAACGAAAACATTCCATCTATGTGGAGATGAATGTATCCATGACAGAGTAATTTTAGAATCGGAGAATGCGAATATATTATCAATAGCGGTTCGAGCACTATAAGTCTCATTATAACTAGCGCGTAGCTGTGGATCGCGTAGCTTGGTACGCTCCAAAGCAAGTAAACGGCGGTGAGCAACGGAACGGGAATCACCTAACACGTCAGGATCCTCACGAAAAGGTAACGCGGTGCAATATCTGCCTGCGGAGTCCCGTGAGAAGTTACGAGAGAACAGCTGTTCACACTCCTTTTCGGCCGAGCTCATAAATTTTTGCGCGGGAATTTCTTCGAGCTCCCAAAATTTAAGTAGGGAATCATCTAAAGAAATAGTAAGGTCATTGGGACCAGAAATGAAAAAAGTCGCGGTATTAAAATAAGTGGATGCATTTTTATTAATATTAGAGTTAGCGGGAACGTCACCCATAAGAATATAACCGAACACGGTTTCAAGGGCAGAAGGAGCGGGAGGTGCAATAATTTTTTGACCTAATAATAAAAATGGGAACAATTGTGCCCCGAGAACTACTTCGACCTCTCCGGGAATGTGCCACAGAGGGTCAGCGAGCGGTAAGTTACCTAAATGTTGCACTATAGAAGTCTCAACATATTCAGTCGGTAACCTGTCAGTAATGCAATCAACGACAAGAGCGGTAATATTATAAAAATATTTTTTATTTTTCGCGGTTATTTTAAGTTGAACGTAGCCGTGAATAGGACGCGAAGTGGATCCTACACCATTTATAAAAGAATTGCTAAGCGGTATTATATTTAAATTTAGTTGTTTACAACAGGCAGTTGTAATTATGTTGTTTTGAGACGCGTTATCTATTAAACATCTAACTGAAATATATTTATTGTCCTTATTAGACGCATAAACTTGAGCGGTTGATAAAAGTACAGTAGTATGGGAAGGATTTAATTTATTAAAAGAATCGCGTTCGTTATCATTATTCTTATCAACTCGCGCTCGGGTGCATAGCGACACCGGTTGAGGAGCGTCCGTAGCGTTAGCAGGAGACGCGGTCGGATGCGCGGGCGAGGCTGCGCACGGGAGCGGTCGCGGCGCGGCGCTGGCGGCGGCGGACGGCGCGATGCGGTTATCGCTGTTATCAAGACGCGTCGAGTGAGAGGGACGCGAGTCGGAAACTATTTGTTGCGATTGTGAATTACTATCCAAATGCAAAAGAGAATGATGGTGTTTATTACAAGTTTTACAACTATACGACGACTTACACTGAGAAGCAGTATGCGTAAGGCTGAGGCAGTTTACACAGCCTTTTTTAGATTTAACAAAATCTAAACGATCTTTAGTATTAAGTGCTTTAAAAGATGAACAATTAAAAATCTGATAGTGATCAGATTTATTACAAAATAAGCAAGTGCTTTTATTATTATTATCGCGTGCAAGGAAAGCATGGTGGACTGTATGTGAATTACGCGGTTGAGAACGAGAAGCGGGCGGATTATTAAGGTTGCTACCGACTGGGGCGGTTCGCGCGGAGCCAGCAATTGGCGTAGAAGTGCGGTCTAATATTTTTACTTGCGATTTAATAAAATCTACAAAATCCTTATAAGAAGGAATTTCTTTATTCCTCATAAACATTTCAAAGGAAATAGCGGTTGCGGGATCTAACTTCTTTAAAGCTAAAGAAAGTAAGATAAAATCTTTCATATCTTCAATACCTAACTGTTCCAAAGCAGATACAGAAGCGTGGAAAGTTTCAATGAACGTATTTAAAGACGCGGAATTATTTAATGCGGGTTTAATATTGAATAAATTAGACATGTAGTGTGAGCCTAATGCTCTTTTATCTTGATATTTTTGAACTAAGCTGTCCCAAATAGAATTATAATTATCACCGGACGGTATAATACCTGCCGTGATTTTTAAAGCATTTCCTGTTAATTTACCTACAAGATATTGTACTCTTTGAGAATTCGAAAGATCAGGATTTGAATGTATATTAGCTTTAAAAGATTCAAAGAAGACGGGCCAATTTTCTATTTTTCCATCAAATGACGGAATTTGAATTGGTGGTAGTTTGATACGACCTTTATATTGGGACGGAATAGTATTCTGCGCAGACACATTCGAAGTAGTATTTGTCTTATTGACGATAAGAGAACGAACCCTTTCTATTCGGGTGTACACTGTATCAAAGGAAATCATTTTTTTATAATCAATCTTATATTCTGGATCAAGTTGCATATTTAACGCGTTAATTGTATCTAAATTGTCACTAAATTCATGACGAATTGTACTAATAATTTCAGTGTCCGCCATGAATGTCTCTGAGGAACGAAGGTCTGCACTCGCGGATGTGGAAACATTCTTAGAAGAATCATATAAGAACGATAATTGTTCAAAAATAGCTTCATTTTTAGCTTCCAATATTTTAATTTTAGTTTCAATAGCTTCCATTGTGAAAGATTGCGTAATAATAAATTGCAAAATTACCTAATTAAAGTAAAATGACGTAGGTAAGTAGGTAGGTATATCCAACAGTTTAGGCACCTACCTACATAGGTATGAAAGTTTATTTCAAGTCGACAGACAAGGCTCATAGAATGCAATTATATGCGTAGTAATAGTACAAATAGTAAGTACGTATTGCGGTTATTAGTACACCATATGATTTCGTATAATAAGATACGAATCGGTACCTATAAAATCTAAGTCCTAAAAATATGGAGGAGCGGCGGCGGTATTGACTACCTAACTACTTTTTATCACGATTGGCGTGGTAAAAATGGCGGGAGTACGAAATATCGTATTTATATAGTCTAAAACCTATTTATGAGGTATAAGACTTGCGTATTATGAGGTATATACCTATTTAGAGGCATAAAACCTATAGAAAGCGGGAAATTATACGTGATTTGATATGAAATTAAATTACTGTAATGGCTGACTCAAAATGAATCCGCTCGAAGGCGTACCAGAAAAAATGGTGGGTTTTTGCGTACAAATATCAATATGGAAAACGAGGAGCCTCCTAGGATAAAGGTAAGGACTTACCAGGAACTCCTATGGCAATCCACTGCACACAGCAACTATCACCACTATCTCACATCAAATCACTGTCACTGAGTTCAATTTACAAATCAACGCCTCCCGGTCGGCAGCGGTTTTCGTACTGTTTATTTATAAATCACAAATTTAGATGTTTCCCTGACGGTAGCGGATCTCGTACTGCCTTTTTGCGGCGTTGCGGGGCGCGCGTCTTACGTTTTGTGATGCGTCGCCGAAGTATGTAGAATATTCCCGAAGCTCTTGTCTCGCTTACACATATGAGGTGGGAAAAGGAGAGGAATCGGGAAGTAGAGGCTCGTCATTGATACTCAATATGAGTAGGTTTTACTATAGATATTATTATAGGTATTTTGGCCTAAACAGAAATTGATAATTTTACGTCAATTAATTTTATCTCCAGCTTTTCTTATATGTCTGTTATAAACTTTTGGTAGTGTATTAACAATTTGATTAGGTGTCAAATGCATTTTTAATATGAGGTATTAAATTTCTTAGGGCCTTACGGTATTCGATACTGCAACGATATATTAAATCTACTACATACCTACAGGTCGTTGTTTTGGTCAGCGACGAGCGACTCAGGGTCTATAATACAAATGATACTGGTGCTAAAAAAATACTTTATTTTTTTTAAATAATAAAAATAAAAAAATAAAAATTTTGAAAATCATGTAATAAGCTAAAGTGTAGACATAATACCCAACCGGATTACGAGGGAGTAAAGGGGTGGGGCGATGGCGGCTTGTGCCTAGCTCTAGTCTGTGCATGTGCCTAGTAACCATACTTTGCGGTAATTTTATTTCAAATTGAATAAGGTATTTCTCATCATATTTACAGTATTTAATCGAATTAAGTCCATTTTTGGGGAATATATATTTAGTACTACCGCTCCTGGGTCGCTTGTCGCCGACCAAAATAACATCCTGTATATTACTTGTAAAAACTATAAGAGCTTGCTCCTACCTCACAATTTTACTCCCGAAGTTACTTCACTATAAAAGAAACATTTCTTAGTTTCACGATGTATTCTGTGCGTTGATTCTAAATATTCAGATTACCACGTAATGTAAAGTGTAATAATATAAAACAAAATAAACCATGTTTAAAATGCATTAAAGCCTCTAGATAATAAAAACAAATAGTCAAAATAAGCGAGCTGTCATCATCCTCCATTACATAGACTTAATGTTCATAATTGTGCACCGTGTAGGTATGTATATGTAAACCCACAAAACATGTGTCATCGTCTTTAGTCGTCAAGTGTATAAAACATCTTGACGACCGAACGTCCTCGGGACATGGAGCTATGAATTTAATGGACTGTCGATTTATATATTGTGATGTCAGTTATTGGATTGATTGGATGAAGTGTTTGTATGTTTCTTACCATTTATCAGTAGAGGTTATTTTCAATAGAGGTGTTTTCCAAATGAACGAGGCAAATTGATCTTCCGTCCTCCCTGAAACCACCAGTTTCTTTATCTTAATACTCTTAAATCTTTTGTGCCAGCTTATCTTTTTTTAATATAAATTTTACCAGACATGTAGAGACATTACGTTACCAATTGACACTTAAAGAATTACGATCATATAAATACAATTTGGATAGTCTGTCTGCTATATTATCAACCACCATACAGATGTTACATTTTATTTTGACAGTACACCCAAATAAAGGTACAATGTTATTCCATGTAATTAATTATGGGAATAAAATGCCGCATCGATCGAGCAACCTCGTTCTTTAGTTCGGGGACGAACGCGACCGGTTATGCGAAAATATACGAGAGACGCTGTGCCAGCGCGTGACTCACGCGCACATGGGCCGGGACTATGAACGAACGAATTTTGGACGGCAAATTAACTTTTTTTTGTAGCTAGATGATGAAGTAGCTATACAGCCTTCGACATTGCTAATAGATATTTAAATTTCATATAAATCAAACGTCAACGCTGTGGGCTTTTAAAGTTGCTACTAAAGTTTTCACTTAAAATTAACACAACATAAAAACCTTTTGTTATAATCTGTTGTGCACGATTCAGAGCAATATTGTATGACATGATGATGTTCCAAAAAGGGTTGAGTAATAATGAGTTATATGCGGGCTGAGCAACCGTGATATTTTGGCGCACACATGGCAGGTAATCTGTCAACATTGAATCCCACACATAATTGAAATACATACATCTGCAACGGTTTGATTTTAGAGCGAATGAACTAAGAAGTATTTGTCGAACTCAGCAGTCGGAGTCTATAAGACCATATGAACCTAGTTAATAAAAGCAAAATTTTTATATAGTAATTTAATCTTATCTAAACATAGATACCTTGCATCGACTTTTAGAATGTGTGGAGTCCTTAAGAGTCCGAGAAAATCTTAGAATGTCCAAGTCTATATTTTCAACAAACCATGACACATGCATGTGGCTAGTGCTGACGACCGCCTGCATCACTTCTAGTGTGATCTGTGATATAGTAGCACAATATTAGCTTTAAGACCAACACATAACTCGATTAGCACATCATCCGTTCCCACATTACACAGCATAATATAATCTTCTTTAAAAAAAAGGTCTGTAAATGACTCCGAAACGCATACAAATGATCATGTCGTCAGCTCCCGGTGACCAAGATATAACTCACTGAGCTGTCGTGACGGGTTATTCGAGTTCGTTTCCCTCCCGGACGCGAAACGAGTATATTTAGGGTTCCGCTTTGTAAATAGAGAGGATGAAAAACGGATTTATAGATTTCATTTACATATAGTGCATGATTAGAAACTTAATAACGTTAAATAATAGCCTGTTAAAATGTGATGATGATATTATTTGAAATAGATTCAAATATTGATTACATAATTATTTTAATATTATCTTTTTATAATATAAATAAATAGCTATTTTAATTTTTCAATTTTTTTTTCTATTCAAATAAATGCTTACAAAGCTCCGTTATCTATTAAAATTCTACTGCATAAATTCTTGTTTTAATTAATGATTGGACATATTTATGTAGATGTTGATCAATAAACAATATGTTATAAATACCATTAAGGACATTTTTACAACCCAATACTAGTTTATGTCTCACAAACCTCAAAATAGGGTCATCAAAGTATAGGCGCCAATACATTTATCATAATTTACGATCTCAATATTAGCATAATCATTTTATTATCATAAAATCAAAAACGTTATAAAAAGCCTTTTTTTTTTTTTTTTCAAGGATCCATTTTTAGATTTCTGTTTCGATATATAATTGTAAAAACATCCTAGCAAATTATATTCATAATCTAAGATCTATTAAGACCTTGCTTGAAAGGTTCTTTGAGCAGTACCATTATTCATGGCATCATCATCATCAGCCCATAATGTCCCACTGCTGAGCACGGGACTCCGTTCACAAACAAGGGTGAAAAGAACAGATACTCGTTCACACACGCCCACTGTGGATTGGTGAAGGTAGGCTAGTGGTCAACCTACTGTTGGAGTTTCCAAGTCACCTAGGTAGAAGGCTTCCAACGGCTTTACGTGCCTTCCGAAGCACGGAAAACGCTCGAGTTTAAATACCACTAGGCGGTAATCCATCCGGATACCGTCTTCACCAGTGATTGCTAGAGCGGCTAATCAAGTTACACGTTATGTATTTTTTTTTGTACGGGACCACTGTCTTAATTTTAATCGCATGTCATTTACCGTCACATACTCACTCGTAAAAATGTCACATGGTTTTCATAAATTGCCCGGAACCGGCATTCGGTAATTAGCAATAAGCATAATTGAGCGGATAACAGTTCAGGCTAAAGTAGTCTCATTCGTCAACTACGTTATGGTCCATCACTATTGACTGGCCCGTTGGCGTGGTTGGTAAGACCTCTACGGGTCTCTACCTATCACGACGCAGGTCGTGGGTTCGGTGGTCACACAGGACAAGCATTTGCGTGCATGAACATGTCTCCATGTCCCGAGTCTGGGTGTAATTATGTGTAATAAGTATTACAAACAAAAAGTAGTATGTATAATCATATCAGATAACTGGTAAGCTCTGCATAATTTGAGGTCGGGTAACGTGTGTTGAATTTCCCAGGATATTTATTTATTATGAGTAAATAACTATGTTAAGTTTTAATGGCAATGAGTTTTGTTAGCAAGCGTTAAGGTGCGTCTACGCTAGGCGAACCGAGAACGAGCTTTGGTGCTCTTCGTTCATCCCTCACGATGTCAAGTTTGGACGTACAAAGAGCCTACAACACGAGCGCGATGCGAATCCCTGTGTTCATCTCAAGCCCATCACAGACGTAGCTATAATATATATTAGTATGCCGAGCTATACTATAAATTACAGTACAGGTTGGCGAAGAAACAGAAACATATATTTTAGCTGCGTGTGCGGTCACTCAAAAGATTAGTATTGAAAATATATGTTTCTAATGTGGTAATATGCCTTGCTATGATTTATATTAATATATATTATAGCTACGTCTGTGATGGGCATAAAGCTAACAACTGGCGGAGGGTAGTTAAGCGCGAGCCGAACGTTCATTCGAGGCTCTCAAGTCAGTCTACGAATTCGTGCTCTGCGTGTGCTCGGCTCATGTTTGGAAGCGCGAACCGTAGATCCATCCACCTTAAGGTTTTGTCTGTCACCTAGATTTTGTTATTGACTGTTTTTTTTTTAGTTTATGTCAAAAGTACAAATTCAAAAAAAACTCATAAGAATTTTGTCACGGAGTAGTTACTACTGACATTCTAATATCCGTGTACTAATCCGTGTTAGCTTTACTATCAAGATTATGAATAATAATTCAGATATTAATGAGGTTTGTAATGTACTTACCAGGTTCTTTATAGTTTTAAATCCGCCAACATAATCAACGCCATATTCCATTCCTTTGACCTGTAAAGATTAAAAAAGTTTGTTAAAAAATCTGCCGAATAAAATTAATCCATCGTGTAAGACTAATTTTATTTTGTAAGTTGATTAACTATTGATTTTTTATTTGATTTCATTATCTCCTGTCATTCAAAGAGAGCCAGTTACACAGTTTTTTTAAGACGTCACGTTTTATCGATATGCACGCACATCCCTACGTCACAGATTCAGACGCGGGTCAGAGGGCATCACTACGTCGATATATCTCACGCAACCAGTTAATTGTTAGTAGATTGTGTGACAGCCGGAACGGATCAAGCGTGGGCGTGGGCATGTGTCGCTTCCTACGCTTAAGTCATATGTATTCTTAAATACAATCTTTGATTATGTGTATCTTTCATTAATGCTGTACAGGTTATTAACCCTTTTTGTGTAATGAGGTATTTGAAGCTTTATATTGAAAACAATTTTGATTTTTACGACTTTCTTACTTTCATATTGTATATTTGCAAATGCACCTCTGATATGAATGAGAACTATTTACATTGTTTTTTTTTATACCACTTAGGCGGCAAACGGCCAGCCTCATGGTAAGCGGTTACCGTAGCCTATGGACGCTTGCAACACCAGGGGTATCACTCGTGCGTTGCCGATACTGCAGTAATCTCTTCACACCCCTTTTGAAGAACCCCATGCTGTACTCCATTGGGAAAACAGCGGCGAGGAGCTCATTCCAGAGTCTGAGTGTCCGCGGAAGGAAGCTCCTTTGAGCCCGCACAGTACGAAACAATTCTGGTTTCAATATGTGAGGATGGACTTCCCGTCGATGGCGAGAGTTGTGAGAGTTGTGAGAGATGGTGGAAGGTAGCCGTGGGCATCAGCTTAAACAATTATACAGAACACTTTCCGCTGTACAAGCGGTAGAACACACATAAGGAGGTAAGGTCTCTCCTCAAACTGAGGGTCTCTAAACCGATTGTGAGCTCGGGATCGTTGACAATTCTGATGGCACGTCATTAAACCGAGTCTAAAGGATCAAGCTGGTAGCAATCCACAAAGTAGCTAAAGAGGACTCAATTCATCATACTATACAAAACCTCTGTACTTATTATGGCGTAGTTAAACATTTTTCGTTAGATGTTTTGAACAAATTAGTATCTTGTGCACTATATCTAGCCGTGTATCTAGGCGAAATTTAAAAAAAATGTGAAACAAATTCAGTCAAAGCCTCCGAAAAACAGCGTTTTTGCCTGAACTTTGGCCATATCTAATGTACCTATAAATTGTAAAAGTAAAGAAAACATTTAGATACCAGGCTTGCAAATGTATTGGAGATTCTAAATAACTAACTTTTTTTTCACAAACTTGTAAGATTTTTTCACAAGAAGTATACTCCTGGAACAAGTTTTATGAATGCGAAATCATGAATGACGACCTAGCGAAGCGGCCGGAGTGATCTGCGGAATTTACCGACTGATAACCGACGGCTCTGATGCTTTCTCTCTTTTGTCGCAGTCAAACATTACGTTGGATGAAACAATAAGTTTTTAGACTATGCTTGCGTAGAAGTTGCGCCGGCCACAGAGGGCCGCCTTAAAAAAGTATTTAAAATGAGACAAACACAAGACACATTTATTGACTTTGATACTTAATAAAACTTTCAAATGTTTACCGGTTATACTGTTTTATTAAGACTCAAGTAAGAACATAAAGACTTTACTATTCTGGAGAACATCAACAAAATGCACGTAACGGCCACAGCCGGCCAGGCGTGAGAATAACCGCCAACACACACATTAACAATTATCCACAGAGCATTAATTTGTTATGTACCTCTTTCATGTTCTTTATTATTACCTAAATTCTACCTAAATACATTTATTTTTAGATTCTGAATTGTTTCTCTCACATCCTTTTGGCTGAGAACTTCCATAGATACCAACTCCATATAAAAGAGTTCAACGACTTCGAATTGTGGATTGGAATAAATTAAATTGAATGAAATTATGTAAATTAATTAACAGTTTTTGGATAAGATCAAGACATAAAATTAGTCTTAAATACTGATTTAATAATTAAATTAGTTAGATATTTTAATCGCTTCGAATACAATTTGATGTGTTAAATATTGCTTAAAAATCCTCAGCTTTTTATAGAAAATCTTTCTGTTCCCAATACCTCAAAATAAGCATCCCGAATGGGCGTTACCGACATATTATAAACGAAAGCTAGTCCGTCCGTCCGTCCGGAAACCATGAACTTGCGTCTACTAAACCGGTGTGACGGCGTCCGGACAGGACCGGACCGCGACCGGTACAGGACGACTCGTTCCAAACGGAATAACCAATTTTGAACATCAATAATCTTGTTTTGCTATCGATAGCAGGTTGGTAGAAATTGAAGGCAAGCGGAGCTTTGATTTAGGTGTCGTTTCCTATTAATAGCTATCATGATGTTAATTCATTTAAGGGTTTAATGATGGAGTGTCTATTGGACGTGCATCTTGATAGATTTATAAGATACTAGTATCTGTAGACGCTGGATTGTGAGAATCTTTATGGAGGCATTAGTTGGTCATCCATAGGCTGGACATGTTAGCGTGGAGGTCAGTTAAACTAGTGTTAAACTAGACTGTATTAAAAAAAACTATTATTTTTTCATTGGTACACACGGCAACACATCAAGCTATACATTTCCAGTATAAGCTGATCTCGCATTGTATAGGATTTCCGTACAATGAGAGATCAGCTTATATTGGAAATGTATAGCTTGATCTGTAGCCGTGTGTACGGGTTGGTCCTGTAATTAGTGCATTAATGGCCGATTCCTATAATTTACGGACCGTTATCGGTTAAAACTCTTATATCTTTACTAATAATGAAGTAAAGACCTCAAAGCTTTGCATAGCAGACTCTCTCATATGGAAGTAGCAATCACAGGTAAAATTAGCTTACAAAATGATCTATAAGCCCAAATTGGCATTAAATAAAAATTAAAAAAATTAAAACCTATCATTGGTAAGCAAAACGATTCGTTTTTGTTTATAAGAACCGGCCATTAAACAATATTCCCCCTTATTGCAAAACATGGTTTAAAGCAAAACCAGGTTTTACTGTCATTCGGTCACTTTCTAACGTCATATAATAAAAAGAGACGAGTCTATTTTGAAACCTAGTTTTACTTAGAACCATGTTTTGTAATAAGGGGGTATCTCTTTAGCTTTATAAATTTGTTATAGATACAAAATTGGACTCCATAGGGAAACCTCTGCTTGATTTAGATTTAGATTGACTACGTGTAAAGTCCCAGTTTTAAATGTAAAACACAAACAAACTTGTAAAAATATTATTGAAGTTGATCAATCACCATTGACGAAATTTTTTTTTATTAAATTGTACCAATAACAACGACATGAAAGTTGCTCACAAATAAATAAGCATCATAAAAAACTCCATTTCAACCGCGATCGTTCCTTACAGCTCACTGCAAAGGTCAGGTCAATCAAATGAGAAAAAAACGTGGGTTTACCGCAATTACGCTGCCTACGCACGATGCGTAAGCGCAGACAGATTGATTTTAATCATGTTATATGGTTATGAAAACCAATATGCTTAAGTTCCGTACAGATTGCCAATTTTGTATCAACGATTATTGATTTTGGCTACAGTGTATTTTTTATAAGCGTTAATTCATCACGGATACTAATAATTATAAAAAAATAATCATCATGGCTCATTAAAGTTTAATAGTCTATCGAGCACTTTAATCGTAGAGTAGGTATAAAGAAAATACTGTCAACTTGTTTAATCGACGACACTAGGTAAGTGCAACGTTTGCATGCTGGTCACGCTGATGTTGAAAAAACTTGTGAGGTGTCATGGGACACCCGACCGAAGCGAAGCGTACGTAAAAACTAATTACGCGTTGATCAACCACGCACCTTATGCAATGAAATGCGTTGCTATGCCGCGTTCTTTGCCCATTTTTTTCACTTGCCACTTGGCAAGTGTATCGTAACCCTTACAAAGACCAATGGTGAATCAGAAACCAATATTTCCTTATCAAGTTACAAATACAATTTATGACTATAATAATATCAAAATAAATACCAGAGGCGAAACAAAGCAATGTATCAGGTAATAAAATAATAAGTCAATAGAATACATTGATATTGCATTATCAATATATCCTGCTAGACCATTCTAATTTGATACCATTTGACCTAATAGCGGCTTTGCATACACGAATCTCCTTTTAAGACATGATAGAAATCTGAGCTAAAATGCGATACAATTGTTAACTAGATTCAATCATTTTAATCGGATTAATGGTAAAAGGTACGCTTGAAGTCTATCTATGATAATATCCATTGAAATATACAGTGTGATTGAATGTATAAAAACCTTAATCGGAAACTGATCTAGATAATTGGCAATCTATGAGTAATTAACCCATGTATGATAGGGCGATGTGGTAGAAGTGGATACAGTTATTGTAGATCGAGACAATCTCTAGATTGCATTAACCCTTTCAATAGATAAAAATGACATGTTCCTATATACCAGAATATTTTCAAATTCTGCAAATCATTCGTTTTCAACGTTCAAACTGCACCTCAGGCGATATGCTCTGCGATTGAGTTCCGGCACTTACAATATAGAGCCATTATTTACACATCAATGTAAACTAAGAGAGTCGTAAGGTATCATAGTACAACACACATACAGTAGCACAAATTTCAAGAAAACAAGCGCGTTAATGTAGCAACTCATTCCCACGTGTTTGGACAGCGTGTTGGGTGCGAGGCCGCATAAAAATGACGCGGGTCGTGAACTCTGCCGCTTGTTTTAACTGCACCGTTAGGGTAATAGAAGTACGCTATAAGCATTGGAAACTTGAGTGGCTGGTTTTGGTCGGAGATACCTTCAAGTGTTTTTAAGAAATGCAGTTTCTTGAAAACCTGTAATTTGTTTTACTGCCAAAGTTAATTTTGGTGGCGAAAAGATTTAAAATCTAGATGATGTTTTGTTACTTAATATGTTCTTGGGATCGCGTTGTCTTAAAAACATACATTTATCCTACAGGCAAACTAAACCGGTGAAACTTTTGATAAACTAGCTTGCTGCCCCGTTTTCACCCCTATTATACTCCCTTTAGGAGCCGAACTTTGAAAAACCATATAAAGAACCTGGTGTGCAAAAATTCAAGTCAATCACTCAATATCTCCTTTTATTTCAATTAAGATAAGGCTTAGTTTTGTCTAACTGACTGTACTACAAACTTTTTTTAAACTAACGTTTGATATAGAAGCTTATCTCGTTTAACCTAGTCAATCAAGTAACGTTACACATCTGTCAACTGAACAAGAGTGTTTAGACAAGCACATAACATTGATGGTGTCTAATGTAATGCAAATTGATGTCATGAACCCGTCTAATATGTTTTTTTTTATATCTGGTATTTATATATCTGGTACATATTTTCTTGTCCTGACTGACTGACTGATTCATCAACGCAGAGGCTAAAACAAACTTGAAATTTTGCACACACGTTACTTTTATAATATAGGCATCCACTGAGAAGGGGTTTCCCGAAAATCCAACCTTTAAGGGGGTAAAAAGGGATGATTTTGAAAGTAGTGAAGAGAGGTAGAGCTTAGCGTTTATTATTTATTTATTTATTCATTGCATCACATGTGTGTAGTAAGATGTTAAACAATATGTGAAAGTTCACATGGACCCTGTAGGGCACAGCAATTATTCAGTAATGATAATATAAATTTAAGAGTTAATAACTAGCCTAGAATCATGTTACATACACATTTAGTTTTAAAAGTTTTACAATAAAAACAATACAATAAATTAATAAAAATACCTAACTCTCAGTCATGTCACATTTGATAAAGATTAATATATATCGTCAATAAAAACAAAATTAAAATAAATAATTGAAATTAAATATCTCATTGAACAATTTAGTATTAACTCAAAGAGAAGCTCGATTGGGGTAGTACCTCCACCTTACTGAATACCGCAGTCAAATAACTTTATTTAGTGTAAAGTCATGTTCCTGTGCGTGAGTAAGGTCTCCAGAGCTCACAGAGGAGGGGGGAAAGCGTGTGTCGCAAGCGTCCATATGGTTACGGTAACCGCTTACCATCAGGTGGGCCGTATGCTTGTTTACCGACTTAGTCTTATAAAAATGAATAATCTTATTATTCCTAGGGTTTATAAACTCGAAACTTAGCACGATTACTTAGGTACCTAAATAAATAAAAAATCTCATTATTTCCTTTTCAAGACTAACACTAATAATTAGGGAATGTTAAATTTTGTATGGAAGAAACCTAATGGGACATAAACATGCTTTGCTGTGTGTCTCGATTGACTCAAAAGATGCTAAACGTTGCCGCGTCTATAAGAATTTTCGGAAATTCTTTTCCTAGAGTGCTAAAGAAGGGGGCGCGGGGAGGAAAGTAAGTTGTCTTATATCGCGGGTCATCATACCCCGTGACAGCATGAGACAGAAGCAATCCACTCAACATAAATTCAACACTGTCATATGTCCATCTTGTCATTAATTAATTACTCAATCTGAGTTACGATTTTGATACCACACTCAAGCTTACGGTATTTAATGTGGAGCAATTAATTGTCCTAATTAACCACGTGTTAATTGTGATAACAGTTGGACTGCAACTCAATTGACTTTATCTTGCGTGAGGAAGTGTTACACTGATTTATTGAACAGTATTTTATTGCACTTGTAGTAGGTATGTATTAAAATTACTGCATGTGATATTTTACTTACAGTTAGTATGGCAACGGCATTTTTTAACTGCGCATTAAATTATTTGACGTGTTTGTAATTCTTTGAGAAATGAAGGCTTCACTTTACATATGTTATGAGGCGCCGATCCCATAACAAGCGGTCTATAGTTCTGCAGCCATAGTTTTACGTGCGTTCTCGTTGATCGCTGCGTTCGCTGTGTGAAGTGGTCAAAAGCACAGTGAACGCAGAACTCTGACCGTAGTACTCTAAACCAGCCACTGTGGGATCGGCACCTTAATGATAGCTCATTTTTATCATAACATTTTTAATAATAGAAATATATAATTTTATGATAATCTGCTATCATAATTCACAATATCTTAGATTAAGTTAATCGAATTCACTTCGATTTACTATTCCGTAATTTAAGTAGTGTAGTTACAAAAATCTTGTCTAGTCTTAATATGTGGGCGACAAATAAAGCCCCAATTATTACTAAGTTGTCCAGTACAGATTATAAAACTTAAATCTTTATTTAACGTTTAGAAAACGGACCACACCAAATATAGGGCTGATGAAGACATAAATCTGCTCTTAATCTTTGGTACATGAATTTGTGAATGTTCGTCTAATGCATGTAGTGATTAGGGTTGTTGTCAGTTTGACAAATAGAAAAAATATTCTAATTTAAGAGGATAATTCATAAAAATGCTCGCACATTTTGTGCTATTAAAATTACACTAATATAAGACAGAAAATGCACGCACATTTTGTGCTATAAATATTACACTAATATAAGACAAAAAATGCTCGCACATTTTGTGCTATTAAAATTACACTAATATAAGACTGAGTCCTAGGAAAACCACTGGCAACTCCAACTTAAATACCTTCACCAATACGGGATAGTACAGGACAGTTACGAGAAACATTGGCAACCCTAACCGTCAAAGATAAAACATGCAGAATAGACAAAAGTAATCCGTTCATTTCAAGTTCCGTGCGCATTTGTACAATCAATCACACCACTTGAAACCACTCGGCGATAATCTTCCCGAGACCGTGTGAATGCGGTCACGAACGAACCTTTGAGGCGAATGATCTATATTTTATGGACATCTAGTATTGTAACTCTATGGGAAATGTACGAAAAGATGAATGATTACAACCGGTCGTGCGTTACCTGGGTAATTTCTATTTTACTGCGCCTCGTTGAAATGAACGACAAATAACGCTCGCAAGGCAGTGCTTAAGGCTGTTCTGTAAGAAATTAGGAAGGAAATGTCTCTTTTTGGTGTTGACAAATAATAGCTAAAAGTACAAATAATTTGTATTAATGTTTATTTTTGATCAGGTAACAAATTAAAAAAATTTTTTACTTATCGATAACAGTCATCAACTTGTTCAATTAACTCATGCAGAGGGTGCATGAGTTAATTGAACAATAGACAGAAACAGTCATATTATTTATTTTCTAACATTCCTCCAAAAAAAGTAAACAAGCATAGCGTCGCTTCTAATGGTTTATTTGACAGTGACATCATTTATGTGCGAGTTCCCAGCAAGGGCCGGTGCGTGCCAAGTCTCGTAGGGGCATCGTGACCGCCGCGCCGGCCCTGGGTCACTGATGTACGAGAACTGTCCGACACGCGGATATACGAGGCGCGAGGCGAGAAAATACTATGGGCAGCACGCGAGAACTGCACGCGCAGGGACGGAGCTGGGAGCATTGGCTGGGGCATGAAAAGCAAAGTCGTTTTCATTACATTTGATGCCATAATATTCCAATAGACTTCATTCAAGGTATAAGTGAAAAAACTAACGTAATCAAAAGTAGATACGCGTTAATGAGCTGTTCGTACACACAGCAAAAGTTAATTTATTTCAATTATGCTTAAGTACTTCATATCCTTCATTAAATAGGCTCTAAAATAAATATAATGACTTCCAAAATTCTGCAGATGTCGATATAAATGCTGATACCATAACAAAGTGGCGGTGCCAGGTGCTACAGCCAGGCTCCATGTTGTCATCCCTTGACACATTGGGCAAAAATATTTAAATTTAAAATAATCTGTTTTACGAAATAAGTAATTGTATAGTTGTTGTGTTACTTTCTAGCTTGTTCCTTTCTTTGTTTTAAAATATAATGTTAATTTAATATCCGTATTTAAGTATATACATTTTTGGTCTTACTCATAAACGCTATTTAACTAAATCTACTGAATAAATGGTCAAATAAATAACGTCACATTGCTGTCATTGTCAAACAATTTGACATTATTTAGGTGACCACTTAATCAGCTTATTAGTTAAATAACGTTTTATGAGTAGAGATTACATACAGATTATACATTTACCCCCTGTAAATGTATAATCTGTATGTAATGCTAAGTACCGAAATAAATGTTGTTTCACACCTGTTATTGGTTAGTAGGCTTGTCTTAAACTTATGTGTATGTGATGTTATGTATTATATTGTCTATAAGCTGTTGGTGTGCCATTAAAGTAAAATAAAAATAAATAAATATCCAAATAAAATAGTAGGTATAATAAAACTTATAATAATAATAACCTTAAGAAAATGACATCTTTTTCTAAAGTTTACATTACAAAGCTTTTTTTAAATTAATAAAAAACAATACCCGGATCCATTTCACTGTTACCATGGGCCAACTCCTTACAAAAGCACGAAACCTAACTCGATAAATTAATGAGTAGCCGCACGAACAAACTACAGCAGCGTCTTTGAAACACTTTAAATTATTGCACACCGAATTGTTGCACTTCTCGCAATCCTAGATACGGCTCTGGCAGTCACGTCCATAGACGAACGAGCGGGCAAACGCGATTGAGAGAGCATTTTGACTCCTAAATGAGTTCGTTCACACGATATGAAGTTCACGGTCGGACTAAGTCTGACTGTTTAGGATGCTAATGTATGTATGTAAGATGTACACAAGTCTATATATATGAAATAAGTACGCTTTTTCCTGCGGGTTTAATCACGTGAAGTTAAGCACCGGTTTATTACTGAATTTTCCTTCTAGCGATATCATGACGTGGCCATCTCTATAAGCCATACGATGTAACCACGTATACTTATATTTACTTTTTATATTGTTATTGTAATTTGAAAATGTTTGATAGTTGTAATTTATCATTATATGTATAAAGAGTATTATAAATAAATTAAATATAATTTGCCCTTTGAATTGCTCTTCCGTATTCCCTATTTTAATAGGAAGTTGCTCTTACAATCATAAAAGTTTATAACAATGTACCTCCTAATTAATAATTTATATCATAAACCTTATAGCATACTGGCTACAAATTATCTCATAAATGTAATGATTTGTCGTAGCACGGCTACGGTGACGTCTACGAAATTTAAAGAAGTGATTTTAATTTGTAATGGTGCGTCCATGCTTGGCGAACCGAGCACGAGCCGAGCTACGAACGAGCACACTGCGAGCACGATTCGCGTAGCGTGGATGGGTTTGCTAGCCTCGAACGAGCATTCGTAGCGTGCTCGACTGCGCTCCGCCCGATTGTCAGTTTTTTCACTAACACAGGGATTCGCATCGCGCTCGTTGAAACGCTTGAAATCGCGAGCAACGAACGAATCCTGTCCGTTCGAGCCTCGGCTCGTGCTCGCTTCGCGTAGCATCGATGCACCATAGTATTTTCATTGGTCTGTAACAACTTTGTTCTGACCAACTAAAATAAAACTAATCTGTAGAGCCGCTCAAGAAACGATTTTTCATACATGCAATTGATTTTTATTTATACAGGTCGTTGTTTTGGCCAGCGATAAGCGACTCAGGGTCGATAATACAAATGATACTGGTGCTAAAAAAAATACTTTAAAAAAAAAAAAAAAAAATTAAAATTTTGATAATCATGTTATAAGCTAAAGTGTAGACATAATACTCAACGGGAGTGCGAGGGAGTAAAGGGGTGGGGCGATGGCGGCTTGCGCCTAGCTCTAGTCAGTGCACGTGCCTAGTAACCATACTTTGCGATAATTTTATTTCAAATTGAATAAGGTATTTCTCAACATATTTACAGTATTTAATGGAATTAAGTCCATTTTTGGGGAATATATATTTTGTACTACCGCTCCTGGGTCGCTTGTCGCCGACCAAAACAACACCCTGTATAGATATGTAAGCCTATTGTTATGGAATAAGATTGCATGAAAATAGTACACTAAAACCGATAGTTCAAGTATGTATTGGATTTCCACTCAATACCTAGTTACATAATACAAACATTTCGAATAGAGTCACGCAGAAAGAATCAATTGCTCTTATTTAAACCGAGGATCCGGTAGTGTCCCATATGTAATGTTGTCCAATCCTCTAGTTCTAAACCTAATAGACATAAGGGTCAGTATTGAGTGTGCTCGGTTAATAGGTGCCCAATTCGTGAGTTATTTTAGCGAATTCATCATGCAATTTACATTTACGTCAGGCACAACGAACGTGAGAGACATTTGTAACGAGCGCACGTGTTTTAACAAGCTTGTACTACTCAACTATTAGGAGAATATTGATTCTGATACTCTTTTACGGTTATTTGATCCACAAAATGTTAATTAGTTTGATTAAAAATTATACATGATGTAGACAAAAATATTTCAAGACTTTTTTCTCTTCTATTTTTTTTTCAAACTTGACTGTTGTACTTAAAAAAGGAAATTGATATTGTTTTCTTGGTTAATTGAACGGCCTTTAGAAGTTTTGATTTGGAAAAATATGTTTTTAGGTTTCCTTACCAGGGTAAAACGGGACCCTATTACTAAGACTCCGCTGTCCGTTCGTCTGTCTATCTGTCCGTCCGTCTGTCACCAGGCTGTATCTCATGAACGGTTATAGGTAGACAGCTGAAATTTTCAGAAAATATGTATTTCTATTACAGCTATAACAACAAATGAAATAATATTAAAAAATTAAAGGGGGCGCTCATACAACAAACGTCAAACAAACAATGAGTTAGTTAATATTGTACGGAATCCTCCATTTACGAGTCCGACTCGCACTTGGCCGGTTTTTTTAAGCAGTTGTGTTTCAACTTATTCAAAGAATATTCATATTTTTGAAACAAGCAACCCTACTAATTAATCCCACGGTTTCTCCCGGTACCAGGGTGGCAGCGCAGCGGAGCGATCTCTCCCTATTGTCTCACCTCACTATCATTCCCACGGCGCATACCTCAGCCGAGAAACTAGAGCGTTCATTTAAATTGATTTATTTTTATTGTTCCTTTTCTCAAGACACATACATTTATGTAAAAATACCTAATTGGAAAAGTAGACATGCCCTCATATCTAATTTATTCATAAAACATACACATCATAAAAGAATAATGGAAGTAAGTATTTACTCAAAAAATTGCCGTGCAGGAATTCCAGTAATCAACAAAATAAATGCTACGTTTGGTAATAACTTTACAATATCATGAACCTTACATAATACAGCGATCAATGATTATAAGCTTTATTGGAGGATTTAGTTACAAAAAGAAATACTATGAACAACATGAATTTTAAAACAAAGCAGTATTAGTAACTTCAAAAGACCCAGGTGGTACTTTTGTTACGTTGATAATCGAATCGCAACACATAGGAAGTAATCGATACAATCTAAAAATAAACTGCACCTATATTAGTCACGCTTTTGTCTATTATTTCCTCGTTTGTCAAGATCAAATATCGATTTATCGATGTAATGGGCCAGAAATCGATATACATTTATTGATTTTATCGAGGTGAGGTATAAGGTAAACATAGAAAAGACTCGAACCCAATAAGTACCAATATGAATTTCAAGGAGATGACATACCAACGCCGCTTTTTATAGGTATGTTTTGACCAATGTTTTCATTCAGACTGCGTCTTTCAATATGTAACCTTGAAAACACAACAACACAAGCCCTTTTTAGAAAAAAATGATCCAATTTTACAAAGGCCAAATCCTACCTAATATAAATGCGAAAGTGAGTTTGTTTATTATGCCTTCACGCCTCAACTACTCAACGGATAATCATGAAATTTGGCATGCAGATAGCCTATGGTATGGAGAAGGACATTTTATACCGAAAACGTGGGTGAAACTATGGGGAAATATTTCTGACGATGAATTTAAAATTGGAACCGATTTTGTATGTTTTGTACTTATCTTAGAAATAATATATCCAATGCAGAGTAGGTACCGGTCGGTTAACGAGAGCTGGCACGTTCACAATACTCACACATGCAATTTCACGATGCAGGATGTTTTATTAAGTCAGTCGGTTCTAACTGATGAATGCAAAAAAGGCCAGTCTATATTAATGAGCAGTAGCAAAAGCAAAACTATAACTAAAATATCCTAGGACAAAAAAAATATATTCTCTTTCATACTCAGATGCTTGACCGCGCGCGAGGAGGACGTACAGACTTTTCATTATGCGAATGCATTGCGTTGCGAGTTGCGATGCACGCTTATATAGACACTACACAAGCGCATAGTGTCATTGTTTTGAACGTGCCAGCATTCGTTAAATGACCTTGTACCTATCCAAAGTTACCAAATCTACTACTATACTATACAGGGTGTTGTTTTGGTCGGCGACAAGCGACCCAGGAGCGATAGTACAAAACATATATTCCCCAAAAATGGACTTTATTCCATTAAATACTGTAAATGCGTTGAGAAATACCTTATTCAATTTGAAATAAAATTACCGCAAAGTATGATTACTAGGCACGTGCACAGACTAGAGCTATGCCCAAGCCGCCATCGCCCCACCCCTTTACTCCCTCGTACTCCCGTTGAGTATTATGTATACACTTTAGCTTATTACATGATTTAAAAAAAAAAAAAAAATTATTTTTATTATTTAAAAAAAATTAAGTATTTTTTTATATATTTTTTTAGCACCAGTATCTATTGTATTATCGACCCTGAGTCGCTCGTCGCTGACCAAAACAACAACCTGTATACTACTACTATAGCTAAAAAATCCAAGATACATCTGTATAGTATACAGATTATATCTTGTTGAATTTATTGCCGCTTTCCGCAGTCTTCTCATTAATTATCAGTTTTGGAGTATTACGAAATGGCGGTAGAGCCTTAACTGAAGTATAGAGTTTGGGATTGAGTTCAAGGATCGGCAATTCAAACAGAAAACAAACATACTTTTGTTTGAATTGAAACAAACATACGATAACTTTTAAGTATTATTTTATCATATAAAAAACTATTCAATGGCTAACACACACAAGGTTTATATTGCAAACAATCGAAAATACGCTGATCAAACATCGGGCGGCCAAAAACATCAAACCAATAAAAGTGTTAACTACACTGTAAAGAGTACACAAATCTAACAAAGCATTCTAAACAACGAAATAGTACATACTTCGATATGGTATTTCAATTTGTTAGCGGCAAGAGGTTTGTACAATTTGTATTGGTACAAATCTGGTATAGACAACAAGGCTGTACGAAGAGACATGCATTCGTTAGTGTGTACTCTTGTAGTACAAACATTGACTACACCTACAAACACGCTTGGAATTTGGTTCGAATTCCCTGCGAGCGCATTCATTCAATTATTGTTTATAGATTTTTCTTTTTGAGTTTATCTAAATTACTTTTGCTATATTTTAGGCCAGGCTGCTCTATTTCATACATACGTCATGATTAAGTTGGAAACATACATATAATATTTTTCTTATAGATATTAGTAGCATTTATTAGCTGGAATGAATAGTGACATAATGTTTTAAGCTCGGTATTTTCAGGGTTGGTTCAGATGATTTTTATTAGGATTATACTACTTACACATTATTAGACACATGTTTTTGGTATAGCTTCATTAAGCTATATTGTTTTTTTTTTAAAATTTATTCATAAAACAGCCCACTGCAATGCTTTGGTTATTAATTTGATTAGCACTATCTGACCGTATATTTTATTGCAAAGAATAGTCTTCAAGTAATCGCAGACTGGCTCAACTGCCTTCATGAAAAGGGTTATAGATTTCCTCGTCATGTAATCTTGTTCAAATATAGTCATAATGTGACGTCATTCATCTCGTCTTGTTACGACAATAATGACATAAAAGACACTAACGAAAACGCGTGTGGGTTGCGACGCGCGACGCGGCGTGGTGGTTCATTGTATACTTTTTTTTTTTTTTCAGTTTATGCCCTAGTAAGGCACTTATGAACGTTACTCGGTAAATAGAATACGTTAGTCTCATACTTACATTTATTTGATGTCCTTCAACAGTTTTTCGTGATCCATATATTTATCTGAAACAATTGAAATACACAAATGATACACAGGCGATAGAAATAACAAGGTTTATGTCCAGTAAGATCAGAAGTCCTACATTATGTATTGCAAATTTATTAGATACCAATTAACTAAAACACATTTCAAAAACATTAATCGAATTTCACTATCTTGAATCTCCAATCGTCGAAGTTATTGCTACTCATATACGATGGTTGCGCATACGATATCGATACATCGATTAACCTCGCAATCGACCAGTCACGTATAAAATCGATTCGATTATGCAAGTATCTTAATGTACATTAATTTCTTACGTCGATTACGACCTTTAGATGAAAGGGCGCGAATGGCGGGCAGTTGTAAGGCGGGTGTGCGCGCGCGCACCTGCTCCGGCACATGTTGCGACGAGGGGGCTATTTGAACACGTGCCCTTTACATTATAGGTACTTGTTTTCAATGTATTTGTTATAACGGATTTCGGGAATATTGATTATGTTAAATACCACAGCTGAATCTTGAATACTTTGTATAAGGGCATTTATCGTTTTCATTAATCAGTACCTGGAACACCAAGCTGCAGAAAGACACATTAGCTACTAGGACTAATACTCCACTTTTAGTACAAATTGTAATCAAGGCTTCACAATCATAATTTGTCCGCGTAAGGGTGCTAAGGCCATCTTTAAGACAATTATTATTTTCAATATTGCGAGTTGAATTTCATTTTAGTTTTCTCTAAACTTAACTAACTCAAAAACGTTACATATTCAATAATTAACTTACTGATAACTTGGAAAATACGATGCAAACAGCAACTGTAACTTCAGTGCTATCGCTAGCCGCATTGACATACATAGTAAGTGTTACGCGCACGTAAAATGGTGGAAAAAACAAGGAAAGTGGCAAAAACATGGCAAATAGCAACTACCGCGCCTTAACTTACCTGACAGTGTTGATTTACTGCTTAATTCATTAAGTTGCGGGTGATTGATGTTTTCAGTTAGTTAGAAATAGATACCGTTATGTCATATACATATTTTAACTCACGGTTTTATACGAAATTTGCAATTTTCCGCAATAATTTGTGGCTTGTGCATGAATACAATTTCTGTCTCGAAGCTGGAGTCTGTTAGATATCCAGATATTTTTGTATGGTTTTAAACCTACCTAAACAGATAGTGATTGTTACGCAAAAGGTTGGACTGAAAATCAGGGGTGTGTGTGAATGTACGTATGTGTGAGGTACCTCTTACCACGAGTAAAACTACGTCGTTACACGTTATTACGGAATCTCTGTTGTCTATTATACTAATAAAAATAATATTAAAAAGAGGAAAGATTTGATTGTTAGTTCGTTTGTTTGCATTGAATACGCTCCGATACTACTGAACCGATTTGAAAAATTCTTTCACTGTTAGGAAGCTACACTATCCCCGAGTGACATATCTCTTTATAACGGGACCACGAGTGAAACCACGCGAGACAGCTGGTTTCTTATATTTTTTGTTAATATTTGTTTAATATGTCTGCTATTTTAAACAAATTATTTTCTTTCTTATTTCGTTACTTAAATACTTCCAAATCAGCCTGTATGTGTCAACTGTCAAGAGCATTTATTAAAAAAACACGGTTGTGAGCATAAGATTATAAAAATGTAGTAAATTGAAAGCGTAACCAGACATCCACGATTTTATTCACTTAACAACATATTAAAGGACCATAACAAGGTGCTATTCGTTCAGAAACCTTTCACACTTTAATAAAAAAAACTTAATAACCCGTTCATGCCAACTTGTTTCCGAAGTGGTAAAATTAGCGAAATTATACATGGTGAGATTGTAATTGATACTTTTTTTTGTTTATTTTTAAAGCAATTCTACACTTCGTCGCGACGACACAGCGTGTGGTATTAATTTATAATACGTAGGTATCTCTATCCACGTATCAAAATTCTTTGGTCATTATCACCAGTAGAATCGACTTTAATTGCTTCTAAGCCGTAGCCAAAACTGATTTTGCTACCATTCATACTTCCATACTATCTATACTAATATTATTTAAATTGAAAGTAAGACTGTTTGTTTGTTTGTTACGCTTTCACGTCTAAACCGTTGAACTGAATCGCGATGAAATCTGGCATATTCAAATTCAGCCTATTATATGGAGAAAGACATAGGCCGCATTTTACCCCGGGAACGCAGGAGAAACCTCGGCAGATAGCTAGTAAGCCATAAAATAAAGGTTTAAATTTTGAATACTTTAAGATGAGAAATCGAACTCGCATGGACCAACGTGAAAACGGTATTCAAATATCGAATGTCAGGCGAGCGCAAGCGCCGATATTAATTTACTTTTAAGCTTTCCTTATTAACTTTTTTGCGGCCAGTACGTATTATATAACATGCAGTTTAAAACAATATTAACTTTAAATATGCAAATAAGACAGTAATGTCTTTTCATTTTCCATATTGGTTATTAAATATTCTTAAATTTATAAAAAAATATTCGTAGCTGCTGATTTAAAAATTCCACAACGAAGTCATCCGAAAAAAAAAAACCAAAGTTACCGACATAACTCAACGAATTAGCAAGCTGAAGTGGCAATGGGCCGGTCACATCTGCCGCAGAACCAACGGATGGAGCAGACGAGTCTTAAAGTGGAGACCGCGTCTTGGCAAACGTAGTGTAGGGCGCCCTCAGCCCGATGGACTGACGACCTCAAAATAGTGGCCGGACTAGGCTGGATGCGGGTGGCACGAAACAGGAAGGAGTGGCGCGCTCTGGGAGAGGCCTATGTCCAGCAGTGGACTTAAAGAAGGCTGATGATGATGATGATAAATTGAAAAAATAATGAAAGAGAACTAAATGATTATAATTACACGATTAGATTAAAACAAATTGATGGACGTGTAAATTTAATTTCACATTTACTTAGGTAGTACGTACTTGATTGGTAACCAAATAGTTAAATTGTGCATAGGAATTTATGTATCTAAGTAACAAAAATTCTTACTCCTTTATCATTGTTTAGAATTATCGCTAATCTCCGCCGCATACTGCAACATTATTTGAGAGTTTTTTTTTTAATAGATGCATAGATACGTCTTTCATAACACACCGGCAATAGTTTTACTCCATGAAAACGGTAGCCAGCCAGAGCGGTAATACAAAGAACCTTGCACTGCGACGTTGCATCCATAGAACATTGAGAAATAAAGTCGCCCCCTTCTAGAGACGCCTAGTGCTCAACAGATTCGATTCTATTTAAGCGTGTCAGTGGGCGGCACCGTTTTACACATGACATTCACTTAGTACTGTCATAGTGTGGTATAGAGTTGATATTACACTAACGGCAGCTCGCTATCAGATATGCGATTTTCACAATTCACGAGGCATGAGTATTGTCATTGTTTCCGTGTTCATATGCGCGGGAATCCTTGCTCCATTGAAATTTCATGGTGAAGAAAATCACCACATTCCTACTTCCTATTAAAAAATAATACAGTATTCTCAGATACTAGCGGAAAACATAAGTTCCATACATGAAGAAAATCTATCGATGAAAGACATTCATTGGCTAAGAGTTGATAACTATTGATTCAATTATCAAGACTATTTTCTATGATCCAAGATTTAATAACAAAATTTCAAAGTCCTTTGTCGAGCCTAAATTCCTTGTTAAAGATATATTTCGAAAATGTTAATAATATTAATTGAATATCTCACAATTGCTCGTAAAAACCGATAAAAGAGTAGACTTATACATTAAGCTTTAGAAACTCATTGATGATTTCTATAGGATTTTCAGGTAAACGGTGTTAATATTTTACTGTTCATGTAGCTATGGAACTGCTAGGTTTCCGTTTGTGTCTAAGACAATACTCTTTATATTTATATCTAAACTAATTGTATAACGGAGTAATTATACTCAAAAAATGCAGTATATTCAATTCCTTATAATTACGAAGATAGGGTCATTTTTTTCATCCTTTTTCATATATAGAATGTGTGCTTATTTCTCAAAAAATATTTCTCAAATTATCGCTTATTTCTCAACATCCGAGCATTTTTTTAACTACACAATGCTTGTTTAAGAATATTCAGTATCATCCAACGCTCAGTAAACCCCACCAAGAATAACTGACACGTGTACTTATTCAGAATAACCCTGCTGAAGCAAGTACGTATAAACCGGCCCTAAAACACAAAACATTTTGCCTTTTCCTAAATTACTTACATAAACTGAAATGACAAACGTAGACCTTGGACTTCGATTAGACTGCTAACAACTTGAAACTTTTCACACACAAAACTAAATTGTCTAATACACTATCCATTGCTGCGATTGAGAACACTGAGGAATAACTTAAACGAGCCGACCGCACAGTGTAAGGTAACATTTGGGAATGGATACGCATTGAAATGCGGTTTGAAAGCGCCGTGGTAGGGGCAGCCAGCGTTGCGTGACGATGATGTAGGTAGGTACCTATGTTCAGACCACGTCACAGTAATTACCATGTTCCTCGATTATCATTCTTGGTGAAGCATTATATGAAGTTACATTTGTCTAGCAAGCATTTTTGAATTTAATAAATTCTATCGAGTATAATGAGGAATGGTTGAGGCAAGAAAATATCAGTGTTTGTTGACGATTTTGATATTGTTAAGACAGCGAAAGAAATAATATATGCTGTTTTTATTCAAAAGTATAAGCAAATCATACCTTACAACACTGCACTGCACTTATAGAAGAATTTCTGTTCTATACATAGATAGAATGGGCACCACCCACCTCCTGTCACTCTTCTCAGGCAAGCTAACAGTACTGAGACCGCAAACATCCCACACTTAACTAACTTATTATTTACTCATAGGTTAAGTAAATTACTCAAGTTAATTCCATTGCTATATTTTTTTGTTACTAAGTAAAAAAAATTACAACAAGCATTCTATATTATTTTGAACTTTGCCCCGAAAATATTCGTTTACACTTCAAAATTCGAATCACGTTCGAAAACAGCTGACGACATTTTTTAATCTAAACAGCCAGCACATTTGTGTTCTCTTTTTAAAACTGTATGACAATAGTTTTATTTTTATTGTTAGTGGCCAGGTGACAAAAAACAAAATGGAATCGAGGCCCGCATACAACATAATGAGTTCATAATGTCACATGACGTGATCACAAGCGATGCTTAAAAACTTTAGGTAGGCATATTAACGAAACATATCTTTTATTTCAGTACTATTCACTTTAATGAAATTGTAAGGAATATAGAAGTGGTTTTTGGTACTGTAGAACGTAATGTCTACTTGCTTCCGTAATAATATTTATTGATGTAAAACATTTTTTATTTTATTTACTCAACTGATGCATATCGATTGCTTATCTTATCTTTTAATATTGGTCACGCACGATCAATATTGTTATTTTAAGTAAACTCACCAATAAAACTGCATCCGAATGAGGTGGAACCATATCCTGAAAAAAAGAAAATCAAAATAAATTATCATGACACAAATAAAGTTGTATTGCCACGCGCCTATGTAAATATTTAATTTAAACGCTTCGTATTTTATCAACTTAACTCAAGTTATGTAAATATTACAGATTTATGATAAAACATTCTACTATTATTAGGAGGACCATAGTATTTATTTCACCAAATTAACGCTTGCTTTCTCTTGTTAATTTATATACTAGTTTTAAGGCGATAAGTTCAATGGTAGTGACTTCGGATACCGAGACGAAGGTCCCGGCTTCGAATCCTACATTGAGCTCGAGCTTTAGTTGAAGGAAAACATCGTGAGGAAACCATAGCACGGTAGTGGGGTACTTTGTTGTATCCAGCTGCCTGGCTACCACAATCAAGTTGAAAATCTGTCGCCAAGCACCTATTAGCGGCACTTGAGAGCTAGTTCCTTCTAGGCATTGTGTGCTTACTAGGGAATGCAAAACCGTGGCAAAATGAAAACCGGTTTTTATTTCGGTTATGAGACGTAAAAACCGGTTAACCGGTTTTAAACCGGTTTTTTTAATGTTAGCTCATTTTTTTTTTCACGTAATTTCTATAGCTCGAATTATAGATACTAACCGTGCCTAAGATGTAAAAATCGCAAACTGAGGAATAATTATCAGTTAAAGGTAATGAAGTGGGTATAAAAGAAACATCATCACCATCTGCCTGCCCTGTTTTCAATCATTTGGGATCGGCGCAATATATACGCTTCTTCCATTCGTCCCTTCTATCCGTTATCATCTTTCATACAATTAAAAAAATAACACCAATCAATCAGCTTGCTGTCTGGCAGATACATAAGAGCCTTCATTGACAGTAGTTGCTCCGATAGCATGACATTAATGCTGGCGTCCCGCAAGGCTCTGAATTATCCCCAACACTATTCCTCCAGCATATCAATGATATACTCTCTATTGCCAGTATTAATTGCTATGCAGATGAAATTACAGGGGACGCTCATTACACGAGCCGTGCAAATATGCCTCGTTCTATATTGGAGAAAAGGCGCGAAGGACTTACGTCTTAAATCGAGAGTACACAAACTAGTGGATTCGATTGGGGTCGACTAAACCTAGTCTATTTCAACACCACTAAGTCACACACAAGCCTGCGTATTCACCGTTGAGAAAAGTCCATTTGCTGTGGCTCTTCATTTCTAGAACATGTCCCTCAAGATCACGAAAAGCATTGGGATCCTTCGCATTAATATTTATAGCGAGACGTTCTGTTCCAAAGTCATCTACAAGGTATCAAAAAAACTCGGTGTGATTAATAGAGCGAAGCAGTACTTCTTATCGAGACAAAGACAGCAACTATATAAGTCGCAAGTCTGGCCCAAATGGAGTATTTCTGTCTTCTGTGGGCACCTGGATACCAGCCAAGGTATTTAAACTCAGTTCAGTGACGTGCCGTTAGAATTTTCAACGATCCCGAGCTCACAAGTGTTTTAAAGCCCCTTAGTCTGGGGAGACATTGTTGCCGATTCTGTTGTAAATCGCACTAAACTAATTTTAGTCACATCTCATCTCTTTCTTACGAACATTATTGAAAAAGGATAGAACATATTTTAAGTTGTCAAATTAATCGTTGCCGTCTTATTTAGGTGTAACCGCGATAGATGGCGACTAAATTTATATTGAAAACAAGCAATGGACTAATTTGACAGGACTAAATTTCTTACATCCTTTTCTTATGTTCTTTGTTAGAAAGAGACATAGTGACATTAAAATTAGTTTAGTTGTGAACAACAGAATCAGGGCCACTGCCTTCTTATGTGAGTTCTACCACTTTTCCAAAGGGCAGTGTTCTGAAGAATTGTTTGACCTGATGCCCAGTTACCTTCTACCATCGTAGTCACCGACGGGGAGTCCATCCACACACATTGGAACCAAAATGGTCTCGTACTGTGCGGTTTCAAAGAAGCTTCCTATCGTGGACGCTCAGGCCCCCTAAAAAGGAAGCTAAAGCAATATTGCTAACGCAATTCATTTTTTCTAATTTACGGCAGATCTTATGCAATTCATCAATTCCGAATCTTTTATTGAATTGAATTGTATATAATGTGTGACTAGTATACCAAAAAATATTGAAATTACGTATGATCTGCCGAGAATTCGAAAAAATGAATTGCGTTAGGAATATTGCTTTAGCTTCCTTTTTAGGGGGGCAGGCTGTGGAATGAGCTCCCCGCTTCAAAAAGGTTGAGAGTTGGCAACGTGCGAGTGATAACCGTTATGTTGCCAGTGCAAGCGTCCATAAGCTACGGTAACTGGTTATCATCAGGCGGGCCGTACGCTAGTTTGCTGCATAAGTATTGTAAAACAAAGTTTAACATATTTTATATCATAAAAACAATAATCATTATAAGTTATTTTCTTACCAGCTCAACACACTACACATCAACACACTTCAGTTCATCACAAAAATACTCACTGCTTTGCACTTAGTTTACAAAACGGCGGCAAATCTTCCTTTTTTAGTATTTCCAAACATTGATATAAAAATCGAAAATAACCGAAAAACCGGTTTTGGTGTTATGTAAAACCGGTTTTTTTCTTGGTCAAAACCGTACCGAATAACCGGTTTTTCGATTTTCGGTGAAACCGGTTTGCATTCCCTAGTGCTTACCACCTTCGGCCACATCATCACTTACCATATACAAAGTAAAAAAGAAAAAAAAATGCATTACAATTTGTTGATTACATAAGCAATATCCTACTAATATTATAAAAGTGAAAGTGAACCCATCTTGGTGAAATCTGGCACGAAGTTAGAATAACATATAGGTTACTTTTTATTAGGGGAAAAGATCGAATAGCTCGTGATCGCGTGGGAAACCTAGTATAATATACGTTCTCAACATTAGAATCCTCAATTGGGTAACTAACCAAACTATAGCGCACTGACACAGCCCTACAATCTATACGCACGGAGCTACAGACCGCTTAGCGTCTAGAATATTAAATTGATATATAATCTGTGGATTATCATAATAGTATCACAGTCGTTGCCGCCAGCTTATACAGTTAGTGCTATTGTAAAACGCTCGCCACCTCATTCCGAGCTATTGTGGAACTCTGATCTGATAAAGAGGTGTCGGAGAATGCTGTATTGTCTTTGAAAGAGTCTCTCGTTGTTTTTGGTACGATTTTAAAAATAGAATATGATGACATACAATTTATTTCAAAATGGAATATTCTTAAGGAACGGTAAAAAAGTTTTTAATTAATAAAGATAACGTTGGATTCAATTGAAGTTTTAATTATGACACGTTCTTTGTTCTATTTTCCTTGCATGATATGTACTAAAAAGGTCATCCAACAATAGATGGTCTTATAATTAGAAAATGGAAAATATGTCAATAAGTTAGAATTGTTATTTCAGGGAGATTTTTTCAAGTGGGCATGGATGACTAAATTCTAAAGTATAAGGAATAGCGAAAAATACTCAAAGAAGTATCTGTATACGTACATGATATTTGAAAAAAAACGATCCGAGGATCGAAAGCACTGATTTTGAAAAAATATCCTTATACATTTAGGTTTTATAAATAAAGCAGACCTACGTCTCAAAGAAGATATTGAACAATATTGTCAAGCTTATAGACTTAGGATATTTTCGCTACACTAAGATCAAGCTACTCCTTTAATAATATCTACAGTTCACAGATACAATGTAACAAAACAATACGCAGATATAAGTTATGCAAAATTTTGCTTAACAAATCCAGAGCTGAATTTAATAAGATAGTCTAGGAGCGAGGTACAACGCGGCCGTCGATTGTTCGCAGTAAATCCTTTGCTATGAAAGCATTGTCCCGGGGCATGGGCAGATGCCCTCAACTGATAATGCATTGTATAAAGTTACTAGAGAACCAGCTTGTGGGTTTGCACGTGCTGATCTAGTTCTTCCAAATATTGATCTACGTAGTAAATCTTCATCGGAACTTTAGCAGAGGATTTGAAAATCTCTATTTTTCATAGTGAAAAGTATTCAGATATTGAGTTGTCTGCCACTGTTTTTGAATAGTCATGTAAAACTGGCATAAAATATGCAAAAAGCCAATGAAGCCTTTAAATAAAACAAGGAAATTAAGCGGGAAACAGCGACGAATTGAGACCGCGATTTCTTTTTTATTTTTCCATTTTTAAAAAGCTGCCAGTTTCTCGTGTGACCTTTCCGCGGCTTCCGAACGCGCTCGAGTTTTTGCACAAAAATGAATGGCGGCCGTGGATAGAAATCTTTCTCACGGCAGATGCCATGGGAAGTGAAGCGAACAGACGCGTTCCATGTCGCCGTCTGTATTCTAAGCGCATATGTATAGCTCGCATATTTCGACCTGTGCTGAAAAAAATAAAAAGTAACAAAGAAATACAATTCGCAAGTGTCACCTTGTCGCGGGCGGCTGCAGACAAGAATGTTTGTTATTTCCCTCAAAACAATGTGAATGGCGAATGCAAAGTGCTCAAGAATGTGAGAAGCCGCTACTGCGATTGCGTAGGACACAATTTGATAACTAAATATATAACTCATAGCGTATTGGCTGGACTATTATTTGCCTACCGTACTTACTAATCTCAAGTTAAATTAATCCACAATTTAGAAGCACTCGCTTTTGTTCCAAAAGAAAACTACATCTGTTTCCATTACCGATAAGCTAAAGCTGTATAAAAAAAGAAGCGCTTACGCATGCACTATTAGCGTAACAGCTTATATTGACTTTTTGTAATAAAACAAACTGAGACCGCAAAGTTAGACGGCTAGGATGGGGAGGGATAATTAGGGGAAGTGGGGACGGGGTCATTCACCTCTCTTCCGCGAAGCCTCCGTCTGTCTACCCGTCCATCACTAGATGTCGACACTGCAAGCAACTCGAAGCTTTTTTACTCCTAGCTAGCCCTACAGGATGGTGGCTTTTATCTCCTTGCTGTTTTATTTTACAAATAAAACAAGTATTTTCATTAGATTGTCTTTTAGAAACCTATAAGAAATTTTATTAAAAATAAACAAATTCAGTTTCTGAATTGTATCTAGTTTCGCGTGTTATTATTATTTTTTTGAATAAAGAATCTAACCTTCTTTTTCGTTTTAAGGTTGCAAACCAAATTCAAAATAGGACTTATTTCTGCCAGTGTCGATTTATATTATAATTTCCAGTCACAATAAATCCACACATATAGTCCTCAGTCAGTCACCGACCATAAAAGTCATGTTTAACTACAATGGTGGTAATTGTACTAAAACTTCACGGACTTTTTGAGACAACTTGAAAAGTCACGATACACATAATTCATTTCATTTTACTTCACTGGAGCACATGCATTTATTTTCATTGGATAAAATACCACCGAAAATATGCAATAAAACGCAAAATACACGAATTTATGGAAATAAAAATAAAAACGCGACGTCACTCTGCAAGCTCACGCCATAAAGTCCAAAGAATCTAATCCTTTAACATTTATATTTGCCTAATAATAAAATACATCTAACCACAGTTTCCGAATGACCTGACATCGATATTGAATGCTACAGATAAGACTTACTATGTATTTCATCACGTACTATCTCTCACGAAACTAATTTCACACGACGCACTTTGAAAACAATTACGCATCTGTATTACATCCAAGTCAATACGAATAGCATCGGGCCGTACACAAAAGTTGATTGGCAATCATCGTTGGACCGCTCCCGTATACAATGGTACAATAAAAAAGTCTGGTTTCAATCTTGTAATTTTGTTAGATTATGATAATACGGCGCTTATTAAGGCAATTATGACCGAAGACGTATCCTATTGTATGCGTCAATTAGCATAGTGCTTACGTCATAGCTGTAGCTAAATAGGAATATCGAACGCTAGTAGCGTGGGAAAGTCATTTGTGCGTATTTGAACCAAATGTGAGTAAGGCGATACGGTTCATCAGAACTTGGTATAATTAATAAGTATCCTGAAACATTCTTCATATACCATTTTTTGATCCCAAACTAAGTAGAGTTTGTACCGACTATAAAGAAATAAATATCCTGGGACACATGCTCATATGATCCTAAACTAAGCAGAGCTTGTACTATGGAAACCAGATAACTGATATAATACATATACTTTTAGTTTGTAAATACATACATACTTAATATACATATTTACACCCACACTCAGACCACACTGCGCGCGATAAGTGGAATCTTAACCAACTGCGCCCAACTGGCCCGTCAAACTATGGAATCCAGAATCAAGCAGATACAGCATTCACAAGATTTCCCGTGTCTCGAAAACCAGGCAATGAGTTCCTTATAGGATTGCTTTGTTCATCTGATTTGAATAAATAACTTCGTAGCCTAAAGCCTTCGTGTCGACTTCATACCCAAAATGCCGATTTCAAGTCTTAATGATAGAAAATGTCCGCCACCGCGGGCACTGCCAGTAATGAATATTTAATTGTATGGAAATATTTTGGGACCACGACACAAAAGTGGTCCGTACAGCTTTGTTCACTAAATTTGAGGTGATTACGAAACTTGAGACTAATCTTCAGATATTTTGAATTAATCTTACATTACACTCGAAATTATTGTAAGTATGTATAAGTAAGAGTAAGTACATATTCACTGGCTTAAATCAAAACTATTGGAAAGTCATAGGTACAAGCAATAATAAATATAAGTACAAATGCCGAGAGAGATTTGAGAATAGTTATCATTATAAACATAGAGATGCTACAACGCCGCGCGCCGTGCGTCAATCTGTCATTGAGTTAACGGTAAAACGAATGGATCTCATGACTGCATGATTCCAGCATAATTGAGATCGACTCTAAGTGTACCCAAACACTATTTCCATTACCCGATAATATGCAATAAAACTCAAAATACACGAATTTAAGAAAATAAAACGAAACGGCAACGACTTTTTGGCAAAAAATCCATCTCACCCTTCATCAAAGCTTATTTAATCTAACCAGAGACTAAAGAAACCTGTTCACAACCACTTCACAACCTGCTGAAGTGTTGTATAACATCGTGAGAGCTAAGCCGTTTCCGTCCGGTCATAGTCAAGTCAAGGCTGACCACAAACCGACCAATACAAATACACCACTTTAATAGGGCTATAGTTTAATACACACATAGATACTGCTGACTTATATAAAATGGTATCATATCATGCTAAATCATTTCTAAAAAAGAATAAAGTAATTTTTTTGCGTGAAGTGTATTATCAGTCCGTAAATATTTGCAACGTAGCCAAATATAACTGTTTTAATCCCCCTTTTACACCTTTATCAAAGTAATGAGAATTTTCTGTTCGGCTAGCAAAGACGTTTCTTGCATGTTTTATTGATTATTGCTATAACGGCAATAGAAACTACATTCTGTGAAAATTTCAGCTGTCTACCTATTAAGATTCAAGAGATACAGCTGGCAGACAACCGCACGGATGGATAGCGGAGGCTTAGTAATAGAGTCCCGTTGACACCCTTTGGGTACGAAACCCTAAGTACTATATAGCTCAAATAGATGGAGTTGACCATAGATTTGGTGAAACGGGGACACAGTCATAGACAACGCAAAATAGATTTAGGTAGCCTGTTCTGATAGTGCTGCCTCCTGCCTCTTGTAACGTATTTCAAGCCAGTTTTTTTTTTTTCGGAGTAATATTTTTTTTTTAATTAGCCTATTTTTGATAATTTAGCTTGAGCTTAGAGACATAACAGATTATTAATATAGCAGGTAATACAAGCCAATAGGCTACTTTCCTGAAAAAATCTAATTAGTCCGTCATTTACATTATCAAAAAATATTAACCACGTATTTTTTGTTTTGTCAATTAAACAAAAAAATACGAAGATATCGTGTGTTGAAGTTCCGCGTGACGTCACGGTGTGGTACACTTTTTAGGAACAAGTGACGTCACGAGCCCCCACTCCCGAACTTAGTCGCGTTTTATCTTCGTCAATTGTTAATGATTTGGTAAAGCAAAAAATACGTGTCCCATATTTTTTGATAATCTAACTGACAGACTAATTAGAATTATTATATTTTTACCCAGGCAACATCCCTATTCCACAAAATAAACGAAAAGTTAAATAAGTAAGTAATCAAAAAGCCTTGTTATAATTTAATGAGAACAACATTTGTGATCATACTCAGAATGATATTAATATTGCACCGGCACCGTGGGAACCACATACAACCGCGTTTGAATGCAATGGGAAGCGTTGAATTTGATACCCAGTTATTTTAATTATATTAAGTAAAGCTTATTCGTGAAAAGGTTTCATCACGAAATTATTTTATAAAAAAATCATTTTTATTAAATTAATAGGTTTTTATTCTGAGGCAGTGGTCTACAGCTTTTAGTATATTTATTATAACATTCGGAGCTTTAAAAAAAAACTTTACCGCAATAAAATAAACCTCATAAACGGGTAACATTATTCATAAAACGAGAGCACTGAAATAATTTTGTGTGCAAAGTAATTTAGCTATATAACGGTGAATAATAATATATTTTTAATTGTTATTGCGCTCCATATCACCGTTCCTCATACGTTAACCAGCGCATGCAGTTACGTGATCCGTTACACTACTAACTCTAATATAACCGTTTTAAAACACGATACAGTGCCATTCTCGACTAATCTGCCGATACTTATGAGAACTATGGTTCTAGACGTGATAGGTACAATAAAAAAAACTATAAATAGTTTTGTATGAAAACATGTTTGTTACTGTAATGCATTTATGAAAATTTGATTCATGTTAGAAAAAACATACAAAACATTCCTAAGCTCATAGTTTGAACACTAGAAATAAGCACAATCTTGCTGTCTCAGCAAAATTAGAGACTTTCAAGGGGCAATGTATACACTTTTATATCAAAGTACCCAAAGAAATTCAAGAACTATCTATGTTCAGATTTAAAAAGTTAATTAAACAAAAGTTATGTAAGAAAGTGTACAAGAAAGTTTCCGATTTTGTAGAAGACAAGTACGCATTTAAATGAATTGTTCGCTTCACATGCTATTTTAACAATTTAATATACCTACCTAGTAAAATGTATTTTAAGATTATAAAAAAAACCCTTACTGAGTTTCTTGCCGGAAGTCTTCTCAGTTCAAGTGTATTACGAACCGGTTGTAGAATCAATTGTAACATTCGTAAGTGCCTTATTAGGGCCTAAATTGAATAAACTATTTTTGAATTTGAATACCATAGTTCATCATTCATCATAATAACGTAGGGCCATAGCAAGAGAGGTAGGGCAAAACGTTTTTTTGCTCAAAGACCAGCTCGACTGGGTAAGTACCTCCACACTGAATACCACAGCCAAATAATAATGGTGTGTTCCTACATGTGAGTAAGACTATAACTTGGGTCGTTCGTGGGTACGGGTCTTTTAAGTGTCACACTAATACAACAACCGTGGCATCACCAGGTGAATTGTTTGCCGAATTCGTAGTATACAAAAAACGTGGAATAATATTACAATTGCCTTTTAGGGTTAGAAAAAGTCAGCACAACATTGACAACCCCTTTGGTATCAAGTGAACTGTATAAATGCCTACCTTTTACACAAAAACTGCTAATTTAGAAAGTATATTGTAATTCTTGATATCCTAAAATATCTAATTACGTATTTCTACGCCTACATTCCGTAGGGTCGGTCACATCACGATCAAATTGCCTCGTCACTGTGCTATTGTACATTTGAATTGTAAAACAGCTCGTATTAACAGTTAGTTACATGAACTGGATAAAGATCGATAAAACCCGACGTGTGTACTATAAGTCAATATAAACTCAACTTGATGGCTTTTTAAGGAATAGCAAAAAGGTTAGTCGATATCACAGGAGACCGAAGAGCTGGCAGCTACCTCGGGCAAAGAATTAGTCTAGCTATTCAAAGGGGGAACGCTGCCAGTATCTTCGGAACCTTGCCTAAAGGGACCCCTTTTAATAATATATTTTAGTCATTATATTATATTTTTTAAGGTTTTTAGTTTTAGGTTCATTGTTCTTATATATATTTCTTTTTAATGTTAGATACGTAATTATACTTGATGGTTAAAATTTTAATACCACAGACTGATAGCTGTGTCACATATTTTGCATAAACGCATCGCATGTCCTCACGTGTCCTAACTGTAATAATGTACTATACTTATAGTTTGTTTCATACAAGAAGGTGCGAGTGACATAGGCATTGTTACAACCATGAACGTAGTAAAAAGTCGTTACGATACTGGATTTATAGAAAGCATCGTAATAGGAAAAGTTTGAGCGAAATATTTCGGTAATATTTGCCGATTTTCACAGGATATATAAGTAAAAACTTTCCAATGATGCACCATTCTGCTATTTATCTAAAATGTTCACGTAAATAACATCACATTGTTTGACAAAAACAGTAGGATGACGTTATTTGGTTGACCATTTAATCAGTATTATATCAGCGTTTTATGAGGGCCACTAGTTACTAAGTTCATTAGTTTAAAGACTACAGATTCTGAAGACCTAGGCTCAAGACATGATCAGTGTGCGTCAGTGCCAAGAGAAATGCAAACAAATGAATGAATGGAAGTCTAACTGAATGACTTTCTGTGACTACTGACAATCCTATGACATTTTTGATGATCTTTTGAAGGAAACGTTTATATCTAATCCTGCAGATCAGGAATGTGGAACCCCCAAAAAATGCTGACGACGTCCATGATGATTATGAGATGACAAAGTAGGTACTATTCCAGTATAATTTAAACGGTTGATTTTTACAAAGCCTGGCTCTCAAGTGCAACTGGCTGAAAACACCGGTTGATGCTTGACAATAGATCTTCAACTTGAGGGTAGCCAGCAAGGTAAGTACCACAAAAATAGAATAAGTCAAATCAAGTTTATTAACTTCAGTTGCATTTTATAAAACATATAAACACACTCTATAAACATAATTCAAAACACATTCACCAACGTTTATAAAATTCCATTAAATTGAATCATAGATAAAACAGGATGTCCATAATATCAAATAGAATTATACTCTAGCTACTACCCATTTCACATCTCTAATGTAATTAAAATAAACAGACATACCGGATAGTAAATGCTATCAGATAGCTACCGCGTGTCATTAGGACTTCTAGTGCGGTAGGTCCGACCTACGCTTGAAGATACGGCACTACTAAGGAACGACGAACCATTTTCACTTGTAGATTTTGTTAGGCATTATGATTGAAAATTTCGTGAATATTACCTATGTCATGGTAAGTTATTAAACATTAATTTAATGCCAGTGTTTAATATGTACGATGTTGATGTGTCATATTCAATAAATAAACACAATTTGGCACGCAGTTTTTATTTTTATGGACATGCGTTTGACTCAGTGCTCACCTCGTAAAAAGTAATGAATGACGTATCCTCGACACTTCATTACGCGTCCTATTTCATATCTAAGAAATATATTGTTGCAATAAAGTTATTTTTGGCTTGACATTCTTAAAAGTCAAAAGTTATTTCATAGATTTGCCTCACTGTTCAAGTTGTGAATTATTTTAAATACTGTAACGAAATTATTATGAGCAATGGTTGTACTATTATTTATTCTGTGGCAATAGTTCTTATATTGTGACGTCACATCGAAAGGTTCTCACGTATTTAGTGAGTATGCTCAGTTCCACGGACTAAATTACGGACTGTGATAATTGATTGGTATTTTTCAACTGCTTAAGTTTGATGGTCCCCATTTTATATTCCCAACGAATATTTAATGCGTTTTAAATTGTTACGTCAAATTCAAAGTCTATGTGACGTAATTTTGTGACTTGTGCATGAGTCGTATATTGGTTCCTTATTTTTTTTTTATAATTCATTACCATACGTCATTCGTCATGCGCAAATCACAAATATTAACATTTCAGTAGATAACAGTAACACGTCATAAATCGTGACTACTATTGAATATTCTGTGACGATACGTATGAAATGAAACCTCAGGGTGCCTCGACAATCGTCATCGTTAGTAAACGATCAACCTTTATATGGGATTAACATTTCAAATCGAAATAACACGTGGTTTTTAACAATCTCTTATGTCAATCCCATACAAAGGTTGATCGTTTAGTAACGATGACGATTGTCGACAACTATCTTATCTAGGGGGTCAGCCCCCCTAATATATTAAGAGTGCGTACCAAGCCAGAAAAATATGGCAATGTCAGATGAAACAAACTTATGTCTAATCTTCTCGTGCAGATGAGATGGAGATAGCGTGTTCCGCGTAACAAAAAGGAACTAAGCACTTTTTATCTAAATAACTCGTAAAGTATAGAATATTTTAAAAAATTGTTAGTAGCAGCCCTAGGTCATATGTTAGTGATATTATTTATCGAATTTTTGTCTTAATTAGATACACCATGAACGAATAAAACCGAATATTCATTATTATTAGAGGTAGCTTTGTGATTTTTTTCTATCGAGGAAATTTCATTCCATTATGTTTTTGCTCAGAGAGAACCCTCGCGTATATAATGAAAATACCCATATAAAAATATTTTTTCATTTAAATACTATTAACTTGGTTAAATTTCAATTCTACGATTGTTATTTTGCTTTATACGCAGCCTTAATCCTCTTTCTTTTCGCATGGAAACAGTATTAACGCAGATCCGAATAAAATACAATTTAGTTAGCATTAACAACTATAATGGTCATTAAATCTACATTTAATGACGGCAATATAACTTTAGTTTCACCGGGACGCGATATAAAATTGTTTACATTACTAATAAGTGCCACATTAATGTCGAAGCAATTTTTACTTAATTACAGGTAAAGGAGACTTAAGTTGTAACTTGACGTTGGCATTCATACTTTATTCTAGCTGCACTAATTCAGAAACAACTGTAAATTTGAGGTTTCTTAATTAATTTCAGTGCAAAGTATTACTTTAACGACTTTAGGCGTCCCACTTTGAAACATTCGTGCTTGTAAAATAAAATATAGCGAGCATAGCGGCCATTTTATTGTTCTCGTGATTAGAAAGCCGTAAGTCACACAGCGGGCCGTTTAGCGATATTAATTAACTAATTGTTATGTTCATAGAGTATATTATAGAAGTCCTACTTGTTATGATACTGAAGATTACCGATTATAAAAGCGGTAGGTACTCTTGTTGTCGATTCTTTTTTTTTTATAAAGTATCTTGTTTCCAGGATATGATTATCCCTGTCCCAAGTTTCATCTCAATTTGTGCTGCCATTTTGCATGTCACACACGTTCATACTAAGCCATCGCATTATTGTATGCGCGCACATTTAATTCTTCAAAATCTATTGACTTCGCGACGCATAGTTTTGGAGCCGCACGATCTAGGAACTTTAATTTTTGCACTTATTACGTAGTATCTAAACAGATTTTTTTAAAGAGTTTAAAATAGGGAAACCTGCAGCCAAGTTCCACATATTTCATAATCATGGATAAAGCTAATGCAATATAATAACCGAATTCCAAACATGTTCAATTAGATTTAACAATGCACTCTACTGACAAAAAAATAATTGTTACCTGCAAAAGTGGTCTACGCAATATCCGCCGAGGAATTATAAGCCATCAGTCAAACAATCATCACTTGGACAAAAGGGCCGATACAGTTACACATTGTATTGCCACAGACCAAAGAACCGTGTCATTATGTACCAACGAATTAAGCGTGATCTTCCATTCCTCTCCAAATTATACTCGTTTAGAGACAGCGGGGGACGAAAGATGATTCTCCGGAGGTCTTATTCGGTTGGTCGAGAATGGATCTCAAGCATTTGTGGTGGCCGCGTAGTTTCTCCCAATTACATCGCCTCTAGCCGGCGATTGGCCGAGGAATCCGGGCTGTCGTGACTGTGATAAAAAAAACTGACGCAAATTGTCGATACGCCTCGTGCACACAATTTCATGCTCGGACTTCTAAGAGAACAGTCTAGATTCGTCATAATTTCCAAATGAACGCGACGCACAAAATGAAACTTCACAAATGTGCCACAGATAGGATTAATAATTAATAGTTTTTTAAATCTTAATGTGCCGAAAAAAGGCCGCATCATCATATAGCGGGGCTCAATTATAATTCTTATTCAATTGTATTGTTCTAATTGGTGTTTTTTTGTCGACATTTATCATTGGAAGTGGGAACGCATTATGGCACTGACATGGATCTTGGCGGCACATTAGTCTGCTCGAAAGGTTATGAGAACGGAGCAGTGATCCGCTTTGGTGTGGAGCCCCGCCTCATTCTTGTTTCAACATCCACAATGGCTATCTTTACTTGCTGTCTTGCTATGGTTTCTAGGATACGAGTAGGTGCCAGTCGCCAATATTATCTTTAAAGTAAATCCAAACTCTTTATATTTGGTGGGCACTTAATAAATTTCTTTCATCTGGGTCGCTACCCCATATTTTCATTCCTGTGCTGGAAGACCGAATGTACTAAAAGCTTTCATAAAGGCTAACGAGTACCTATACATTCTTGATCCTTTACTTTTTTATACTAAAATTCATTACTAATTTTTAAAGACAAATCACAGCAAAATATCAAATATTTTGAAAGATATGTTATTACCTCATTTATATTTTAGAGCCTTTATGGAGCTAAAACAGTTGTAGCTCCTTGCCAAATGCGAACAATATAGCAAAGATCGTCAAGTCATCACATTGCTCTGTTCAATTTGTCGCGGGCCTCGATTAGTCTCTCATTCGGTAGGGTTGTCATCAGATATTCGTATGTTTATCGTCATCTTTAATTAGGTAACGCCTCTTAGTATGAGTAACAAATGAGTCGATTTAGGTAAGCAAAGCTCAATTTGCGTTGATTAGAATTAATTTCTTCATATTTATTCACCAGAAATTAGAGCATCTCGCATTTTAAGGTATATTTTTATCATTGTATACTCTATCTATCCAATTTCTAAGATAATTACCCATTATCAATTATTAAAATAACGCACGCAGCAGTAGTACCTAGTAGTTACTCATAGTATGACACAACTGAAATCTATTATAACCAGAGATCGGAATTAGGTGACTATATTTACCTACACTTTGAAGAACAGAGTGGAGACTTCCATACGACAACATTTCTTTTTTAAGATTTTTCCCGGAGTTCGGGAAAAATCTTAAGTAAATTAAAAATAAACGTTATTTGACATAAATATGAACTATTTTTACCTAAGCTGCGCAACCACCAAATTTTCGGAATTTTTACGAAAAATCTTAAAATAAATATTCTTACTTAATACATGTGTTAAGATTATTAGGATATGTATTTCGAATGGATTGCAGAGTCATGGCAATTTTTCCGTGATCTTTAAACGAATGCATCTACTCTTTTATGTATTTCTGTTTTAATTTTTTAACAGTTACTAACTATATCGGTGCTTCTGAAACTTTCTGACTAGACTTTCGTGTCGTAATTAAAAACGTTAAGCTAAGTAGTAAATAATTGAGACTCAGCAATTGAACAACATTTTTTTATATCGAATAAATGGCAAACATGACCTAACTAACGAACAAGGCTATCACAACTTCAACCGGTATCACTTTATCGTGAAAATATAAATTAAATATTGAGACTTTGATAGCATCAAAGATAACTTACATAAAAATTAAGTCACTTTGAGTATTATCTTTTAAACCAATTGTGTTTCCGAGAATTAAACAATAGTTATCTGGCTAACAACTAAAAAGTATGCAGGTAGCAGTTTCCGTTTGAGTAACGAAAGAGATAGCAATATCACGCGGCTACAGCTCGACATTGTTTTCTATCTCGCTTTAAAAAACTGTATCTTTATAAGACAGAAAGAGATAGAGATATGCCAAACCAGTATAAAGCAAACAGCAAAACACTAATTTTCTTCTCATTCCATTCTTCTTGGTATTGGAGTGCGCACGTATCTTATTTTGTGATCCTTAGTTTTGTCCTGGCTTGGAATATCGGACTGTTTTCTACCGCACCTGACGTACTTGGCTTGATTCAAGGACACTGCTTTCTTTTCGATTGGATTTTGTGGTTTTCTGGCATCTGCAAGGAAATAGATACCTATTCGTGAAGGTAAGTTTAAATTTCGTTAATTTGTTGATATTGTTATTTGTTTTTTTTTTTTATTTAATATTTGGATTAAATTTTCTATCTTTAAGACTTAAAGCGTGAATTTTATACCTGGAGCGTAGGCATGTTTCTTACAAATCTCTACCCACTACACCGTGTCATACTAGGAAAATGATAGAAGCGTTTCAGGTAAAAAAATATTCTTTGTATTGAAAAGTATGAGACTATGCCCACTAGACCTTTCCATCATCGACCAGTACCATCGCGTGCCATGCACGGACCGTCAACTATTGTCAGCGAGAATATTTTGCCGGTGCTGACATGCTCGCGCGACGGTGACGGAACGGTATAGTGAGCATAGTCTCATACTTTTCAATACAAAGAATATAATTTAATGGACGTTATATACGGGCATCGTACTGGTTGCATACGGGCACAGCACTTCGTTGATCCGTTTTAGTGGGCATAGTAGAGCGTATCGTAAAAAAAAAAAACAAATAACAATATCAACAAATCAACGAAATTTAAACTTACCTTCACGAATAGGTATCTAGTTCCTTGCAGATGCCAGAAAACCACAAAATCCAGTCGAAAAGAAAGCAGTGTCCGTGAGTCAAGCCAAGTACGTCAGGTGCGGTAGAAAACAGTCCGATATTCCAAGCCAGGTCAAACAAAACTAAGGATCACAAAATAAGATACGTGCGCACTCCAATACCAAGAAGAATGGAATGAGAAGAGAATGAGTGCTTTGCTGTCTGCTTTACACTGGATTGGCATATCTCTATCTCTTTCTGTCTTATAAAGATACAGTTTTTTAAAACGAGATAGAAAACAATGTCGAGCTGTAGCCGCCTGATATTGCTATCTCTTTCGTTACTCAAACGGAAACTGCTACCTGCTTACTTTTTAGTTGTTAGCCAGAGAACTATTGTTTAATTCTCGGAAATACAATTGGTTTAAAAGATAATACTCAATGTGACTTAATTTTTATGTAAGTTATCTTTGATGCTATCAAAGTCTCAATATTTAATTTATATTTTCACAATAAAGTGATACCGGTTGAAGTTGTGATAGCCTTGTTCGTTAGTTAGGTCATGTTAGTCATTTATTCGATAAAAAAAAATAAGTTCAATTGCTGAGTCTCAATTATTTACTACGTAGCTTAACGTTTTTAATTACGACATGAAAGTCGAGTCAGAAAGTTTCAGAAGCACCGATATAACCTGTATAGTAACTGTTAAAAAATTAAAACATAGAAATACATAAAAGAGTAGATGCATTCGTTTAAAGATCACGGAAAAATTGCCATGACTCTGCAATCCATTCGTAATACATATCCTAATAATCTTAACACATGTATTAAGTAAGAATATTTATTTTAAGATTTTTCGTAAAAATTCCGAAAATTTGGTGGTTGCGCAACTTAGGTAAAAATAGTTCATATTTATGTCAAATAACGTTCATTTTTAATTTACTAAGATTTTTCCCGAACCCCGGGAAAAATCTAAAAAAAGAAATGTTGTCGTATGGAAGTCTCCACTCTGTTCTTCAAAGTGTAGGTAAATATAGTCACCTAATTCCGATCTCTGATTATAACACACAATTCGGCAGCCCTAACAACAAACTAGTGTTGTCCGCGGCTCGATGTCGATGCTTATCTGTCGACAATTCGTTCCGGACGGAGGACGCGGCGCGTGACGCGGCCGTCGATTAGAAATCTCGTCTCGGATGCCGCAATCCGACGTGCTGTCGATTGCCGGTCTCTATTAAAACGCGATCGTTGGATGTTTAAAGCTATTTGTTCTATTTTTAAATTTGAAGTGTTATTTCTTTATTGACTGCAATCTTTTCATTTCTACTCCGTCATCTTTTATTATTTGCGTCGCTTACTTGTGCTTGCAAAAGCGAATGAAACATGGTTTACCTTATGTAGGTATCGATTCACCTCTTTGGCTTTCCTAAGTCACCATACCAAGAATTTGGACACAGTATCTCACTTAAATTGTGGATTCAAAGTGATCAAAATCGCCGCTTACCTATAAACGACATATTGCCTAAGCAGTTTAAAATCTCTCGATGTAACGATATCGCAGGAATTCAAAGGAATTGACGCAAAAGGATTCCTTTATTCACTGGATCGATCCTTATTATTATATAGATGTATATATCTGTTCTTGTGAACTCATCACATATTTGCAATAGTGTTTAATTAGAATTAATAGTACCTAAGCATCACTGAATTATCATTGTTTCTTTCATATTTTTCATCTACCTGATGTTCACGTTCATAATACACGTTTACTTTTTAAACCCGAAACATACATTAATTCATTAAGTGATTCAATTAGTATGCCAAGTGAAAATGTTCAGTGGAATCAGAGTTAACCTTGGCATTGGTATGGCAAGTTCAAAATCCAACGAGGACATAAATCTTTGCCAAGGTCAATGGAAAATTCAAGACTAGCGTACCTTTAGTCAGATTGTACTTGTGTGTATGAGTTAATTTTATTTACATAAGCAATTTAGTGTGTTTTTATAACTAACATATTTTTGGTAGCATTGGTAGATATTCTAAAAATATTGATGCTTCAACTAAAGGATTTGATTGTACGTATATATTCTCAGATGGATCGAGAAGATGGCGTAAGTATATTGAGTCTATTACTTGGCTGTAGGTATAAGGTTTATCAAAAGCCATCGGGACATCATTTGCTACTTCTAATTATGATGGATAAGCTTCATCATTCATCAAATTATTCTTCATTGCCAATATTAAATGGTTTTTGAAAATAATAATATCGATACCTTTAAAACAGTACCGTGGCTGACTGACAGACATCCACAGACTTAGGTGGAAGGGCAAAGAGCTAGTAATAATAAATCAAGGTAATCAATCCATCCGTGTATCGTTCTATCCGACAGCTTATCGAAGAGTGCATGAAGAACTTCATTGAAGCATATTATTTCAGTATTCTTAATTATTTCACCGATCATTAGAAACTAAATTCTTCGTCAGTACAATTCAAATACATAAAATTCAAATGAATTATTTAAAGTCACGAAATAGTTAATGTTCATGACTTTGGAATACGAGCATTGCTAAAAGAGCTCGGCTAATTTAGATTTTCCAAATTTCGTGTAGTCACGGAGCAAGGGACCGGTCTGAGCGCGACAGACCGAAGCGACATGACAGGAAAAAACCAACCTATTATATTCACTACTAAATAATAGTCTGTATTGCATGTACTAGCATTAGTGAGCACACTGCTCATGGATAAGGCATCAAGTAATAAAGTTTTGAAAAGAAAAACACTCGGATGATTCTCATCATGCTCGATTCACAATTAATTTATTCTTTTCGGCAATTTTTATTTTTAGTTTTTGCTGATTTTATAAAAAATCTCGAACACCTAATGTTTAGTCATAGTCGTTGCCATGGCAAGTTCACATTAGACGCAGGTTATTTTGAAGATTCGTTCCTGTAATCGATTAGCTACGATTCAGATCAGAACCGGCCCAAAAACCATTTTACTTAAGTAATTCTCACATGTGTCTGAAATATTATCTGCCAACATGCGGATGAGAACTACTAATTCTCCTGGAAAATATTTTAGGTTAGTTGTTTGTTACTCACATTGTTCGGCGCATGATTTTTGTGACACTTTAGGTATCTGTGCTAACATTTTCCGGTCTCCGAGTTTTTGTTAGTTTTTGCTTCATGTTTCATGCCCACGTTAACGTCACTAATTTTAAGTGTAGGTACTTTATGTGAGGAACGAGAGAAAATGTAAATTGTAGACGCTTATGAATTTATAATTAGGGGCAACGAAACTTTAGTTCGAGAACATTACAGATGAAAGAAAACTCGCACAGGGAAATATTACGAAATGGTACACGAAATACAAAAGAACAATGACCCAGATCCGCCAAAGATAACTATCGAAGTGACGCATGTGTGGAATCGATAACAGTAGTGTACACGCACGCACTCGCGGACGTTATCGAACCAATATTTACCCAGGTAACAGCAACACGCGAAACGTTGCGGCCGCGACCGTGTGAACGCGTCCGGGCCTAACCTACACTAATTGTGTTAGAGCCCTTAGACGCCACTGAAAGGGCGAATCCATTCAAAGAAACGTTACGATACGTCGAAGAAATAAAAAGATTATACCTACCTATTCAACCGTCGGCAGCTGCACCGAAACGGAACGGCAGATGCGTGTGAGCAACTGACGCTGTTATTACAGAAACGACAAAAACGCCGCGTCCAGTTTCAAAGATCAAACGGATTTTTCACATAGGCAATGTGGAAAACTTACCGGTGTTCAGTGGACCGCAAGGAAGGCTGCGCCGGCGCACTCACAAACAGCACACGTGCACGAACGCCGCGGGCGCGCACCTGTCGCGGAATGACTGGCCATTTCCATATTAGATAGTATTTATGAACAGTCGAGGCGCTCGCGCAGCTCGACGCACCGAGGTGTACTGAGTGCCGCCGCGCGCGCTACCTGCGCCCACCTGTCCCCTCCTCCCCACCACCAGGAACCGGATGGTATTCCAAAACAAAACGGCCAACAAAGGACGTGCCGCGAATGTTCGCGCCACTGGTCCGGTCCATATATCTACGAGGGTCGCTAGGGCCGGGGGCTCGTCGGCTGGGGAGCCCGCTGTATCTGTTTACTTACGTAGGACACCTGACTCATATGCCCAAAACCCAGCCCGCGTCGATGCCGATGATTTATGATCACCCGATGACACAATGGACTTTGCATAGCTAGTTGTTTTCATAACTGACTGAAGTAGCGTTCAATTTAACAGAATTTAAAGTTGACGTCGAATATGCAAATGGAGCAAGCGATAATGTGAAACACAAAGAATTTGTTGACACAAAAAGTGATGCTCAGTCACCTGCTGAATGTGCTCAATCGGAAAGAGTGATTGCTCAACTAATTGTCGTTGAAGTACTTGTAAATACAAACAATGGTATAACATCGGGTGGACATCCGAGGCCAGTTTTGTTTTGTTTATCCATTGCAGTGATTTGGTTTCGTTTTAATTTATTTACAGAATCAATTCCAGTGTTATTTGTAAACGGACGGACGCGGTCGGTGTCGCCGCTTCATTCTTATCGATAGTATCACTCGTCGATATGATAACATGACGGCCAATAGCACCGTAATTAAACCCGAATATGATTCTATCTACTCCTTAATCCTTCGCAATTTCATTAACAAACATCATAAAGTCAAATAATGCCGATTCTGTTGTAAATCGTACTAAACTAATTTTAGCCACATCACATCTCTTTCTTGCGAACATTATTGAAAAAGGATAGAACCTATTTAAAGCTGTCAAATTAGTCTTTATCTGCGGGTATTTAGACGTAACCGCGATAGATGATGACTGAATTTATATTGAAAACAAGCATTGGACTACTTTGACAGGACACATTTTCTTAAATCCTTTACTTATGCTCTTTGTTAGAAAGAGACATAGTGAGACTAAAATTAGTTAAGTTGTAAACAACGTATTTAAATATTGTCATTCATTATTTTATCAAAGCCGAACAGTTTCTAGCAAGGCTAATGGTATTTGCTTGTTCATTTCATTTCACAAGATTATTTGTGTTTCTGTTGTTACTGATCCGAAAAAGCAACGGACCATGAACTTTCAGTTCAACAGCTGAATGTTTCGTTATTCTGTTCCTTATTACAATTCTTAACGTCTTTGGTAATCGGTTTTCCATCAAAGTAAAGTACAAGCCTCGCTGTCTGCTAAATTCTGTTATGATCCCAAATAGTAGCAATTATTATTTACTCTGAAGTAATCTAATTAGATTTCTCCATTTAATTCATCAACATATCTCCCCGTAATGTTTATTTATTGTTAAAAAAAATATTTTTAGTCAAACTTTTCAAAAACAATTCATCAACCGTAGACAGCGTTGTCATACGATGCACCCAAACTTATACTCCTAGAAACTATTATTTTTTCAGACAATAACAAACAGTACTGCACAAATCAATACAATCACATCACATCACTGCAGGATCAATACACCGATTGAAATATATATGTACAATAAACACGAATTCACATAGTTCGCATACTTTTTGTCGCGAATCGCGATAAACGCCACATGAGGTGCGCTGGCGCAACCGATAGCGGTACACGTCATCGCTACAACTGATAAAGAGCGCAGGTGTCGGCTGAAATGAATTTAGGTGGGATTTTCTTCACTTGGGTGTTGTTAAATGTTAATTGTGATAGAAAAATTGTTTCCCTTACGGGTTTCCTTTATTAAAAAAAGTACTTATTTTTGCGCTGGAATCATCTCTAATTTCCAACAGTTTGTTATTTTCCCATTTTATAGATAGTGACTTGGGCAGCATATTTTTTTTTTATTATTATTACATTCGGACATGACAATATTTCTTTCTGATTCGCAAATTGTTCTTTTGTTCCACTTTCGCGTGTCGGTTTGCCAGGTGGCAAAGGCCTCCTCCAATCTTCTCCATTGGCTTTTCTATGGCCACTCCACCCCGCGACTTGTCTGATGTCGTCGCCTCACCTCCTTTGTGGTCTACCTCTCTTTCTCTTTCCATCTCTTGGTTACCATTGCGTGAATATTTTACTCCATTTATCCTTTCCCCTGATCATGTGGCCTGCCCATTTCCACTTTTGTCTCCTTATTTTCAAAGTTATGTCCTCGACCTTAGTCTTGTTTCTGATGCTGCTACTCTTTACTTTGTCTTTTCTTTTGATCCCAACCATATTCCTTTCTATGGCATGTTGACATACGGAGAGCTTATTTGTTACATTTTTTGCTCCCGTATGCCTCCACATTCAGGATGCATGTGTTAAATAATTTGCTTTTCATTGAGATGTGTAGTTTCTTGTCTTTCATTATTTCTTTTAGGCTCCAATATTTTTTCCAGCTATTCGCAACTCTTCTTTCGACATCTTTGTTTTCGTTGTCATCTGGAGACATCAGTTAACCGAGGTATTGTACTCTACAACATAGGAGATTTGATTCTATTCCACTGTTACAGGGTCTTTGTTGCCATTGGTCATGATTTTTGTTTTTTCCGGGTTTAGCTTCAATCCGGCCTTTGCACTTTCCGATGCTAGATCATTTATCATCTTGCTTAAGTCAGCTGGTGTTTTGGTAACATTGCACAGGTGTCGGATGAAATGAATTTAGGTGGGATTTTCTTCACTTGGGTGTTAAGAGTGATAGAACAATTGTTTACCTTACGGTTTTCCTTTATTAAAAAAGTACTTATTTATGCGCTGGTTTCAACTTTAATTTCCAGCAGTTTGTTGTATATAGTATAGATATATAAATGATACAACTCTTTTTTAATGTTTATACACATCTTTTTTAATGTTTATACACATACAACATATGAGATCTAAACCAAAAATTACATATCTATTTCCCATTATATATTTGTACTAGCTTTATAGCCCGCGACTTCGTCCGCGTAGATTATTTCTTTTTTCTAGATATTAATCATTGTAACAATATAGAGCTTTGTTCATGGCTATTTTCCGCCACTACGTGTGATATTGACAAAAGTTCAGGTAGATTAAGAGCTCATATGCGAGGATGCCACATAAAACTGAAGAAAATCCGAAAATCAACTCTAGCAAATTTCAGAGCTTTTCCCTGTGACTACAAACCTTAATTAGGAACTGTTATCTTTTAAATTGAAACGGAAGGTGATTTGGGATCAATGGTATACGCGGCAAGAAGACTGTTTCTCCTCTGGCAGAACCAGTAAATATTTTGGCCTCAATAACATTGCGGCGGAGAGCTGTTACTTGTAGTCTAGTTCCACAGCACAATTTTGGAGGCCTTATCTCTCTTTCCCTCATGTCTGAGGATCGTGGTCAACATCGGGATTGCTTCTAGAGCGAATGATCTGCCTCCACTGGTTTCTGTCTTCTGTTTTCTGTAAAACTTGGAGGACGATGAGTCTTTTACTTGATCGGACCATCTTGTTGGTGAACGACCACGTAGTCGTTTTCCTTCCGTGTTCCCAACTATGATCAGATTTCCAAACTTTCATCGCCTTTGCGCACCATGTGGCCGAAATACGAAAAAATACGTTGGTGGCATATGGTGGACAATCGTGTTTTAATTCTGAGCTGCGATAGGATTGATGCATTGTTGCGTTTAGCGGTCCAAGGTATTTCCAACATCCATCTCCAGCAACACATCTCGAATGCATCAATCCTTTTTCTTTCTCGGGCCAGTATAGTCCACGCTTCCACTCCATACATGAAAATGAGGAATACCAATGCTCGTATTAACCGGATCTTTGTTTTAATACCGATTCCTCTCTTTTTCCTGATGTTGTTTAGGCGAGTTATTTCAATACGCCAATACCATAAGCCGAAATAATAAATTTTGAAATTTTCACTCCGAAAATAAATAACTTCATATACTAAATTTAATCCCCCTTTTCACTCCTTAAGGGTTCAAATTCCAACAACACCGATATTCGTTGCGTTAGTTTATAACCATAAGCTTAAATAATAAATTTAGTGTACTTCCATACACAAATTCATCCCCCTTTTTACCCTTTCGGGATCGGAATTATCAAAAACGTTGAGGCACATATAAATTAATTTTCAATTGTCAACCTAAACACAAAATTTGAAGGTCTTAACTTCGAAACTGATGGACTTTAATATAAACTTGCATCCCCTATTTTACCCCATAAGGATGGAATATCCAAAAATCCTTAGTGGTTGCCTACACTGTGTAATAATATATTAAGTGACGTTTACTTTGAAACTGAATGACTTACATACATCCCATACCTTTTCACCCTGTCGGGGGTGGAATTGTCAAAAAAGCTGAAACATGTATAAATTAATTTTCAATCGTTAGCCTAAATACAAAATTTGAAGATCCTAACTTCAAAACTGACGAACTTTCATACAAACTTTCATCCCCTATTTTAGCCCCCTAGGAGTGGAATTTCCAAAAATCCTTCCTTACTGAATACCTACACTGTATAATATTAAATTTTGTGAAGTTTACTTTGAAATTGAAGGACTTGCATACACAACTTCATCCCACTTTTCCTCCCTTCGGTGGTGGAATAATCACAATCGCTGAGATAACTATACATTAATTTTCAATCGTCAGCCTAAACACAAAATTTGAAGATCCTAACTTCAAAACTGACGGACTTGCATACAAACTTTCATCCCTTATTTTACCCTGTTAGGGGTTGAGTTTCCAAAAATCCTTCCTTAGTGGATGCCTACACCGTATAATAATACATTTAGTGAAGTTTACTTTGAAATTGAAGGACTTGCATACACAACTTCATCCCCCTTTTCCTCCCTTCGGTGGTGGAATTATTACAAACGTTGAGATAACTATATATTAATTTTCAATCGTCAGCCTAAACACAAAATTTGAAGATCCTAACTTCAAAACTGACGGACTTGCATACAAACTTTCATCCCTTATTTTACCCTGTTAGGGGTGGAATTTCCAAAAATCCTTCCTTAGTGGATGCCTACACCGTATAATAATACATTTAGTGAAGTTTACTTTGAAATTGAAGGACTTGCATACCCAACTTCATCCCCCTTTACCTCCCTTCGGTGGTGGAATTATCACAAACGCTGAGATAACTACACATTAATTTTCAATCGTCACCCTAAACACAAAATTTGAAGATCCTAACTTCAAAACTGACGGACTTGCATACAAACTGTCATCCCCTATTTTACCCTCTTAGGGGTGGAATTTCCAAAAATCCTTCCTTAGTGGATGCCTCCACTGTATGAGGTATCTTTGTGCAAAATTTCAAATCTCTAGGTCCAGCGGTTTGGGCTGTGGGCTGATATATCAACAATCAGTTTATCATTTTATATATTAAGATAATATCATATTATATTCAATAGTAGTAACACTCATCTCAGCTAGTTCCCTCATATCATTGAACTTGTGTTGCGACCGGATGGACCGACGCATCCGGAGGGAGTCGCCACAAAAACGCATCGCAGCCTCCGCTCGACACTTCACTTCATTGGGAATTGCTCGATTGAAAAACTTTTTAGCGCCATTTGAATTATTAGCTAGGGTAATTAATGTTTTTTTTATTGTGGTACATTTTGAAAATTATGTCCCGTTTTTGTTGTGAGTGTTTATGAAGATATGCTTGAAATTCTCATCATCCATTTCTAAAACTTATTTATATATTTTTTACAAGGTTTTACTTTACAAGGAGTACGAGTACCTTAATTAGTTTTAAATAATTAATTTATAGGTAAATAAATATATATTTTTAAATAGGTAGGTCCGTGAGGCCCACTTAAAGCACTTATTACATCTTCCTATTTTTAGGATCCTAACTATGAAATAGGAACGTGTAATCGCAGAAAGAACGGTTAGTGTCCTAAGTAGTGAGATAGGAAGGTCCCAACCGCTCTGCTTCCTTAAACAGGAAAGTGTAATCGCGTCGCTCCGATTTAGGACGTTTAGGGATGTAACATTGTTCTTCAAAACATCGATGTTTTGTAATAATTATATAAGGCTTCTAAAGTCTTGGCGTATATTTTGAGGGATGAATGTATAGGTCATTAGTAATCAAGAAACAATAATAGAAAAATAATCCGTACATTGAAAGTACTACATTATTTATTATATTTGTTCTTGCTCGCCTCTCAACTAACGTTTGTACACACTTATATACACACACATATAACACACGACGCCCAAACACTACACATTAATTACCTATTCCGTGTTACTGCCATATTTTTATTTATTGTTTTTCTTTCTTTATTAGTAATGTATTATTTTAAGTAAGCAAGTTATGTATTATTTAGTTGTTTGCATCTTACACGCATTTCCCTAATTTTATACTTAATATTAATATTCCGTAGAGTGGGCCCTGGTGACCTGTAATACAGGTTTTCATAAACCTACATGAGGCACCAGCTCTCACAAAACAGGTTTATGATGTTGTATTAGTTAGAACCAAATATTGTTATTTTTTATCCTAAACCTATTGTGAGAGAAATAAATAAATATATATATATAATATACATATAATAATAATTTATAAATGAATACTTGGTACTTACTTACATAAAGTTCAATTTTGTTTTATTTTAACATAAAGGAGCTCATTTGTATTCATTGAAATTTTAATTTGTGTGATCGGTTTGAGAGAATAAAAAACTTAAAACATCGATGTAAGTATAGTTATATTTTTTTTTAATCGACCTTTGTTACATCCCTACGAGTCGTCCGTCCCGCTTTAAGTATAGTTGCTATACTCTTTGCCGCGTCCTAGTTAGAAAGCAAGATAGTGTAGTGTAATAAGTAGCTTCCTGCTTCCTTGTTAGAACCATCCTAGTTAGGATCCTAAATATAGGAAGGTGTAATAAGCCCTTAAGTTTGCTATTTATTTACTTATTAAATATCGAGTCAGTCTACTTTGTAGTTTTGCCGCCGCGCCGGGGCACGCAATTGTTGTTAGTGCGATTAGAATGTAAATATTATGTAATGAATCTTAGCTTATTTTGAAAAGAATAATTGCTGAGTTTATTACCGGCTCTTCTCAGCAAATGCAACCTTCCGAACCGGTATTAGAGTATTAGAGTCTGACTTTTCATAAGTGCTTGCGAAGGTCTATTTGAATAAATGATTTTTGAATTTGAAAAGCCCAAGCGATTACCATCTTTATTGCGAAATCTCTAAACGCCTCGTCGAAGCATCTCATGACCAGAATGCTGGCCTAAACCTCGGTCAGAGAATCAGCATTGCCATATTGCCATCCAACGTGGCAATGCCGCCAGCATTTTGGGAACTTTACTCTCTGACAACGACTTTAGTTTAATTTCATTACATTAATGTAGTTTTTAAAAGGATTTTATATATTTAAATTGGTATAAGTTTATTTAAAATTCATAAATTACTTACATCATACATAAAATTACTAAACAAAGGTTTTTTTTACTTTTGACCACAATCTCACCGTGGTCAGTGATGATGTGCCCAAAGGTGGTAGGCACACAAAGCCTAGAAGGAACTGGATCTCAAGTGGAACTGTCGGAACACACCGGTAGGACCTCGGTGATAGATTTTCAACTTTTGTGTTGAAGCCAGCCAACCACCGTGTTTATGGTTGCCTCACGATGTTTTCCTTCACCGAAAGCTAGTATCCGATAGTACATACTGTACTACTACAAGTAGTACAGTATGTACTATATAGTACTACAGTAGTATATAATATATAGTATAAATGCTTTATATAGTATATATATAGTATTAATACTATAAATAGTATATATATATAAGGTCCTAATAAATTAGTGAACTTCCTCCTTAGAAAAATAATCCGAGGGTAAAAAAAAAATGCATAGACTCTCCATACAAGTCAAAGAAGTTTTTTTTTCTAATATTATTATTTTTATTTTTTTCCCCTCGGATTATTTTTCTAATATTTTTTTTTTATTACTAATGACCTCCCATTCATACCTCAAGAGGAAGTTCACTAATTTATTAGGACCTTATATATAAACTCCTTTGCAAAAAAAACGGGCACCTTACAGTCATTTGCTTTTCTATGGATAATATTAATATTTTTAAGTATGTCATTAGCATAAATGTCTATAAATTTCTTATTATCAATGGGAATATAGTTTTTAATACGTTAAATCCTGGAATCGGGTTTTTAGTCAAGGTAAACCGAAAATGGTACTTTTTATGGGTATAATGAAATTAATACTACGAGTATTTTTATTAAAAAAAAGACATACTAAATAAAAATTAATAACGAGTATGACCTCCCCTTGCAGCGATCACGGCATGTAATCGTCTTGGCATGCTTTCCACCAGGCTTTTGATTGTGTTCTGTGGAATGTGTTCCCACTCAGCCAAGATCACACGTTTAAGCTCCCTGATGTTTTGTGGAAGTGGTTGGACAGATCGTACTCGCCTTTTTAGGTGGTCCCAGACGTTCTCAAAGGGGTTAAGGTTGAGGCTCCGCGCTGGCCAGTCCAAATGACGAATACCGACCTCTTGCATATAAGCATCTACGTCGCCAGAATGGTGGGCCCAAGCATTATCGTCCATGTAAATGGCATCTTCACCAATTACAGTCAGTGCGGGTTGTGCATGTTGACAAAGGATTTCTGTTGTGTACCTTAAGGCATTGAATGTGCCATTTTCAATGAATACTATCTCGATACGATAGCGGGAAGTTACTCCCGCCCAAAACATAACGGACCCTCCACCATAAGGGGTGATTTCTTCAAAACACACGTCGGCATAGCGTTCCCCTGGTCTTCATAACATTTGCCGACGTCAGTCCTCACTATTCAGACCAATTCGAGCCTCATCGGAGAATAGTACGCTACTCCAGTTACCTAGTGTCCAAGATAGGCAATTTCTAGCGAACCTCATTCGAGCTATCCGGTGCTCACGGAGTAACTTGGGGGCCCGCGCTGGTCGTCAACTGCGTATATCAGCCGCTAAAAGCCTCCTCCTCACTTTCCATAGGCTAACTTGTGCTCATCGTACCTCTTCAAGGTTTCTTTTAGGTCTAAGTAACTGCATTTGCGGTTCCTCAACGCCTGAGTCACTAAAAAGCGGTCATCTCGTGGTTATGTGCGACGTTTTCTCCCAGAACCTTGCCTTCTCTGAACGGAACCCGTCTCTTGGTATCGAGTCCAGGTTCTTTAGACGGTTGAACGACTCACGTTTAACCGCTGTGAGACGTAACATTGGCTACACCCCTCTTCCAGCAGTGCTATAATTTTACTAGCTCTTATTGCTTTCTCTGCCATTACAATCGACACAAAGATATCTGTTTTAAGTCACTATAAGGCAGGATTATGCAACAAACATAAATTATTCTAATAAAAGTCAGTTTAAGTTGCCTGATAAACTTTTAATCGCGAACCCGCGAAAACTAAGTAAAAAGTCACAAACTGAAAAAGGGATCATTATTTTTAAAAACAAAAGTTTCGAATTTGAAGTTAACTTTTTATCATACCCAGACCCTTTATTAAGTGTCAGTGACATAGTTTCGCTATTAAAACCACTTTAGAACTAAATAATTACCAATAATGTAGAAAAATCCAAACCGCCCGTTTTTTGTAGTATATACCATACTGTAGTTATAGTATAGTAGTAATCTACTTTACCAGTATCGGTATTACAAACGTAAAATTTTGAACTTAATACCCTACTAACCTTTAAAAGGAGCTCAAAGAGAACCGTTACCTTAAATAGGCTAATAAGTTCGTTAAAGTTCATCTTAATTTCATGATATTTGTAAAGATAATCTGTTAATTCACATACATCAATATCGTAATCGTTAATATGTATCAAGAAGTGAAACCAGGTAACGAAACGAGTATACCATACTCCAGACAGTTTCAACAGTAGTATAATTTACCATGGGCTTTACACAATTATTGCGGTGAAACATAACTCATGTAAAACGGTCACTATAGCCCTGTCTTAAAAAGTAAATATATGCGACAGATTTAATTTTGTTATCAAACAACAGTTCAGTTCAATTCTTTGAACTAATGTAAACCCAGCTTAGCTATAGGGGCTAGCGACCCCCTCTATAATAATATCAGCTGGTTTAAACCATCGGAATGTTCAGCTTTATGTCATTTTAATAAATAGTTTACGCCTAACAGGGTTTCGCGTGGTGTCAATATTCTTTAACAAGATGTTAGTAATCAATTATAGCTTTTTAGCTGATGTATGATTTTGTTTTCGATGAGGAACTGAAATATAACCTAATTTATTAACTTTATTCAATCAATTCGAAATAAATCCCTTCTTACGTACACCAAACGTTTCTTAAACAACGTACCCCTTAATAGTTGAACGCACAAAGCCTTTGTGAAGGTATCCCCATCCCTCATCCCGGGCAGGCTGCAGGACAGGCTGTTGCGCGAACATCTGCGCGTACAGCTGTCGTGCGCACGCGTTGCTTGCCCGACGCAACGCCCGCCATATAACCATACAAAAAACTATTCTACTATCTTCTTTATGGAATTTAACGACATGCAACTCGTTGCATTCTTCAATATTGAGAAATAAGTTAATTTAACATATTGGCTGGTATTAGCATACGAATATACCTTATACTGTAGGATTTAAGATACAAATTGGTTTTTTGCATAAATTGAAATTGTATCTTTAGGCAAAAGACTGTTGTTCTATAATATTTTACCTAGAATGTTTCTTTATTTGGCTTATTTTCACATTCGGCTGGACGAACTGGGTTCTTGATCATTCTTTGTAAGGGAAGCTTTGGCTAATAGCGGGGTCATAATGATTGTGATGTATTTTGAATAGTACATTATGACACATGTGTGCAAAGTTGGGCATTACACACGAGGTGGTATTAAGCTAGATAAGGGAGACGAGAGTGTAATGATCAATGCACACGCGTGTGATACAACGTTTTTCAACACACTTGCGAGGAAAAATACACTTTTTGAAGTAGATTTTTTTGATAATATTCAACCACACAATGAGAACGTTAACAAATATGGCGCGCAGTTTTTTTTTTAACAGTGATTAGCTGTCAAACTGTTTTTCCTGCTTAAATTAAGAATGCTTGGTCTATACACATATCACTTGCAGTGAGGTACAAACTTATCAAAATGTAAAGTAAATATGATATTTAAAAACGGTGCAATAAATGTCACTTTACGAGCAAGTGTGTTGAAAAGTTTATTATAAACTAAAACTTTTGGCATCTAAATAAAAAAAATGTGAATGTATACAAAACTAGTGGCATACTTTGCTGACAACATTATGACATAACATACATATATAGTTTCTGATGAGTACTTTAGTTAGATTGTAAGCTTCCATAAATGGGCCTGAAAATATAAATTGAAATTAACGCATAGCCCATAACAACCCTTTTAAGAATAATTTATGATAGTTTTTAGTTAAATATATCATTATAGAGACATGTAGTAAAAGACAAATGATCCTTACTGCCATTTTAAAATAGTGTCATGGAATACTATCCCGTTTTTAAGTACAGATATATTTTAAATTAATTTCACTATAAATGAATGAATGAACCCGCGTTCCCGGGATAAAAAACTATAATACTTGGGATAAATTTAACTTCGTACTAGCACAGAATAAATAATATTGGTATTAGTGAAAGTATTTCTCGAATCTGACAGGTAGTTCCAGAGATTAGAAAAAACTCTTCCGCTTTATTATATTAGTATAGATTATAATAATACCTACATCATATTGTATAGTATATATTGAATCTAGTCATGCCTCTAACATATTTTCAGTACAAACAAAAATCTTTTTCTATGCCTGTCATAGAATTAGAAATAGAATAAATAAATAAATATCCTGGGACATTTTTTAAACATGGCTATCTGATCCCAAACTAAGCAGAGTTTGTACTATGGGAACCAGATAACTAATACGATACATACTACTTTTTGTTTGTAAATACATACTTAATATGCATAATAACACCCTGACTCAGGAAAAGTTCATACACACAAATGTCCTGGGTGGGAATCGAACCCACGACCTGCACCTTGATAAGTGGAATCTTAAGCAACAAAGGGTTGTGCGCCGGACTTTTTGCGCGTTGTGTACGTTACTGCTTAGAATTGTTATAGGTTCTATTTTCACAGACTCAAAAGTTCGGCGCGGTGCACTCTGTTGTCTGTTTTGCACCTAAAACATCATTATAACACATGAGGCTTAATGTAAACGTTTATATAGCCACTGAGTGCTTAAAGCTAGCATTAAGTTACGGGCATGGAGAGTAAAATGTAATTACATGTTGTATATTCAAGTTACGGAACAATATTTCTAGTATCCGCTGGATGTACTAATTGCCTTATTTACGTTATTATGGTTACGAATGAACCCTTTATACAGGGAATCGTTGTGTAAGAGTTTTACTGCAGTTATAAAAATCTAATTCTAAATAAATGCGAATGAGAGCTTGTTTCTTGTGATCGTTCGTGTAAAATTTGTTTGACGCCGTCAAGTGACAACGAACTTCAAAACATTGTGATGAAAGGCAAGCAAGTAAATCATCATCATCATCATCATCAGCCTATAATGTCCTACTACTGAGCACGAGCATCCTTTCACAAATTAGGGTAAAAGGGAATGGACAAATACTCCACCACACATGACCATTGCGGATCGGTGGAGGTAGGCTAGTGTTCAACCTACTGTTGGACTTTGTTTTTCAAGCCGCCTAGTAGGCCTTACGACTTAACGACTATCACAATTAAGTGATAACCGGGACCAACGGTTTTACTGCTCCAGTTGAAATACCACTAGGCGGTCACCCATCCAGATACCAGCCTCACCAGTGGTAGCTTAACTTTGCCGATCGATTAAGAACGGCTACTCATGGTACACCACGAGCGCTTCGGTAAATCATAGCCTGCAATAGCATTAGGATGCTTTTATCCCGGAAAAACATTATTTCCCACGGAAGCGCGGGGTACCAACTAGTTTATACTAAAATCCTGGGATAATCTTCACACATACCCATTTTCAATTGACTCTCAGTGTAGTTCCAGTATTTTTTATATTTATTTATATAATTACCATCGGCGAGCCAATTGTATAGTTTTACAAATTAAATGTAGGTACAGATTTATTGCTATTAATAACCCCCTTCATAATAAAGTTATCAAACGTTGATTAGCTAAAAAGTTTTTAACTGACAGGTGACCTTTGGTCGAAAGAGTGAGACGGGGCACACTATTACACTGATTTAGTTAAAAAGCGATTACGAATAAGGGGGTAATATGAAGCGAAAGAGCTTTTCTGCTTTTATACGGGCTAATCTCTGAAGCTGCTCTGAACTCGAAAAATTCTTTCACTAATAAGAAGATACATTATCCCCGAGTATTATAGGCTACTTTTTATTCCCGACACTTAAATATAATATAAAAAAAATATATATATATATATACTAACGACAGTAAAAGATACGTTTCCATCGGCTACTAATATTCAGACGCTATTAAGACGTATGAGCGCTCATCGACAAACGGATGCATAAAGTTATAATAATGAGTCAATCAATGCGTTCCCATGCTCCAATACTGGCAAATACGCTTTACTTTAATACTAAAATTATAAAAATTACTTATATCCATTAAAACAACACCATTGCAAAAGAAGGTCGAATAATTATGATTATCTTTTCGTAATAATTGGTTGCCGAATGATATGTGGACAAAAATTACCACAGAGTGCAACAAAATGTTAAGCGGCGCCGTGGTAGACCTCGCCAGAGACGGCGGGATGAATTAGACCGCTTTAAAAAGAACTGGTTCAGCGTAGCAGCCGACCGAGAAGTATGGAAAAAGGAAAGGGAGGCCTTTGCCCAGCAGTGGGACAGTATAGGATAATAATAATGTTTGGTTGGACATGTTTTCTTCAAATTCCTGATGTTGCTAATAAGAAGCTAGCACAGAAATAGATATAACTCTATTTCTGTGGAAGCTAGTCATTTGATTTGAACTGATTTACAAAGTTTTCACTAAATAGCTTCCAAGTGGCTTTAATTCAAGCATATTTAAGCTACTCCCAGCATGGGTACCACCGGCAGGATTATTTCCAAGGAGGTGCATATTTATCCAAATATTATTATTAACTAAATTAGTATCGCCATTCAGCGACCAGCATTTTTGGGACAATGTCACAGGGGCCCTTTTTAGACGTAATTTACCTATATGATTTAGATACTTTTTTTTAAATTTGGTTTTAGTTAATTTTAATTTTATAGTCTTGAGTTACATACTTATATTTCTACTGTATATTACAAAAACTAAATAACCAACCAATAAGATATAATTTTATAATAATGCAAAGTGAGCACAGCTGAGTGTCCCATGCCTAATTTGAAATCAGTTGGTCAACGATGGGTTATACTAGGCTACAGAAATAAATTATCCTGTTCACGGTCAAGGTTCGTAGGAAAAGGGACGTCAATTAGCTGGATTATACTAATATAGCAAGGATACGATATGGGGAAACCCCGGTCTCCTCAGAGAAACGACGACGTGTCAAAGCGTAGAGTTCCATTCCGTTACCCTCAAAATAAAAATACAATGGCCCTGATTCTGTTGTTCACAACTAAACTAATTTTAATGTCACTATGTCTCTTTCTACCAAAGAACATAAGAAAAGGATGTAAGAAATTTAGTCCTGTCAACTTAGTCCAATGCTTGTTTTCAATATAAATTTAGTCGCCATCTATCGCGGTTACGCCTAAATACACGCAAAATAAGACGGCAAAGATTAATTTGACAACTTAAAATATGTTCTATCCTTTTTCAATCATCTTCGTAAGAAAGAGATGAGATGTAACTAAAATTAGTTTAGTGCGATTTACAACAGAATCGGCACCAATATCTACGAATAATCTTAAAAAGCCATAATAGTATTAGTATTCTTTGCATTCCTACTGCAAATATAAAACTGCATGAAATTAAATCTTAGAATGAGGCTTAGACTCACGAACTTACAAAGCAAAATTAAAATCCAACTCACTACAATCTAAAAACATGAAATAAAAGCTAAACAAAAACTTAATGCGTACAAAGTTGAAACAACGATTTCTTAAAGTGCGGTGAACGATCTCGCTCGTTCACGGTGTCTGCGCACTTAATTGCATAAAATAAATGGTATCCAGTGCGCTATGGCCTATGGCCGCCATTGAATACGGGTGAATTAACTAAACATGAATTTTACATTAATTTAAATGGAAAAAATCTAGAAAACTCTAAGCTTGTTAGCTTAGAAACATTTTATGTTTAAATACTTCTTTTTTATTTGAATGATTGAGCTCTTCGATATAATAAATCGCTGGGTAAATGTTGATGACATTCGTGAATTTGTAGAAAAAATGGAGATAAATAAATTAGATTAGTCCTTAACGAAGTTAAAAAACAGGTGCGTGGTGTGTTTCTGTAATTTGCTGTACTATTCATATTGTTATGTACAGTATTACCCAACTTATATGGCTTACCGATGTACCTGCGCAGAAGATACATTTTCAAAGCGCGGGAAATGCTATTGGCCGACAGTTGCCGTTATGTTAGCGCGCGCCGTGCGGAGGGGCGTGACTTGCGAGTAAGACGCAGAACTAGTAGCTGCAGTATATTATGAACCTTATAGTAGTGATCTAAGGTTTATTGTAAGTTTTAAGCATTCTTTCGTTAATCTTCGGGGCCATACTTTCTTTTCTGTGCGAACGAAGATTCACGACGCGCCATATAAGTTGGGTAATACTGTACTTATTTGATTTTGCTCTGTGATTGTTTCTTATATTGCTATTGCTATTTGTTTATGCTTTGTGATTGTTATGTATTTGTTTGTCGTTTAAATAATGTATAATCTATATAGTTTATTTTTCTTTTGTCATTGTTACGTATTGTTGTGTTGTGTTGTGTGTTGTTTGTTTGATATGTGTAGACCGTAGGTTTTGTGATGTCTATATAGCTCATTTGTAAATCTTTAAGAGATCTCCAGGTTTGTTTGTGTAACATGTTTAAACACTAAATTCGTAAAAAACCGTTTGTATCTTTCAATAAATAAATAAATAAAATAAAATAAATAAAATAAAAAATAAGTGACGTCTTCTAACTCTCCAAAAGACGATATTCCTGCGGAGTTTGGCGGCACGTGTTCACAATAGGCTTGCGAGCGAATTGGCTTGTAGCTTGTAGGTAGTATGTTTTTTTTATTAGAAGAAATATATCTAGATTTGATTTTTGATTGACGGGCCAGTTGGTTAAGACTCCACCTATCGCGCCGCAGGTCGGATTCCCACACAGGACATGCATTTGTGTGCATGAACATGTCTGTATGTCCTAAATCTAGGTGTAATTATGTATATTAAGTATGTATTTACAAACAAAAAGTAGTATATGTATTATATCAGTTATCTGGTTTCCATACCACAAGCTCTGCTTAGTTTGGGATCAGATGACCGTGTATGAGGAATGTCCTAGGATATTTATTTATTTATTTCGTTGATTTTATTTCAGTTTACAAATGAGGTTAAAGAGGTTCCACTCTTTAACTCGAACCCCGTTCACTCGAAATCCTCTCAAAGGCGAAGAAATTAATTAAGTATTCCCTTCCGCTGAAGTACAAAAAACCCTATAACTCAAATTATTTAGACGTACTGATATGATTTCCCTGTGATGTAGTATTTATTTATAAATACTACACCACAGGGACACGCTCTGTAACTCGAACTACAAATCTAGTATCTCGAAGTAATGCAATTTGAATCGATCAAACGGTTCATCGTCGAGTCGTCAATAACCAATTCCAAAAAAATATTTTTCTCACAGGGCGGTTTTTGGTATCCTGCGGAAGTTCTCACTTAGTAACAACTATTGTTTAATTTTTTGCGTACATCTGTTTAATTCAATTTGCCTCTAATAGTTTAAAAACTTCTTATCTCGAAGTCCTCGATAAGTCGAAGATTCGTTAACTCGAAATTTGTTAACCTTTCCCTTTAAGTTAGAGTTAAAGAGGCTCCACTCTAGTAACATAAAATGGCTGAGACGTGACATACAGATGGACGGGCGGATATGACTTCATATACGATTCCGTAGTTTGACTACGAATCCCTAAAAAGTATATTCTTATAAGTAAATAAATATGTTTTTATTTCCTATCGACCACCATAACACTACTCTTCGTCATGGTTTCTATGTCTTTTAATATTTCAATACAAATGTGAATACAAAAACAGCTTCCAATACCGCACGATCACAATATGACAGATGTAATTAATATAATAATAAAGATCAGTCAGCTCTCCCACCTCGCCGCGTAATGGATGCAGTAATTAATATTATTTGCTTTTTGTAATTAAAGCCAAGAATCAACGCGTATTGTTTGGTTTAATTAAGGAATTCATTGCTTTTGAGCAGCACTCGCTTCATAATTATTAAATGTAAGTCGATTTAATTTGGGAGTAATTGAAATTAATGTATACTGTGTAAGGATGATATGAAGATTGTATTGTATTTTTTTATTTGTTGTTACAACTGGGTGGCTTTTTCTAAGTGGGTTTTATCATAATAGTACATTATTCGCAAAATTTCCAATTACATAAATTATGCTTTGGACTCAAATACGAGTGCAAAAACAAATACGAAGGTAAAAATAGTAGATTATTAACCAAGGGGATAAAGCAGTGTCTTCTGTCGCGGGTGACGATTTAAATCGCGAGCGTAACGAAGGACTCGAGGTTTACTCCCGAGCGTAGCGAGGGTGTTAAAAACTTAAATCACGAGCGAAGCAAGGGATTTAAGACGAGTCCTGAGTGTAGCGAGGGATTTAAGTTCACCTAAGACTAAGACAGCTTTATCACCGAGGAAAATACTCTACTTTTCGTACCATTTGCGAAAAAATTAACACAATAATAATATGAGATAAGCATTTATTAAAAATAATGACAATTAAAAGTAAAAGTTAACATTCGAAACATTGGTCCAATTACTGATAGAGAGAGTTACATTTTTGGCTTATTCCCGTTTGTCTACGTTCCCGTTTGTCAACGGTACATATACATTGGTTATGTTTGTATATATTACCTACCTTCGCACACGTTAAAGTACGGTTAGAGTAAAAAGTCGTGTGCCGAATGTATTTAATATTATTTTTAGTTTGTATATTTTAAAACTACCATATTAATGACTAAGAACTACATAGAATACATGTAACCTATCTAGTTGACGATATATTTTTCAAACACAGGTAAAATATTCAACAAATATGAACATTGTCTATGTGACATAAAGTTTTTTTTTTTTATCGTCTCTTTGCCGGCTATTTAATTGATGTTTTTTTTTTAATTTCTATTATTCAGTAATTTTTTTGTGATACGTTTATTTTTAATTTTAGTAGTTTAATTGTTGTATTATATTTGTTGATTTTTCAATGTTTCGTTAAAATAACTTCTATTTTATATTTTATTTACCTATTATTCCGTTGTGTTGTATAGTTGAATTATATACCTACGTTATATTTAGTGTACCAAATTATTGCACTTGTTGATTTTACTTTGTTAAGTTGTAATTTTTAATTTTCGACTTTATAGTTTTTTTACTTTTTTTATTTTTGTATAGTCACAATTAGATAAAAACATTACGAATGAATAAACAACGTTTACCCATTGTATATTATAGTAACGTATGTTGTTGATTTTGCTTTGCATAGCTTAATTAATTACTAGTCAGAATATATTATATTTTTACACAATACATAAAAACTACACTATAAAAATCTTAAATATGTACTTATTTAATTTCAAACCAATATTTACATTCCTTTAAAATTAGACTTAACATACTGACTGTACTTGGTGCACGCAATACACCGCTATAGGTAAGTATATGTACCGTTGACAAACGGGAACGTAGACAAACGGGAATAAGCCACATTTTTGTTCGGTACATTTATTGTTGATTAGTTGATTTGCGTATTCCTTTTTCAAAAAGATGTAGGTATAATGCTTTATATACAAACTCAATGGTGTAAACACAGATGTAGTTCAGTATAAATTTCGGTAAGTATTCCAAATTTAAATCACATTCTCCCCCTAGAGGATGAAAGAAATTCAGTACAATTTTCTTTCCCTGTTTTTAACACCCTTACCCCCTTATTCATAATCGCTTTTTAACTAAATCAGTGTAATAGTGTCAGATAAAGATTTCGGAATTTTAGCTAATCAACGTTTAATAACTTTATTATGAATAAGGGGGTTAGATTTTAGAGCTAAGTATTTGTCATGGCTTCTTTTAATGTAGTTATTTATTAGTTTTATATTTGATGACTTACCAATTCATCATCAAAAATATCGTTAATCATATTTTTTCAGTTGTTATACAAGTTTCATGACACATCGCGTTTCTCAAAACATTCCGTCACTGGAAGTGTCGAGTCGACAGCAATTGGGCAGTTTCTAACAATCGAGTACTTGTGTGAATGAACTCTTCAGTGATGCAATCAGATATGATGTATTAGCACGCATGGGTAACAATTGTTGTGCCGAAATCTTCATGCGTACACCTGAAATTACAGTTCGGAGATACCTACAAAGAAATCCTGAGAAAAGTTGCTAAATATTTCTTATCAATACGACACTCAAACTAGCCAATCACTTTAAATTTGAAATTGCATAATTTCAGTATTATTAAATCCTAAATGAGGTAGAGGACTAGGCTGAAAAGAGATATAAGAATAGGCAATGAAACTGTATGTTCCTTTTAGTAAATAAAACGTCCCATCCATAACAAACTTCACCTGTTATAGTCAGGTGTAATTTGGCTGCAAGTTGGAAATTTCAGTCAGATGTTAGGTTAGGCTTTTATAGGAAAAAACTTCCAAATGAAATTAAAATGTTTTTATGCCATTTTGAAACATATTGTAACTACCTATTATTTTGTATCAACCAACATATGGCCTAACATTTTTAGCACAACTCATTGTCTTTACGTGAGCGCAATTAGTCAATTTCTAGGTACCAATAATGACGGCGAACGAAAGTTACGCCTGTCGAGTTCACAGTATCTTCTTTGGATATAATACTTTCTTTTTGGTAACCCGTAAAAAAAGCAGTCAACTAGACATGGAAGGTCGAATATTCCACACAGCGCGCGTGGTGTTTTTCGAGAACTTGACCGGGCGGGGTGGTCTACTCTGTTTGCTTAGATTTAACGTGCATTTATATGTTACGTTTCGGTACCATTTCTACGTATTACAAACCGCAAAGAAAAACGAAGTGTTTTTAGCTACGACGATACGAACTCACACACGTCATATCATGTAGAATAGTGCAAATAAGGCCTTTGACCCCTCGACCCGTTTAATGTCATCGCCTTAATAATAATGAAGAGCTTATGAAATCTGCTTAAAAACAAACTACTTAGTAGTAAATTTGGAGATGAAACGCTTTTAAAACCGTACATACTCATATTTCAATTTAGATAATCGATTTTAAACATAGATATTAATTTTGCAAATTTCGTGTCCATAAAGTTTTAAACGTGATTTGCAGACACTCACATAAGACCATAAAATTATTCTATCCTAATCTTTGAAAATAGAGCACCTATAATTAAGAATTAAGGGATTATTGACAGTAGGTACTGCCTAAGGACAGTAATACAGTTAAATTATTTTTAACGCAATCAAAATGCTTTTAAAAATTACTGATCGACTGACCCGAATTGTTTAAAAAGGTGATTTCAATTAGTACAAAATAAAGGTTCACGAAATGGACCCGATTCGTAACGAGGGCCGAAATTATGGCGTCACGAGTCGTTCGGAAACTGATTAAAATTTCAATCCGTGCCGAAACTGTGAAACCGTCAAATGTGCCGTAAAAAGAGATAAAATTCGTGCGGTCATTGCACCCGCAGCTCCTACTCCCTCCGCCAGGAAATCATAACTGAAGTGTTGATTGTTAAATCAAAATTAACATTTTGTGGCTGGGAAATTGTGGGCAGGTTTAATCTAAACTTCTAGTTACAATAAACAAACATTGAAGTTTGTTTTCAGAATGTAACAATATTAGAGGTCTGGAAAGAGTTTTATAATAATCATAGCGTTTTAACAAAATATCATTATTAATAATTGTTGCTGTCTCAATCCTCTTGCATCTCAACTCCATGTTATGTTCAGACATTTTTCTACAACTACATACCTAGTCAATATTCGCCGTTCGGCAATTCGTAAACTTGTAATTTCCAAACCCAGACAAACAACTCAAGATCTTCAAATTAAACTAATTACCTAATCAATTAAGAAGGCAATACAACCTTTATATGCGTGTGTCACACCAACGCGCGGGCAAACCAGATCGTTACAGCCAGAGCGTTTCCACCGAAGCATTGCGACAAATATGTTATTGCACAATAATTATATTTTTTCCAAGTAATGAGCAATGACTCGCACATCATAACGCCTCGGAGGTGTTTAAAACGGGTCAGGCCGGGTAATTTATCCTGGGTCCGTGTCAACAATAAAATAAAACCGTACAAAACTAAACTGGTCGAGTTTGCCGCGGATTAATTGCCCTGAAAAGGCGGTCGCGACAATTCACTGTTCCCACGGTAATGTCCAAAAACATTTTTGGGAAGACGAAGCGACAGTTTGTCCCCTGTCAATCTGGAATTTGAGTGGAAGTACTAGAAACCTTGTTTGTTGATTTTTATGAGCGTACAATGTACACTAAAATTATGACCGGCTTGAGTTTATCTAGTAAAAATCACATGAAGAAAACACGATTAAAACTTATATAGGTGGTTGCATACTGGTGGTCCATCTTCAGAGTTGAAACAAACCGCTGTGCGTCAACACCATCAGCTATACGACCCCACTACAGGAATGGCTTAATTTTTTTTACTACACACGTGAAATGTACAGTATGCAAAACATATTTGAAAGAAACTATTTAAGTACATTTTTCTTAAAATTCTTCTCAACGTCTAATTAATATCAAGGCGCATGGAACTTCACAGGTTGATATCAATGGAGTTGAATCAAAATTCCTCGACGCCTACACCGGAAGAACACGGACACGAAGCGACCATACAGATTCCTTCATAGCACAGTTCATTAGTTTCTTTGCAACGTCGCCGTCGCCGTAGTGCGATGCTCCAGATGGAAATACCACAGATCCGTTCCGCTCACAATCTCTCACCAAAAAACACCTACAAGAATGTCATTTACGCAATGCTCTGCTACCAGGGATGGGCAATCGTTTATACTCTAGGGCTGTCACATAACTTTCATGAACCAGTCATATAACAAATGGTTGACAATTATTTTATAAATGAAAATTAAACTAGTGGCATGCTATGGTAGCCATTTTGATAGCCCATAAGTATCTCATCATCATTATCAGCCTATAATATCCCACTGCTGTACACAAGCCTCCTTTCCACAAATGAGGGTGAAAGGGAATGGGCAATACTCCACCACGCATGCCCACTGCGGATTGCTGGAGATATGCTAGTAGTCAACCTACTGTTGGAGTTTTCAAGCCGCCTCTAAATAGCTTAACAACTATCACAATTAAGTGATAACCGGGACCAACGGCTTTACTTGCCTTCCGAAGCACGGGAACGTTCGATTTGAAATACCACTAGGCGATCACCCATCCAGGTACCGACCACGACGGTGGTAGCTACTTTGCCGATCGATTAAGAATGGCTAATCATGCTACACCACGAGCTCTTCACCCATATCTACCTAAGCCCAAAAGAGACACACATAGTAAGATAAAGAGAGACACTCTCATTGCTCTTCTTCCTTTCCAAAATTTTTTGAAAATTTATTTTTTCTGTAGGTGGGTCAGCCCTAAACAATAGTTTCTAAGCCAATAGCAGAAGGAATGCCGTTGTACTAACCTACCATATTGTTGTTGACAGCTAGATTAAGCTTCATAATGCCTCTTAATACAGGCTTCGTTTATATTAAGCTGTTAAGATTGCTTTACTTGTCATCTGCCTGTCTGATTTGTCTTATAACTATTGTTATTGTAATGCTTTAACTGTACAAGTATGAATAAACGATGGGGCCTGCTCGGGCTTAAAGGACAGTCGCTTTAGTAACAGGTTCAATTCACATTATGTTTTTGTTCACTATTTGCTTTGCGTAAACTATATGTAGAGAAATAACAAACGAGAGTTTTGCAGAAGCCAACTTTTATTAAATTATTACATTTTAAACTATTTTATTATTTCTATTTTTATTACCTACGCTAAAAGTTTTAAGCTGCATATTTCTTAACCCTGACACGGACAAGGTTATGTCATGTTATGGTGTGTCTATGCTACGCGAACAGAGCACGAGCCGAGCCACGAACGAACAGGATTCGAGCCTCGAACGAGCGTTCGACTCGCACACGAATGCGCTCCATCCGCCCGATTGTCAGTTTTTTCACGAACACATTATCGTATCGCGCTCGTTGTAGGCTCGTTGGAGGCTCGTTAAGTACGCCCACACTTGAAATCGCGAGCAACGAATTAATTCTGTTCGTACGTGGCTCGGCTCGTGCTCGGTTCGCGTAGCATGAACGCACCATTATAGCATCAGCCAAAGATCCTCCACAAATACATTTGTCCAGTTGATTAACATTTTTTATAGATCAGCACATTCATGTTACCTTCAAATTCCCCAAATCAGTTCTAAAAACCTCTCATAGCATAACTACAATTGTATGCTATCTATCACATATTCAGACCGCCATTTGTAAAGATTTTCTCACAAACAACTTTGAAAGTAAATTACATCGACTGACAGTCCCACGGTGGCGTGCACGTAAGTCAATTTCAAACTCATTTTGTTGGTCATCGATATAGGAACGATATTGCGACGATAATATCACGATATTTAACCGTTCCGCTGAGTTAGCAACACGCGGAATTTTCACACGATCGCGTTAAGAAAAGTAACTCATTAGTGACGTGAGAAAGTGCTCACACTGCGTAATTAACGGAGTTTATGAGTTTTGTGAAATACAGAACTTAAAAACTAAGTACTTGGCCTATTTGACCACAACTTCTGAATTAGTGAAAGATGGTGAAGACCCTATTGTTAAGAGCTCTGCTGCTGACGGAACACATCCGGAGGTATTGGGCGTAGTTTTTCCACAACTAAACAGGTTGACCCCATGACTAGGGTTGCCAGGTCGCCAAACCTAATAGCCGGACAGACCAGCCAGTTTGGCCGGACATTTGGGTAGAAAGGCCGGACACCCTACATTATTGAGCATTTTGTCTCAGTATTAATAGGTACGACAAAAAAAAAATAACAAGCTTTTTTGATTATTATCATAAATCTTGTTAAATTCTAGTGAAATAAGTCTTAGGTAGGAACTTTATTATTAATCAATCAAAATTAAATCCTAGATACTTAGGCTAGCCGGACAAGCCGGACACCGTTTATTTTGGCCGGACAAGCAATCAAAAAGCCTACGTACGATCTTCACTGGGGCATTTTACATGATGTCCACTGATCAATTATATCAAAAGAGATTTGTTTTATATTTCGGTAACTTAGTAACCACATCAGACACTTTAATAACACATAAAGAAACATTATATTGAGAGCATTCATCTAAGATCTATCATCATTTTGAAGCTTTCAACACATTCTCTGGAGTATTTCCCGCCACATACCATAAGTAATGGCCGACGCGATGTGGACGGCCATCATAGCTCACAGCCTCCGTCGCACGCGCATCACCCATGGTTGTCAGGCGGGATTTTCATAAAGATCCCGGGAAATTTTCATTAAGAAACATATGGGTTAGTGTATATAATTAATTTTCTAATTATTGATATGAAATTGTAACAAATAAATGTAAACATTTCATTTCCGAAGTAGATACATACTTTGAGAGAGGTACTTATAGCTACGTACTAATAAAAGGTATATAAAATTCTGTCATCTACCCGCATGACTCATGAGTTATAAAAATAAATCTAAACTTTAACCCCCTTATTCATAATCGCTTTTTAACTAAATCAGTGTAATAGTGTCCTCCGTCTCACTCTTTCGATCACCAAATGTCACGTATCAGATAAAGACTTCGGAATTTTAGCGCAGCCCTACGACCACACGGCACATTCCCAACAACGCTATTACCACGGGAAGCGGTCAATCTGTCATCAATATAGATCGATCACCACTGCATTGTAGTGATACATGAGTGAAACTAAATTATGTAGTGATGTCTTATTTCCTATGTCGCACGGAATGTTTCGCGGTGACTAAACTACGTTTTTTTCCCTCGTTTACAGGCAAAAAGTTCTAATCAAAATCGTGATGGCTAAAGTAGGCTACTTGGATGTTCTCAATAAAATAACTAACAACAATTACACAGTAAGTTTTGTGATTAGAATTTCGAGATAAAATGGCGGTTGCGGAGTTTGTACTAGTTGTGCATTCACTCAGAGCCGTCTTTTTATCATCAGTAGATACCTATAGTTTGAAATGCGTGTAATTATGTACTCTAAACGACAACTTCATAAAAAGTATTCTGCAATGGCTGTTGCATTTGCCTTCGTTCGAAGACAAGTCCCCGGAATCTTGGACTAGAAGTAGAGAGTTAATATAGAACACCCGTTTATGTCTTTACTTTAGAGACATTTAAAGTTATTTTTTAAATAATAATATGTACCTATTATAAGCAAAGGATATCAACTCAATTATTATAATACCTCGGTCAAATTACACGAAATAGGCTTTATTTGAAATATACATTTGAACTACATATTTCTAAATGATCATCGTATCATCTCAATTCGCGCCGAATCGATCTGTGAACTATTCGGTCTATTCGATTCTCCAATCGATTCGTCGAGGAGTCGACGCGCTCGACCTGAGTGCATTGAACCCTAATACCTAACACCTAGGTTTTTTGCCATCACAGCGGCTACACGAGTAGGTATTCGATTGAGTAAATATTTTTAGAAGATGTGTATCTTCATATTACGACGTCAATGGAAGTAATCATAATCATAGTGAAGATGTGTTTTATCAATATAAAAAAATACCTATAAGTATTAGTCCAATGGCTCGTGGCACTGGCCTGTTTCTTTTTTTTTGTAGTGTGACCCCACCTGCGCGTTCTCATGGCAATACATTTTTATAACCAACGAAGGTGGACTTTTTGGCGGGAACTTGCAGAGTGACGTTGCATTTTCATTTTTATTTTCATAAATTCGTGTATTTTCAGTTTTAATGCATATTTATCCAATAAAGATCAATCCATGTGCACCAATGAAGTGAAATGAAATGAATTATGTGTATCGTGACTTTACAAGTTGTCTCAAAAAGTCCATGAAAAGTTTTAGTACCACCATTTTACTAAAACAAGACTGGACGGTGACTGATTATGCGGACTATGTGAAAGTTAATGTGCGGACTATATTAAATTGATATTACTGATATTATAAATAAAATGTAAGCGACTGGAGGACTTTGTATCCATGGTCATGAAAAAATTAACTAAAAACAAACCAACGGAGGTAAGTAGTTTACCTACTAGCTAAACTTAGGCAAAATATCAAAGTTCTAGGCACAGACATGTATCTAGTTCTAGGCAAGATAAATAAATAAATAGTCAACTGAAATTTTTAAGGCTTCCTTTAGAATAGTAATTAATCTTTAATTATTGTTTACCAGAGGTAAAAGTAATCAATATGACCTTTGGGAAAGTTTACAAAGTATTAAACTTAATCTTTATTGCTAATAAAAAGCATTTAAGACAGGGTTACCTCTGTTTATCTTCATCCGCAATAACTTTAAGTTGCATTTGAGGTAGTTGTAAATTTTATGCGAAACAAGTTTTGATTAATGGATCCTACACAGCATATTTGACTCGAATGTAAGTAACGGTTTATGTTCCTGATTAAGGTGGCCCTCTGTGGCCGGCGCAACTTCAACGCAAGCATAGTCTAAAAGCTTGTTGTTTCATCCAACGTAATGTTTGACTGCGAAAAAAGAGACACAGCATCAGAGCTGTCGGTTATCAGTCGGTAAATTCCGCTGATCACTCGCGGCCGCTTCGCTAGGTCGTCATTCATGATTTCGCATTCATAAAACTTGTTCCAGGAGAAATTTCTTGTGAAAAAATCTTACAAGTTTGTGAAAAAAAAGATAGTTATTTAGAATCTCCAATACATTTGTAAACCTGATATCTAAATGTTTTCTTTACTTTTACAATTTATAGGTACATTAGATACGGCCAAAGTTCAGGCAAAAACGCTGTTTTTCGGAGGCTTTGACTGAATTTGTTTCACACTTTTTTTAAATTTCGCCTAGATACACGGCTAGATATAGTGCACAAGATACTTATTTGATCAAAACATCTAACGAAAAATATTTAACAACGCCATCATCAGTACAGAGCTTTTGTATGAAAAGTATGGCGACTTGAGTCCTCTTAAGTACAATACAAGTAAATATGAATAGCATAGAAGTATATCTATAAAAAGCGTTTCGAGGAATTAATTTCCAGTAAGTTGGAAATCGTTTCCTAAATGTATATAATCCGAGTTCGCGCAATCCCACGAGGTGTGCATAGTTTTTGGGAGCGCAATGTATGTATGTATGTTTGTTGGTTCGGGTGGAATCTTGCAGGTCGAATTTCACCCACTTCCAGTGGTCGGATTGACTTGATATTTGGTATATTTTAGTATATTGGATGACAATGCAAGTACAGTCAACAAAAAGTACAGTCATTCAAAAAAGCTTGTATTAAAAATTATTTTTTTAACAAAGAACGTATTTTAGTTGCTTGTTTGTTCCGTCGGACGTAACGTTTTCGAGCTACAAGCAAAAAAACTGAAAAAAGAACAACGATTTAGCTAGTTACTTGGTTCGTGTATTCTCTTTTCCGTGCTTGGATCCCAAAATTTATGCACACCTCGTGGGATTGCGCAAACTCGGATTACACGCATTTAGGACCATATGAAGGTATTAAACGATTTTCAGCTTGCTGGAAATTAATTCTTCGAAAAAATCGAAATTAACCAGTCTAGTCTACTGCTAGGCCCACCACTCCCCTGCTATAAAATAATGATAAAAAGTAATTATTTGAACTCTAGTGTTATTTACAAATCTGTAGATATCGTAGGCGTTGACTGACTCCAAACAGTGTCAGATTAGTATTCCTACTTCTTTATTTAACACTTTTTACAGTTCACCCACTTTGATGTCGGTTTTGTTTTTTTTATTTTGATTTCTAGGTACCGCAACTCTGCCATGCTGCTATACGCTGAATATAAAACAGTCGCCCAGAAAAAGCCCATTCACACAGCCTGGAGGCCTTTTCACCATAAAGAACCAGTCTAGGTTTGAAATATGGAGGACAAAACGATCTACTAGGCTTCCACTTCACTTCATATGTGTAGGATAGATCCCAGCAAACTTCTTGGCACAAATTAGACGTAGTTGGGGAATGGTTTGCGCAGGTTCACTGGCGAGCAACATAAATGTACTCGTAGATTATTATAATTTATTGTCTCGAGCACGCCCCCGCTCCGGTCCCCGCACCCCACCACCAGAGACCTAAAAATTGGCTTTTGTGCAGTTTACGTTTTGTGCCAAGAAGTTTGCCGGTTACTATTATTTATATGTAATTTGTTTACCTACCTGTATAAGCATGTTATATTTTGCATAAAATTACTAAATACTTGAACACAATTTATGAATAAATACAATAATTACCTGCTCTTGTAACAAGTCAGAGATTCAGAGCGTGAATCTTCATTATGAGTGATTTCTCTAACGGATGATTTTATCTCATCACACGTTCAACTGGAGTAAAAATTACACCCGCCTGTTGAAATTAATCAATCTTGTTTGCTTAATTTCACATTAAAAGGTACACCGGTAAAAGCCAATTATTCAATATAGGTAGGGCACATCAAACTACTTCGGAAGACACGGAAACCCGTTGGTCCCGGTTACCACTTAATTGTGACAGTCGGCTTGAAAACTCCAACAGTAGATTGACCACTAGCCTACCTCCACCAATCCGCAGTGGGCATGCGTGGTGGACTAACTACCCATTCCCTTTCACCCTCATTTGTGAAAGAAGGCCTGTGCTCCGCAGTGGGACATTATAGGCTGATGATGATAACATCAAACCCCTATCTCTTGATCTAAATCACAGCAGAAGTAAGAGGACTTACTTAATTTTTACTTCTCTGTGCCGAAGAGTAGATAGGTAGATGGAGCAGTTATGAAAGCTAAGCTAATCTTGAGGTGTGGCCTGCAATTCATGAACATATTAATTGAAAACTGTTTTATAAAAAAACTTAAACCCACTTCAAAGTGACTACTGAAAAGTAATCAAATGCTGACCTGATGATGGCACCAAACGGGAAGTATACCCTTCCAAACAAAATAATAATTTTCCAAATCAGCTTCCAAAGTTTTGATGTAACATGAAAAAAAGCAAACAACTGAATTGAGACCCTTTTCCTTTTGTTTGAAATCGGTTAAAAATTGAATGCTTTTATAATATAATAACTTTTTTATACTACTCACATAGCGAAATAAGCGTACGGCTACGCTTATTTCGCTATGTGAGTAGTAGCGAAATAAGCGTAGCCGTACGCTTATTTCGCTATGTGAATAGTATAAAGATGATAAGCGGTTACTGTAGCTAGTAGCACTCGCGTGTTGTAAATATCTCGTCACACCCTTGAAGAACCCCATCCAGTAAAACCACGGCGGGAGATCATTATATTGCTGAAATGTAGAGTCAAATTATTAAGCCTGACGTTAAAACATGTGTTGTGCATAATGATCTGGTGGAACAACAATGCAATTCAACTACAACAACATGTCTGCCCTGCCAAAAAAAGAATAAAATGTTAAAAGATTGTAGCCAGTGTCACTTGGGTCGGAATGATGTTTTAACGATACCCCATACATCCAAATCTGCTCAGGCATTTAAAAGTTATAATGGAATAAAGAAACTCACATACATATATGAATCCTGAAAACATAACATTCCTTTTTGGAGTCGTGTAAAAAGCTAAAGGAAAGTACCTAAGTTACTACCTGTTACTACATAGTATTTGTACGTAGTATTTACATACTCTGAGATAGTATTTATAAGGAACCAACGCATTCAATGGACAGATGTTTATCAAATAATAATCTCATCTCCCAGTCTTCATAAAAAGATTATCTATGGACTCTATAGAGTATTATTGGGATCAATACATGTGATGACTATCGTTTTCTTCAAGGCAAATAACATCAAGAGCTTATCAATAGAAGTTGCTTCACAAATGGGCGGCACGCGTTCCACGCTACGGCACCGTCTAAGTTAATTATGCGCGTGAGCATACGAAGACGAACGGAGCCGAGCGGGGCCGAGCGGAGCCGAGCGTGACGGTCGGCGGGCGAGCATCTACCGAGATAATACAGAGATCGTAATCTAAATTACAAAAGTGCTATATTTACATTGCAACATTGTTGTATAGAACTTCGGTAATTAAACTCGAAAAATCGAATAATGGCGAGTACCTGATTGTATTTGCTATATATTTGAGCGGCGCGGCGCGGCGGCGGCGGGGCTACCGCATAAGTCAATGGTAATTAACACCATTGAAATTGGCTTCGCTTTTCAACAATTATATTTACGGAAAACTTAATTATCAATCGAGTCCAAAAAGCCATCCTTTGACAAGACCGGCGACCCGCTTGAGGTCTAAATGTTATAGAACTTATCAGTTCGGGCGGTTGCATTTGGTGAAAAGAGCCGACCGGTCTCTTAGCTACCACTCCGCCATCCGCCATGCTTTCGCATCCAAGGCAAGGCAACATCACTTGCGTCAAACTATAATCAGTTTCACAATTATATGATCTCTTGGAAGTATTAAAAGGCATTAAGTATGATTTTTATTAATAGTTCTCTTCCTATCCCAAACATAGACTTGTTTTAATGCCCACTGATTTTGTACTGAACCAGACCCAAGATAGAGTACCTAATTGTCATCAACATAAAACTATTGCTCTCAATGAGGTGGGAAAACCTAAGCATGATTTCATTTAATGGCATATCGTTATCCTTTTTTGTGTGAGTACCTTAAGAATAATAAGCCGTTGCAAAAAGTCTTGAGTGTCTACTTATCTAAACACATAGCTACTTTGTTCAATTTTATATCCGTGTTATAGTTACCTCATCCTTGCTCGGAAGATGCCTTGACGATGTCCAAATCACAGGTATCAGGAAACGCAGACGCCAGAAGACTTGTCTTCCATTCGTTTGCTGTTCACATGATACATAGAGAAAACGGTGTCTGAATATGCGGGATTTTGTTTCCTTCCAATATAAACAATTCATGTACCTTCTGCAATATCAAAGACATAAAGAATTCATGTCAAAATATTATAGTAATGACACAGTACAAAATATAAGACAGAACATCATCATCATCCTCATGAGCGTATGGTCTGATTTACATTATGATGTCTCACTGATGAGCACATGCCTCCTTTTCACAAATGATGGTGAAAGGGAATGGGCAGATACTCCACCACGCCCACTGCGGATCGGTGGAGGTAGGTAGTGGTCATCGTACTGTTGGAGTTTTCAAGCCGCCTAGGAGGCCTCCCAACTAGCGCAATTAAGTGATAGCCGGAGCAACGGCTTTACGTGTCTTCCGAAGCATGGAAAACGCTCGAGTTGAAATACCACTAGGCATAGTCTAATCAAGCTAGACCACGAATGCTTCCGTTCTGTTCCCTTTTAGACAGAATAAACAATGAAAAATCTAAACAATTTATGTAATAATATGACATATACTATACCCAGTGCAACTACCTACTTCATATCCTATTGAAATCGACATCGCAGATATCCTTAGGCGGTTAAAACACTGCCACGCATCACGCAGCGTAGCGTGTGAATGCGTCTCTTAACGTTGCTTGTAAGTATCTCCGTTTGTATAGAAAAGACGCACAGTCCAACACACAGAAAATGCATCCACGCGCGTTCATACAGATCACGCGCCTACATGCGGCCCGGCCTGCAACTACGCGCGTGGATGCGCGGCGAGACGCAAGGTATGGCACACCGAGCCTCGTAGTGCCGTGCGTGATTTTGTATGGAATGAGTCAGAGCCGCCGTGAATCCACAGAACGCAACTACGCGCATGAGTGCGTAAAAAACCCGCACGATGATGCAGATCTGCACTCCCGAAGTACGCACGTAGGTGCGTTAACAAGTAACATGCAGCGTGGTGCGTGGCAGTGTGTTAATCGCCTAATGATACATTTCCGCCTCCTTCATAAATGTTCGTATTATCAAAAATAGAGCAAAGTTTTCAACACGTATGAGTTATCCATCATTTACCTCCATAGTTGTTTAACAATGCCGCGTGAAAAGCCAATAAAAACAGCAAGAAACTCAGATTTGGAACGTCCAATGTTCCATGAAAAGGGACCGTCAGCGATTAGTTCGGGGGTACCGTCTCACGCCGCTGGCTGGCCACAATCATCGGTGCACCTGCGTGGATAATCGGCCTTCCGACCTGTGTTACTCCTGGCTGTTGGTAAAGGCCAGATAAACTTACTCAATTAGACAGTATTTGCTTGCACCTTTTGTAGTCTTAATAAAAGAAAAAGGTTATTGAATTTGCTAACTTTATGGTCCTTTTTAGGGCTACCAGCTTCTACTAAGCCTAAGTTCTTCTGTCACAGGACTGTACCTCTCTTTTTAACCGTAACAGGTAACTGGTTATATTTTCACAAAGTATATATTACTATGGCTTTTATCATGACCAAAAATAATAATACAAGATATCGCGAAGAAACATGCATTTTCAATGTTTTTTTTATTCTTGAGCTATTTCGAAAACGACTTAAGTAAGAAGCTATAATTTGTATCTAATACTTTATTATTACTAATAAAATCAGCTAACATATTAATAACTAATAATGTTGTAATATAAAAGGCTAACTATTTACAATTGCTACAGTAATTTCATAGCAAAATCGTTCAGTTAACTTGAGTCATGAGAGAAGGACGGGAAAGATGTTTGGCCATCTTATACGACACGACGAATTTATTCAAAACATAATAGAAGGAAAGATAGAGGGAAAGAGAGGAAGACCAAGAATAAGTTACATAGATCAAGTGAAGGCAAATATAGACGCCGTGTCGTATAAGGAGGTGCAAAATGTTGCTAAAGATAGAGCATAATGGAAGAAGCTACACCGACAAGAGCAGAGCTCTTAAATTTAGAAGAAGACAGCAATTTCATAGCAAAATCGTTCAGTTAACTTGAGTCATAGATATAGAGTCACAAATTTGAGTTGTTTCTTTTTTTTATACGGAACGCGCGTTTCGAAACTCCAGCTCACACGTGGCCGTTTTTTCGAATATAACGGGATTTGGAGGATATTTGCCAGAGATGTAGACAAGAAACGTTTTCCAATCACATACTATTATACTTAAACGTATTAGTCAATAGATTATGTCCTGAAAAAATGTATAGATCTTCGCTAAAAATCACTTTTATAGGTATGAGATGACAACCGGCAATCATCATTTACAATTTAAAGTAGAAAGTAACGAAGAATTAAAAGAGCGTAAACTTCTTTTATCAACGCTTTTTAGATTCGTAATAAACAATCAAAGGAATAGAAACCGTCATCATTGGTGCATGTCTAAAACCACAGCTTTCCTCTTTTTATGCTGTATGCCTGCCTATTCAGGCATCGACGCGATAAAACATTATGGCCTGGTGTCAATGAACATTTTATTGGCAAAATAGCAGGACAAAGCTAAATATAAATGTATATAAACTCTACCTACCTGAAATTGAATCCTGAAACACGTTTCAGCTCCACAAACGGATACTTTAATCACTCCACACTCAAATTTAATCAAAATAAAAACTCTTCAATTCAAAGTATCAAAAACATGATTCGTTTAGATAACTATATATTTTATATAATAACATCTATCTATTGTGAATTGTGATATGAGTGTATCATCTATGAAACTCGTGATGGCCACTCGTCACGCTCTACAGATCGGACGAAGACCTCGGCGACACTTTTTTCGACTACGGAAGAAAAAGTCAAAATGTACAAAAAGCAACGCTTACGGAATCACGTAAACTCGTGTCGGCAGAATTACTTACAATATCACATTTGCTAGTCAAGAACTGATTTTCTCTTCAATATTCAGCTTTATGACCAAGAGTTATGGCAAAAGATGGATTTTGGATATGAAATTGTTAGTTTGTCGCGCGCATAAATTGCCTCCATCAAGTCGTCTAAACGCATAGAGATTTGTTCGGATTTCAATGGTCGGTCGGTAGCTATTTCTTTTCACAAAGGGTTTTGATGCTACTAGCGCAATTTAGACAATAATTGCTACGGTGAAGTGTGTCACCATTGCTACATTTGAGCTTTCTTTTGGACTCTTTAATTTTGTCATTAACTGACATTCCATTTGCGCATACACAGCCTACAGTTACATTTAAATAGCTGTTAGTAGGTTTTCTTTATACATTATGTAATGCTTCAAAAATGACAAAATAATGAGATAGTAATGCTATGTAGTATGTTATGTAGTAGTCTAATCAACGCGCTTTGTAAAAAAATGCCTGAAAACTACAAATATTTGAAAAAATCTTTGGTTTCTATAGCTTTTCAAAGTTTTGCGGGCAAAATAATAATTTTTCTGTTTCTTGCATCCTGTTTATTGGCATAAATAATCACCCCATATACCTCATCAATATTTTTTGCTATAGGAATTTTATTAACAGCTAAACTGTGGCTTAACCTCAGTTCAATGGAATCCTTTTGTTTTTTTATACATCAAGTATAGTCCAATAGCATAGCAAGAGAAGTTATTCAGTATAAAAATTTCGTCCGGCGAGCGTCTGCGAAGCGGTCATCAACCGCTTTTTCGTCATGGACTGGTGGCCACCATTCCTGCGATGGCCGATGCTTCGAGCCACATTTATGTACACTTATTATTAATGTTGAGGATTAAGGATAAGGAATATAATGAGGTATTCGTTTTAATTACGCCATAATTGAACAATCGGTGTTGTTCTTAAAAATTACTTTGTTCTTTTGACTTTCGGAAGGATTTTTGGGTTTTATTTTACTGACATGTATTTTATATCTGATGTATAATAATTTCTTATTATTAACGAAGTTGGTTGTTGGAAACCCAACGATTCAAAATCCAGGATAAAATTTTGATGAACGTAAATTTTTTGAACCAACCTTAAATTCTTTCCAAAGCCAAATAAATAATCTCAATTCTCATCGATGACAATCTACGGCATTTCAGCAAGTCAATCTAGCAAAATTTGATGCTCAGTCACCCAAGCATGTTGCTCTTTGTTCTGAACCGATAAATCCTAGAAATGTCAATACTTGTGAAGTGGCAAAACACCTTTCCTCCTCACCCCTAGCGATTAACTGGCACCACAAAAAGTATGACAATGCCATTTATGTTGAAATGCCAACAACCTGGCAGGGTGGCGCTGCCTGGACTATCTCCGATCATTGGACACGCCGCGTGGCCACATTATGCACCCTACTTGTTGCTCTAATTACCAATAACCTTTATGGGTTTGTTATTAAAATAAAACTGGTGAAAACACGTTCTTAGTAAAGGGGGAAGAGGTTGTTTACGCACAGTTGTTTCTTGTAGTTAGAAACGTTCAAGAAGCTAAGTTTACTTCGTTTATATTTAAAAAAATATGCCTGTAAATACACTGACGAGATTTCATGATGTTAATGGCTTTTTTATATTGTTCGTCCCAAAACAGGAAACTTCGAACAAAAATCTAATAATCTAAATATATAAAAATCAATGCCACTTTTCGTTGTAATTTTATAACTCAAGAACGGGCTCTCCTATCCAAACCAAATGTTTAGGCTTTGGTCGGACTATTTAGTAGATGGTTTATGTGAAGTTTGCACAAAATCGGTCGAGCGGTTCTTCATTCATAATTTTTTTTTATATTAGATAGAGTAGGGTAGGGTAGGGTAGGGTAGGGTAGGGTAGCACCACAAGGTTGGGTAGCACCACGCGAACGAAGTCGCGCCGGGCAGCTAGTAAGATTATATAGTAGAAAGCTCTACAACGACATAAATATATAATTTTGGAGCCATTGGATCCTTCCGAGCTTGAAGAAAATTTTACCTTCAAGGTAATGCTAATTAAAAAACCCGGCCTAGTACGAGTCGGACTCGCACACGGAGAGTTCCGTAGAAGCGTTTCTTGTATGCGGCCCCCTTTAATTTTATTTCATTTTTATTACCATTTTTTTTTATTGCGGCTATAGAAATACAGATTCTGTGTCTAGCTATTTCGGTTCATGAGATGCAGCCTACTGACAGACTGACGGACGGGCTGAGTGGAGGCTTGGTCCGTTGGCACCCTTTGGGTACGGGACCCTAAAAACGAGCAAGACAATGAACTTAAGAACAACGGTGAAGGACCTGTAAAATATTAATAATTATTACAAAACCGTAAACAAGATGTAAGGATACATGTGTATCCGCAAGCGACCGGCCACGCACTGCCGAGTACTCAGCCACCGTGCCAAGCCAGGCCAAGCCAGGCCAAGTTAGGCCAAGAAGGTGCATGACATCGCAGGTGCCGCGTGCGCTATCACCTGCCAAGGAATTATCAATAACTTAAACTGTTTGCAGTTGACCTTTAGGTATGACGTGTCGTTTCAATGACGACAATATGTGTACGTTTAGGTGAAATAGGGTAAGTAAATTTATGATACCTATGCATAAATGAAAATAGAACTTCAGTCTCTACATAATATTTTGGGGATTAGGTTTAGTCAAGCTGAAATGCGACAATCTTAATACCTAGGTACAGTATGAGGCACGAGTGGTGAGCACAGATAGGCAGTAGTGGGGGCAAGCTCGCGCATGTACACTTTTGGCCAAATCACAGTAGCCAAATGACACGTAAGAATCCAATAGACGACGAGCATCGACTGACGAAAAGGCGCTCCCACCTTCTTCGTTCCGTTCCGCCAAACAGACTGAAAAATTAACTACTGCGCAGCTGTCATTCTGTGCTCACGACTCGTACCCCTTACTATAAATGATAGTAAAATTTAGAGAATGAGAACCTAAGGAGGGCTAATGCTCCTAAGGGGGAGGGAAGTTATGCTTAATCTATTGAAATTACCACCAACCGGTTCAGAAGACAGTCTACGATAGAAAAGAACCAAATAAACACAGCTACAGTAAGGGTAACAGTATTTTCATACCATCTGCTCCACATGTCTAATTAAATTTATCACGCAATCTCAACGCAAAGCAAGGCATTATACTTATCCCAAGGCATATAATGTTATATGAAAGTCCCAAGGGATATAATGTAATATAAAGGCTCGACGCAAATGTTAAGTATCTCAGATTTTAGAGACTATATACAAAACTTCTTCAGCAAAAACAAGAATGTTAGCTACCCGACATAGAGATAGTGATAAATATAGCTAGTTATAAATATTATTTTTAATTAATATCCTCTAAAATCTGAGTTACAAAACTTTTGCGTCGGGCCTGGGTTATTTTTGGGTCATTGCCTTTGGAACGTTTAAATTCGTATGAAAACTCTTAGCATAGGAAAGAGAGTAAATAGAGTAAAGAGTTTAGGAACACAAAACATTGAAAAACACAGGAAAAAAGAAAAAAAGGCGCGATTTGTAAAGAATGTGAAACAAAATATGGTTTTGGTCACAGACATAAATCTATCTGTGTCTTTGGTGTTATTTTAATAGTTCCGTATTTAATCATTTTCACGTTGACACAAAAATTTTGTCGAGTGATAGTGATTTAACTCCGGCGTTTATTAAATCAGGCGCTTTATGGGTCTGATTTAAAAAACTCATTAATAATTAAAGCAGAAGGTATGAAAGTAGAGTATTCAGTTCGAGGATAGAGTCTGTCTTCGTCTCGGGTGGCTTGAGCTCCTCTCGCTTCGCTCGAGAGTTAAGTCCCTCGTTACGCCTGGCTCCAATATGCCGCCCGTGACGTAAGACACTGCTTTATTCCCTTGGTGCATAATCTACTATTAGTTTACACACCCTAAGTGATAAACCTCGTCATTGTTACAAAATAATATAACCACAATATCAATTTTACCTAAATCCAAGTAAATCAAAGTTGTTAGACCGCCGATATCTCCAAAACGATACGGCACTCCTTTCGCCTCATTGTTCAACATGAACGGCTTTTATCAAAGGTTAACTTGGGTCTTATGGTAAACATAGCAAATTGTGTAAAATATGTCAATTTAACATTCCAGTGGTAGAATTTCCTAATAGGTAGAAATTGGTGTGGCTATATGAAAGATGCTGATGATGGATGATAGCTCTTGTAAGAAATATTCTAACTTGTAAGAACGCTTCAAGCCACTAGTCCTGCTTCTAGCGAGCGGCCCGCTCCCTTGCTAAGTGACGCCAGCAAGTGCACCCCGCAAGCGGCGCGCTGGCAGCTAGTGGTTGGATTGATTTGAGGCGGTGCCGGGCCGTTGCGCGTTGCTGTGGTGGTGGAGGGGTGCTGCTATACCTAGTGAGTGATGATCTTTATACTTATGGAACAAATTTCTTACATATATTTTTTGTAAACACAAACGCGTAGGGTTTACTAAAATTCATTACCTACACCTCAGAGTATATAAATACTACGTACAACCTACACTCAGGGTACAGAGCTTACCAATTTTAAGAAGACTATGAATGTTATCTTTGATGACCCTCCAAACGCCAAAAGTAAGGCTATTTTAATAAGTTTCTGGGGTTTATATTAAATTTTCTGGCAGACCTACCGGTCCGAGCAAAGAATTTTGATGCCGCGCCGTCACGAACTACTTATAGAATGAAATAACATTTCGTATAGATAATTTTCTCACAGTGAACATTACGATGCCCGGTGGCCCATGACAATGGATAAAATCATAATAAAATTGCCAAATTGAATGATCTTCTATAAAAAACGTAATTGCGTTGATCAACGTCTTTTGGAAACCAAATATTGCTCTAGGTACCTAAAGGACTTGTGGCATTCAATTTTATTTTATTTATTAAAATTAACTCTGAAAATCATAGAACTAAACAATTTTGGGAAACCTTACGTAAGGCCTACCGAGTTAAAATTACATGAACAAAAGCTCCAACTAGGCGTTTATTGTTTACTTTTCAATGCAAGCAACCCTAGCCTCCACTCGTCATGAAACTATGAAACGGCCATTGCTATATAACATCCGATGAAATTGTGCATAACTATCCAATGACTTAAGTCTATGTAGACGTGCATTATAAGCAGCCGCGGCAATTAGTCAGCAAGATATAATTAAAATTTATCGCATAGCCTAGCCAGAAGCCGTGGCGGGCGCAGCGGAGCGCGTAGCTTTGTCTTGCTTTCTTACTTCAAGCCTACATTCACTATCAACGGTAAATCTCAGCGCTAAACTGCTCAATATCGAATGAATATTGTTTTACATTGTGTATAAGCAGTTAAAAGTAAAATTGTATAAGTATTTATTGGAGATGTAATGTATTGCTTTATCAACGAATGGATTCAACCAGCAGGGCGATTTTCAAATGCTCTCGTTATCGGGAAACCGATAGCAAAGGTCTCGAAGTTGTCATAACTTTTACGCCACAATAGTCGCCAGCTTCATTTGAAATAAGTTAATTGTAATAGTTTTAAAATTTGCTGTCATTGGAGTTACACAACACCCAAATTATAAATAAGTACTTAAGAGAGCATCGCTATCGGTTTCCCGATAACGACAGCATTAGACAATCACCCTGTAGGTATTGATTGTTGCAGTTTAGAGTTCTCGATTAATTTTTTGATAATTTAGATTAGTTTTCATCTTTGGTCGGTATCAGGTTTCTTAATGTCGTCATACATTTTATCGAAAAAATATTCATAGTTCGGGATGTAGATGATGTTTCATATGTATGACGAGCGATAAAATATTATATCTCAAGATGTAATTTATATTATATTACTAGCTTCTGCTCGCGGCTTCGCCCGCGTATCCTACAGGAATCAAATGACATATTTTTCAATAAACACAATACAACAATAAAACAAAACAAAACAACTTCATCCCACTTCGAGAGTGGAATTATTAAAACGCTGAGACACGTATACATTAATTTTCAATCTTCAGCCTAAACAAACTAACTTCGAAACTGACGGACTTTCATACAAACGTTCATTCCCTATTTTACCCCCTCAAGGGTGGTATTTCGAAAAACCTCTACACAAAGAATATACACACTAAATTTCATGTCTCTAGGATCAGTGGTTTAGGCTGCGCGTTGATATAGGTATCAGTCAGTCATAGGTATTTAGCACGATAGAGACCCTTCGATAGACTACATTCGAGTTAGGTACAAATATTATGACGGAATCTATTGGGTAAGAACAATTTCTAAAGACCTGCAATACTATGCATCCGGTACTTATAAATCGATTCATAAGTTACAAATCACCGGAGCGTTAGGAAAAATAGAAAAATGGAGCATTACGTTTTGTGGGCAGCGGTCGGCATCACGATTTCACGGGCGCGGTAATGGCCGCCATTAGAAGCGTAGCGACACGGAAAATGGCGGCCGACGACCCGACTCGACTGTGAAGCGATTTATCGCAACCAAGATGCTTTGATCCAAACGCAATTACTAAACGGATATAAGTGAAAGATTGAACAATGGATTAAGTCAGTAGCTAGGTGCCCTCTATGAATACGCCATATTTCACCACGTAGATATAAAACGCAAGATGTTTCTAAATCAAATAATATAAATAAACGGCGAACAAGTTAATTAAAAGTAGCTCACAGCCTTTGCTTACTGCATTAAGACAATCATGACGAGATAGGGGAACGATAACATAACTTGAAGTTGAAATAGAGCTACAAGACTCGAGACATTAGCAAGATCCAGTAATTTGTTCAGCAAAAACTTAACTCACATGGACGGAATCTAGTTTAAACCTTGTCTAAATAGCTGCAGATTTAGATTTGAGGTAAGATAAAGCGATAACACGAAGCATTTCGATGTAACGACGTGATATACATGTTGCCATCGTGTAACTATACGGCAATTACAAATAAGATGCCCATAGAACTTGCAGACGTTGAATCACTTCAACTTCAATGACATGCAAACTGCGTCTGTTAGGGTCACCGCTCACTATAACAGCACGGGTACGCCTCGGCATTTACCTTGTCATGCAAGTGAGGCCTTTAAATCGTATGCGTTAAAGTAAATTTTACAATGACTAGATAATATAATTGACGCCTCGCGCATGCCGCTACAAGCCACTAGTCCTGCTGACCACACGCTTCCAGCGAGCGGTCCGCTCCCTTGCTGCGTGACGCCAGCAAGCGGTATCTTGCCAAAGCCGCGCCACCAATTTTATCGGCGCCGCGCCGCCCGCGAGCTGCCACCTCGCAGGCGGCACGCTGGCAGCTAGTGGTTGGATTGAGTTGAGACGGTGCCGGGCCGTTGCTGCGATGGAGCAGTGCTGACATAGTGAGCGATGACCCTTAGTGTCCTTTCCTTACTGATGATGCACAAATAAGTTGTAGTGTTCATCACTTTTCACTTGGACTCTAAAATACGATGCAAGTTCCTCTGCCAATATAAAATGCACATATGCAGAAGGACCTACTATTAACAAATGTAATGTGAAAAATACTCTCGTCACAGAAAGATGCTTATTTTATCCGCCATCCTCACCCCCATTTTTTTCTGGAATCGGCCTAGGTTCGATTCTACCAGAAAATGACTAGAAACCTGTGCTAGAAACAATCGGCACGGTCTCTATGGTGTGGTGGATTTAGATACATTTTAAAAATTGGATTTTTTTAACTTTTTTGATTATTATCTGAAGACCACTTCATTGCGGTAACCGTAAAAAAACGCTTCTACATAAATTACTCGGCTTTTTTTAATACTAAACAGATTTGTTTTACATAATCATGTACTAAGTCTTATCTCATTGTACATAAACAATTTTCTAAATCACAAGAATGGAACAGCATCGGCTTTGCTACGGCAACGGGAAAGATAAACGAACGGTACAAACGCAGTTGGAAAACATCACGATAAAGTGCGCCAGCGGAGCGCGTAGAGCGCGCGGCAGATTGTTAACTTTGAATTGCCCTCGCACTCGTAATTATGTTGGGTACTTGTTACGGACCAATAAGACGGGCTAATTGAAGCCTCTTTGGATGCGACTATGGCAATTTAGTCTTTGAAAATTGATTACGGATTTACGACCAATGTTGAATGTCACAATAGTTAGAGCGAGAAATTATTGTAGGCGTTTGATAGCGCCTCTTCGCCGGCAAGGTTATTTTAATGTACCTTGTTTCTATGAATCGACAACAAAATCCTTGCAATAATATAAATAACACTACCTGTGTTGAAAGGGACATTAGGTATACTTTTGATAAATAACAAAGGCTTATAATATAAAAAATATTTTATTTAACCAGTTCAACAATAAAATTATTTACATACATTTTACACTGTACAAAACTAAAAATTACTACTCACAATGATAAAATCAGTGTTTTGGACCCAGCATCTGCTTCGATGTATTATAGCTTCATCTCATATTGATTAGACTATCCGAAAACTTACAATGTAAAAATTGTGTGTAAATGTCAATATGAAACGATGCTTATTTCTTACATCTTGTCTTTTTCAATATCAGTAAACGAATATTCTTATGACTGGATTCGAACCGAAAACGATGCTGCGGACTTCTACGATTTTATGAAAACAAGCAAACAAACCTTCACAGTCGTTGTAATGTGAAGGCCGCTAAATTACGATACATTACCTCTTTCGAAACCGTAGCTAAGGCACACTTCTTGTCCGAACAAAATGTGATATTTCAAAGATCATGGCGAGATCCATACATTTATTTGTACAAAAAATAAAACATTTTCCCCCTTATTACAAAACATGGTTTAAAGCAAACCCATGTTTTACTGTCGTTCGGTCACTTTCTAACGTCGCACAATAAAAAGAGACGAGGCTATTTTTAAACCTGGTTTTACTTTAAACAATGTTTTGTAATAAGGGGATTTAGGTTTTGAATTACTTCCAATGTTAAGATTACATTACCAGCAACATGTTAACATACTTGAAATATATTATAAACACCGCAAACCATAACATAATGGTTTTGGTCGCGATTTGCCGGCATGGCATAGAATTTTAAATTACTTTAAATGCCTCAAGTTCTTCCAACGTCTCTAAAAAATCTTATTTTTTTTTGTACAGATCTCGCCATGATTCTTTCTACATATTTCTACGCTATTGTGCATATAATTAAATACCTTATCAAAAGGCCCTAGCTTGTCGATTATTCAGTTCTACACCATTAAAACCAACTCAGTTTTTTCCAACCTCTCTTAGCTTGTTTGTTGATTATGGATAATGTGCAAAAAAGTCTTAATGGCACATTCACGGTGTCCGCATGTTTATTTAATAGGTCCATTTAGAAATAGCAGAGTCTACTTCACTATTAAGCTGATCAGTATAAGCGATGCCGTGCACTGGGGCCGCGCGACACGGTTAAGCGCCTCTGATTGGCTCATTTGTCGCGACCGCAGAGTAACGACCAATCAGAGGCCCGGAATTATTACCGCGGGACTATGTATAAACAATATAAGAGACAATTTAACATACAATTTACAAGTAAGTACATAATTATTATACATCTTCACATTTTCGACATAGCAACTATAATTTTGATCACAGATCACATAGTAGAATTTCAAACAATGATTGTGTAAGATGAAAACACTTCTATTTTTTTTCAATTGAATTTGAATCGAAAATATTAACAAGAACCTTATTCGGGATACATTTGTCTAAAAAGTACATTAGTGTAATTGAAAAAATATATATTTATTTTTCCCGGTTCCAATGTGGACATTTCTACCTACTAACTTTACTATTCATTTTGCAAAAAAAAAGATTTATTTAGAAGTAAAAGAAACCGGAAAAAATAAAACGTAATAATTCAAACATCCTCTTATCCTAACGTTATAATAATAATAAAAAAACAATATTATTATTTTAGTTTCAAATATTTACAAATTTATATTACACAGACTAAGTTAATTTCGAATCTAGATATTTTGGGTTCTAAATAAATCCTTTAAAAAAATGCCATTTTGGGATGTGTTAATGTTGATAGAAGCCTCAAAGTTAAGGGGTAATAGTAGACATGACATGATTAAAAAAAACGTTAACATAAATAAGAACTTATTACTGGCTGTTGAAAGAAATCTTTCATTCACATAGATACATAATTTCCTACCATAATTATCTAATCAATACCTTAAGTATAAATACAAAAACTTATATATTCCGGATAAAGTCTATGTAGTATAATTAGGCACTAGCCAAGCAATATTTAAATTTATTAAAAATTGCATGAATAATGCTAACTTAGCAGACTTTACGCTAAATATATGAAGTAACTTAATTGTTTACATACAGGCGGTTTCAAATAAATTTATGTTTTAAATATACAGGACTAAACAACAATTTCAAACCAACAACCATGATTAAATATAATTATATAATTCAATCAATGCAATAAATTCAATTTAATAACATTTATTTGACCATCATTTCGATCTCATGATTATAATTATAGTTATTTTCACTCCTCATTTTTGACAGCAGTGGTGCCTAGGATGTATTGAAGCACTCTGGCACCTCAGAAACCAAAATTACCCTAAAATTATCCGCATTTTTATGCAAAATACTATTACCAATTCGTTAAATTACTTAGTTTTTATCAAAGACTATTTGGTAATGCTAGAATAATGCTTATAAACAACCATTGTGCGAAATTACCTCTATTTCATAATTGCACTAAGATTATTTTATAAATTAACTAAATATAAGAAATCATAGATCGTAATAGTGGGTACACATTAAGCGGATGGTGGTGAACAAAGGATTCGGACTCTTCACACTCATTCACTTATTCCGTACCCAACATTACATTAAAATATTCACTTATATCTAAACAACTGTCACAATATAAGTTTGCTTCTCCGATGTTAGGCTGACTCCGTAAAATAACAGGTACGTCACCTTTGCATAAATTCTATCTCTCGGAAAAGCAAAACCATTTTGTGACCGATGTACGAACTATAATCTTACCACAACACTGTCTTCCAATCAAATAACTTAACACTTCACCAATATCTCTAAGTCTCACTCACAATTCAGTCCATTACTGTCACAACACTCACTATAAAATCGAGCTTAAATATATATGGATAGAACTCAAAGTTTTATAGCGACATGGAACTACTCGTCGCTGTCGTCGTCCTAGCTGTCTACTTGCTCGGGCTCCATCTTGCCGGGCCTGATCATCACCAGCTTGTCTTCACTGTCTGCTTCCGTGTGGATAGTCTCAATGGTCAACATCATTTTTTCCTCGCAGCTGTCATCACCGGAGTCAGAGTACATTGATTGCGTTGATGTTGCCACCTCCTATAACAAATGGTATATTAATAGTATCGCAATAGAACGCAATATTCAGAACGATAGCGCACGTCCCGTGCCGTGGTTCATTCATCATCATCATCAGCCTATAATGTCCCACTGCTGAGCACAGGCCTCCTTTGACAAATGAGGGTGAAAGGGAATGGGCAGATACTCCACCACGCGTGTTTACTGCGGATCGGTGGAGGTAGGCTAGTGGTCAACCTAATGTTGGAATTTTTAAAAATTTTGAAAAATAAAAAATAAAAAAAATATACCACTAGGCGGTCACCCATCCAGGTAACGACCACGACGGTGATAGCTTAACATTGCCGATCGATTGTGTTCATTACTAACTCTGAAATCCATGTCCATCTAAATATGAACACTGCAAAAGAGGAAATTCAGATCTCGACAAAAAAATACCAAAAGCGGCTGTAAAAACACCTGAATGTACTTGCAACGAGTCTACTCACGCGCAGCTACCAAAAACGTGTAAAGAGAAAAGACATACTGTACTTATATTTACTTTAGTAAATACAAAGGTAAAGACATACTGTAGTTATATTTACTATAGTAAATACAAAGGGTAGCTATCATCTCTAGACAGGGTTGCCAGCGCTTCAGGGAGTAAAAAATAGTAGAATAGTGACTTTTTTTCACAAAAATAGTGACATAATAGTGAGTTCTTCGTCTAAATAGTGACCAAATAGTGATATATTCTCAAGCAATTTAGGAACTTTTGTGAAACCTAGTAGACTTTTTCACCATTTCAGAGCTCATTTGCAGTATATCCGTGAGAAATTTGTAGGATATGGGATGTAAATGATGGACAAGACAAATGCTACAATAAAAGTATAAGAATATTTATTAAGATACATAATTTTTTACTTTTTGTGGATTGAAGTTGCTCGCGTCCGTAAGTTTACCCTCATGATCCTTGGGTGGTGCTAAACGAGCAACAAATTCTGATGGTAGGCTTCGGCCGCGGCTTGTCACCACCCCCCGAACTAAGCCACACCGCCAAGCGTCTGCCGTGGTCCGGCGTGAAGTTCGGGGAAGCTAATTGTGGGGTTGGGTGTAAGCAGTTGCGTTGCACTAGTGAACCGGTCTCGACGCTGTAGGTAATATAGGGTAGTCTCGTCTTGGAGGGTAGCGGGATCCGAAGCACGGTTCTCCGCTGGCCGACAGCAGTTAGAAGGGAGCCCAAGTAGTACGCCAGCTATCTACGAAAGGCTATTCCGCCAACTTGCAAAAATCCCGAGGTGCTCCATCGTGCCGGTTGGCAAACGGGTGAGAGGACCCGATGGCCACAGCAGTTCGTCCCCGCAGACTCCAGACGAGCCTTCCGTCAGTTCATCTTTCCTACGTTTGTCCCATGGTTCCTATTGCAATGCATTGCTTAACTGTCACTCACCCACTCACCTATTCACTCCACATCAACATGACCAAAAGTAAAAGAGTAGCGTTAAACAGCGGAAGCACGTCCTCTCACTCAAAGTGCACCTCTCTAATATTCGAGGTCAGCACTCCAATCTCGACGCCGTCCATCCCCACCTTGAGACGGACAAGCCTAACCTACTCTTTCTCACGGAGACGCAAATCAGATGTCCTCCAGACGCGGCATATCTATATTGCCCAGGATATACCCTCGAGCACAACTTCAAACCACGCGCTGTGATCTGTGTGTATGCTCGCGATGACAACTGCTGTCGGCGTCTCCGTGGCCTTAAAAAAAACAGGTTTTTCCGTCCTGTTGATATCTCAAATCCTCTATGCCTCTGTCTACCGATCGCACAGCGGTGACCAGAAGATGATCGGGCTTTTTCAATACCTAGGCGAAACGGCGGACGTGGTCCAGCGAAAATATCCGAGCGCGCAGCTGGGCCTCTTGGGGGACTTTAACGCTCATCATCGTGAGTGGTTGTACCTATACCAGGAAAACGACCTTGCTGGGAGAGAGGCGTTGAAACTAGCAATTACGCTAAACCTCTCTCAGCTCGTTTGCGAAGCCCACGCGCGTTCAGGTTGTTGCTGATCACACAGCCAACTGCTTGGACCTTCTGCTGACAACAGATTCTGAAAGGTACTCAGTGTCGGAGAATGCCCCATTGGGAACCTCCGACCACTGTCGGAGGTTTCTGATTCTGACCGATTCTGATTCTGATTCTGAGTTTGGCAGATTAAATTCAGCAGATTTGGATGAGATGAGCCTTGGCGGCGAACTTGCTTTACTTCCGATGTTTTACCCGTCTAGCTGTGTGAGTGCCATATTAGATGTGATATGTTGAGCTATGGAGTATTATATCCCATTCTCCGACATATCACTCAATAGCGGTCCCCCAAGTGGTACAATGCTGAGGCACGTAAACAGTCAGCCAGCTTACCGGATCTGGGTGGATTCTCGCACTCGCAAAGCTCCTGACACGGGCTTGAAGAAGAAAGGCGTTAACATCGCTGCCAAATAGTGCAAAAAGGCCCTAAAGAAGGCGCGTTTCGAACATGTTGACCGGATCGGGAAAAGCTATCATCTTACCCCTCTGGGAGTAAAGCTTTCTGGTCCGTTGCCAAATTGGTCGAGACTAATTTCTGCCACCCGTCGCTGCCGCCATTGCTGAAGCCTGATGGATCACTAGCTCACACTGCTGTATAGAAGAAAGCCAATTGGTTTGCCTGTCTATTTGCAGAGAATTCATATCAAGACGCTGGTTTACAAACACTACCCACTTGCAACTGCCAAATGCCGGACATCAATATCCGGCAAAAGAAGGTTGTAAAGGTGGTCCCGACGGCATTCCAGCCATTGTCCTGCGCAATTGTGCGCCCGAATTAATTCCTGTCTTGACACTCCTGTTTCGCCTCTCACTTCAAGTTCCGAAAGTCTGGAAGCTTGCTAACAAGCAACCTGGGCCTAAGAAGGGCAGCCGTGACAATCCTTCATACTATCGACCGATTGCGATCACTTCCATACTCTGCAAGACTATGGAGCGTGTATTGAATCGGAGGCTCCTGTCATACCTCGAAAATAACGAACTCCTCATCGATCGACAGTACGGTTTCCGGCAAAAATGGTCCACTGGAGATTTTCTTGTGTATACCACACATCTATGGAGCGAAGCCATTGCGAGACACGGGGAAGCAATTGCCGTTTCCCTCGATATTTCTAAGGCTTTCGATAGGGTCTGGCACACCAGCCTTCTAAGTAAGCTTCCTTCATATGGAATTCCTGATGGCCTGTGCGCTTGGATTTCCGATTTTCTGAGTGAACGGTCTATACAAGTGGTTATACACGGGTGCTCGTGAGACCTATTGGCAATGAATGCCGGAGTTCCTCAGGAATCAGTTCTCTCTGCAACCTTATTTCTGCTGCATATCAACGATCTGCTAAAACCCGGTATCTTTGTTTGAGTACGCAGACGACAGCACTGTTGCAGAGAGATACATTTCCAGCGTGCGAGCCACCAGTGACGAGATCCAATTGCTTCGAGAGGCCATAGTAGAGCGTTTGAACGTGACCTTACTTCGATTGAGGCAAAGCCAATATGGTCTTTTTTGACGCCACCAAGACACAGACGTGTCTTTTAACCGCCAAACGGAGTCCATTCCACCAGGCTCCTACTTTCTGAAATGTATACTTGCACACGGTCTTGACCCAGCTCCGATCTTACCCTAACGCACCTTACGTCTAAGGAAGGTCGGAACCATCGTTACGCAAATTAAACTCTCACTTGGACGGCTTTTTCGGCGGTGGTTTCGCGCGCACGTAGGACGCATGTCACTGCATTGGACCGAATCGCAATCGCAATAGCTTATATTGGACGCCGCGTTACGTCACTCAGAGATGACGTAATGATGTAAATCATATCGTTTAGGGAAAAGAAAAAGCTTATTTTTACAATAACTAAAGATTATTGTGCTACAAAACTTTGCATAACGAAAACTGAACTTGAAAGTGATATATTTTTTCTTTTTCCTTAAAGTAATTGTAGAGATACGATATGAAAAAAAAATTACAAGTTTACATAGATTTATAACAATCTATGGCCAAACTAGATCTGCGCGGAATCATATACTAAGTGATTCCGCGCGGGACTAATTTGTCCCCTACCAACGCGAGTTTATCGTAGTAAGCGAGTCTAGGTACAATTAAACCACTTCTGAGCTCTGAAATAGTGACAATAGTGACCATATTCCGAAAATAGTGAGAAAAGTGACAGGATTTTAAAATAGTGACTAATAGTGATAATAGTGACTCGCTGGCAACCCTGTCTCTAGAGGATGCACTCGACTCGACAAAACCTCACAAACTATCTGCTTATAGTAGAATAGTGATTGCAATTACCAAAAAAAAGTGAAGATGTCATGAAGTGACACCATCAAATCCCAAAGTAAACAGCATGCTTATTTCAATGTCCTGATATTTACATATTTATTTTTGACTGTGAGTGACTGACTGACAGGGCTAATTCTTGCAACTTTCGCCGGCGTTCAGGCGTAAACCTTATCGTGTATCCTCCGCCGCGTCTGTCTGTTCGCGATAAACTCAAAAACGACTGCACCGATTTTCATACTGTTTTGACCAATGGATAGAGTGGTTCTCGAGGAAGGTTTTAGTATATAATTTGTCCATGGAGGAAAGAAAGAAGCGGAGATGCCGCAAGGCAATTAGGTCACGCGCCATCAATTAGGTCATGACGTCACAGTGGGCGGGACCAAAAACCTTAGTTTCGAATGAATCAGCATCCCGTTCGGGTGCGATGTTATTTTGCTTTAATAATGAAGTGCGCTGTTGTTGGATGCAAAAATTGTTCAGGATCAAAACTGAAACATATTGATGGCATAACATTTTACGTATAAGTCCCTAAAATTTTTATTTTCATTTTAAATCACGTTTTCTCGTTTTTCGCCAGATTGCAGCTAGAGACATCTGTTGTCGAATATATGCATTCTAACCATTTCTTATCAATATCGTCTTTTTATCATTATCAGTGCACATTATTGTGACCAATTTCGCCTCAAATAGCTTACTTAAGTTTATTTTGCTTCGTATAATTTATTTCATAGACAAATTACATACCTTGATACATAAAACAAGAAGAATTTAAAATAATAAAAATGCACCATCTGTCGGTAAGTAGTAGTACTAAATGATTAAATAAAAATGGGTGCACCATACCAGCAAGACACTATTTTATCGAATTTATTATCTTCGTGTAATTTTTTTCTTAATGGTAACTTATTTTTTGTCATCATTTTAGATTCCCTGTTAATACAGATATTAGAAATGCATGGATACGTATAATAAAGAAACCGAACTGGACACCCACAAAGTATTCAAAAATATGTTCACTTAATTTCGATGAAAATGATTTCTATAAAACAAAAAAAACCCGCCAAGGGCGAGTCGGACTCGCACACGGAGGGTTCCGTGTAATATACAACTTTGCTAAGGAAAAAAAACGCCAAAAATATTGAATGAAAGGTAAATTGCGGTTTACGATTTAGACGTATTAAAAAGAAACTACTTACTAGATCTCATTTAAACCAATTTTCGGTGGAAGTTTGCATGGTAATGTTTACATCATATATTTTTTTAGTTCTATCATTCTCTTATTTTAGAAGTTACAGGGGGGGGGGGGAGTACACACATTTTACCACTTTGGAAGAGTCTCTCGCACAAACTATTCAGTTTAGAAAAAAATTATATTAGGAACCTCAATATCATTTTTGAAGACCTACCAATAGATACATCACACGTATGGGTTTGATGAAAAAAAAAATTTTGTGTTTCTGTTCTAAGTATGGGGAACCCCTAAAATTTATTGTTTTTTTTCTATTTTTGTATGAAAATCTTAATGCGGTTCACAGAATACATCTACTTACCAAGTTTCAACAGTATAGGTATAGTTCTTACAGATTCGGAAAAAAGTGACTGTGACATACGGACGGACAGACATGATGAATCTATAAGGGTTCCGTTTTTTGCCATTTTGATTTTAACATCTTTTTGATTTACTGTCTACCTACCTAATTACCCTACCTACCCTATAGACCCGATACTCCATACAAGGAACACATTGGTGCCTATTCTGTTGTAAATCGCACTAAACTAATTTTAGTCACATCTCATCTCTTTCTTACGAACATGATTGAAAAAGGATAGAACATATTTTAAGTTGTCAAATTAATCTTTGCCGTCGTATTTTGCGTGTATTTAGGCGTAACCGCGATAGAAGGCGACTAAAATTATATTGAAAACAAGCATTGGACTAATTGGACAGGACTAAATTTCTTATGTTCTTTGTTAGAAAGAGACATAGTGATATTAAAATTAGTTTAGTTGTGAACAACAGAATCAGGGCCATTACCCACCTTAGGCTTTCGCCCGCAGTTGAGTAATAATAAATAATGTGGTCCCACCATACTAACGCACATAGTATGTTCTGGAACAGTTTCATGCTATGTTACGCCATAGTGGCGAGTAGACGAACTAACATGACAAATAGCTAGTTCAGTTACACTGTAATAATTCCATTAACCGTTAGATGGATTTACAAATAATGGGCAGGTTTTCCATCATGGGGAGGAGCCATCGCCCTACCTCGTCCCCCTCTCACCCGCATTTTGGCGACGCTTCTTTCTAAAGAGATTTTGCCTTGCGGCACCTCCGCTTCTTTCTTTCCTCCATGAATTTGTCAAATTTTCACAATCTTAAAAGTAAATAAATATATGTTTCTTGTTATGACATATTAGAAACATATTATTCGTACATCAGAATATTAATCTTTTTGTATAAAAAAGTGACGTGCACTCTTTTAATACTAGCAATAAGCATAAACTTTTGACCTCTGCTTATAGACTCCAAAAAGTGCAAGGTTCATTTTTAGGACTGAGTGTACAATTTTATAATAAGATCCCTAATGAAATTTTAAATTTACCGTCACTAAAGTTTAAGGAACGTATTTAGGCCGCTTTAGTACAGAAGGCTTCTTACAATATTAAAGAATATTTAAATGATAAAAATGCGTGGTTGTAGCCCTCGCTCTCGCAGGAAACATCTGATGTAATAAATTTAAGTTTGTTTTTGATAAGAGTAATGCTGAGTTTATTGCCGGCTCTTCTCAGCAAAATCAACCTTCCGAACCGTGCATTAGTGCATTAGAGTATTAGAGTTTGACTATTCATAAGTGCCTGTGAAGGCCTATTTGAATGAATAAATTATTTCATTTCATTTCATAGACCTTATTGGAATCTAGTTAGAAATGTGATAAACATTTTCAGTCCACGACTGTACATCGAGGAAAAATCCCTGTAGAGTAGTTATACCGAGCAAACCAATTCCGCAATTAGTCAGTGATTTTGTACTGATTTTGAACCTTACTAAACGAACTTAATCCTTTGACTGTTTGACGATCCGCGCGGGCGTGGAAAACAATCGAAATCAATTGTTATTTTTTAACGGCAAGTCAAGGAAATCAGTACTAAATCAGATTTTGAACAGTAAAGACAAACTGCATCTTTTGTGTGTCCTTGACATCCAATCAGCCGGGCTATTGCGTATCTTTGGTGATAATCGTAACGAACAACATTAATTGTTTCATCCAATGAGGCGCACGCAGTACGACGCGACGATGACCATTCGTGGGCCCTGATTGGATGAAATTCATTAACGGTGTTCGTTACGATTACCACCAAAGTTACGTGGTAGAGCCCCAGAGCGCATTGTTGTTGGTGGGGAATTGGCGGACCAACTTAGCACACATTTAAAAAAAAATGAACGGCTTTTGATCCACTGTGTTAATTGTTTTAAGGCGATGATAGCTCAGTGGTAGTACGTCGGATACCGAGACGAAGGTTCCGGGTTCGAATCCTACAATGAGCTCGAGCTTTTGGATTAAGAAAGTTGGTGGTAGGGTACTTAGTACCCATCTGGCTGGCTACCACCCTCATGTTGAAAATTCTGTCGCACCTATTTCCGACAACTACATTTGCCGCCAGATCCTTCTAGACTTCGCGTGCTTATCACCTTCGGCCACATCATCACTCATCACATCAGCCCATGGATGTCCACTGCTGAACATAGGCCTCCCCCATTGATTTCCACTTGGAACGGTTCTGGGCCGCTTGCATCCAGCGCCCAGCGACTCTGACCAGGTCATCGCTCCACCTGGTGGGAGGTCGTCCCGCTCGGCGCTTTCCAATACGTGGTCGCCACACAAGAACCTTTCTTCCCCAGCGGTTATCGGATCTTCGAGCGATGTGGCTGGCCTACCCATTGCTACTTCAGCTGACTAACTCGACGACCTATGTCCGTCGTTTTCATTCTCCTACGAATGTCCTCATTACGGACCCTGTCATTTGGAGAAATTCCGAGCATAGCTCGTTCCATAGCTCGCTGAGTGACTCTGAGCTTATTTATGTGGCCAGCAGTGAAGACCACGTCTCTGTCCCGTATGTCATCACTGGTTGTTACCCGCACTGATTGAAGACCTTTGTCTACAGACTTTTATTTTTTCATACTTTGATAGCAAACAAACAAACATACGGCCCGCCTGATGGTAAGCGGTTACCGCAGCCTATGGACGCTTGCATCACCAGGGGTGTTACTCGCGCGTTGCCGACCCTGCAGAAATCTCTTCACACCCTTTTTGAAGAACCCCATGCTGTACTCCATTGGGAAAAACACGGCGGGGAGCTCATTTCACAATCTGAGCGTCCGCGGAAGGAAGCTCCTTTGAGAACTTAAAGACTCTGAGGTATTCTGGACATCATCACTCACTATGGTGACATTATGGAAACACTACTATACACAGTGAAAACAAATTCGTTGGTGTTGTGATACATACAGTGATCCTGTTCTTGGTGTGTATCCGTACGTGCTTGGCGAGGTGGTCTGAGCGCATGAACCGCTTGGTGCACTCGGGGCACTCGAAGCGCTTCTCACCCGTGTGCGTGCGCCGGTGCCGCTGCAGCTCGTCCGACCGGGTGAACCTGCATCAACACAACACAACCATGTATACTTGACAATCACTCACCTTCAACTTTTTTAATGCCCGGTTTCTATCCTGGGTAGGTTTTTTATTGCCAAACAGGGCATATAGATCATTTCGTAAGCTAATTTTACCTGTGATAGCTACTTCCATATGCGAGGATCTGCTATGCAATGCTTTGAGGTATTAGTTAAGATATAAGAGTCTTAATTTTAACCGATAAGGGTCCGTAAATTATAGGAATCGGCCATTAGTCGGTTAATAATACACCATGGAATGACCAACTGAACCCACATATGCAAATAAACCGGATGGTAAAGAGGAAGCTAAAGGTTTTGCACGTTGGTACAGTTCTTTCTTGTATGTTCACATATTCCTTATACATAGAATTTATCAAGTGCCATATCACATATTTTTTTGTATATAACATGACTTAAAAGTTATTTGGCTGCGGTATTCTTTAAGGTGGACGTACTACCCCATTCGTGCCGCTCTTCGAGCGAATAAACGCTATGCTCAAAATATACAATACTACAATATATAGAACTAGCTTCTGCTAGCGGCTTCGCCCGCGTGGCCTACCGGAAACAAATGACATATTTTTCTACAACAATAAAACAAAACAAAACAACTTCATCCCGCTTCGAGGGTAGAATTATTAAAAACGCTGAGACATGTATAAATTAATTTTCAATCTTCAGCCTAAACACAAAATTTGAAGATCCTAACTTCGAAACTGACGGACTTTCATACAAACTTTCATCCCCTATTTTACCCCCTTAGGGGTGGAATTTCGAAAAACCCTTTCTTAGTGGATACCTACTATTCACAAAGAATATACCCTCTAAATTTCATGTCTCTAGGACCAGTAGTTTAGGCTGTGCGTTGATATATCAGTCAATCAGTCAGTCAGTCAGACAGGACTTTGAATTTTATATATATAGATTTAAAAAGTAATAAATATTTACCTCTTGCCACAAAACAGCCAGTTACAAAGGAAGGGTCTCTCGCCGCTATGCCAGCGCAAATGCGCTCGTAAATGCGACGTCTTCCCGTACACCTTGTTGCACCCAGCTATATGACACACGTGCTGTTTCTTGCGATCCACTAGACGACTGAAACAAAACGATTTATTATTAATTATGTTCGATTTAATGTTTATAATTGATTGTTTGACTCTCCGATCAAAGATGTATCTAGATTGCTTAGAACACGATCTGACAAATAACACTTCAGCTGTTCACGTGAAGTCTTATTTGGTCAAGAGAAATTGTATTATATAGGGTGAATGGTAATTAGTAAACGATACGTAGACACATGATTGTACTCATGATAACAAACAACTTTCCCAAAGAAACAAATAGGGATAAATAACGAATGGTGTATTCTTATTCTTGTTACGATACTAAATATGGCTAATGTGCTAAGTAATTAAAAAATAATCTGTAGAAAAGTTGTTTGTTATCATGAGTACAATCATGTGTCTAAGTATTGTTTACTAATTACCAGTCACCCTATATACAGCCATCAAAACCGAAGTTAACTTCGTAAAGTTTAAAAACTTTTAGTATGGGATACATTTTAAAATGCAACAAAATCATCATGTTCAATAGGAGAAGGACTGCACTTTAAAAAAAAACTTTTTTTTTTTTATAAGTTGGCATCATAGTAAAAGCTGTTCAAGATGCAGAACAAAACTTAGTTATTGAAACAATGCCATCTGGAAATATGCATCCTGACGTGACCATATATCTTGTACATCTTTGATTGGTGGTTCGACTACTCGCCTAGCTAGTAGCTACAGCAAAGGCGAGTGGACAGCTACTAGCCCGACGAGTAGTTCCAGTCGAGTACAACTACTCGCCTAGTAGGTGCACTGCTGACTTTTTGAGTATTTTGGCTCTGCAGTTAATTTGTTATTAAGAGGAATTAATTAGACAAAAATGATAAATTACCTCCACCACATTTCTTATATCTTCTACGTTAAACGTCGGACATTTAAATCATACAATAAGCTTCAGTTTTTGGGGAAGGAAAACATCGTGAGGAAACTATAGCACGGTGGTAGGGTACTTTGCAGTACCCACCTGGCTAGCTTCCACCCTCAAGTTGAAGATCTGTCGCCTAGCACCTAGCGGTGTGTCCCGAGAGCTGCACTTGAGAGCCTTGTGTGCTTACCACCTGCTACATAATTACTAACCATGGTAAGATTATAGTCAAGGATATGTCCATTCATAATAAAAAAATGTCTTTACTTTAGAGTGAATACCACCTTCAGCCATACATTACTTTCCACAAAATAGTTCTGAAGAATATGATAATGACCATAGATATAAATCTTAATAAATGACGCGAGTGTATGTACTTCGCGTGCCAAAAGGAAACCAATGCTCTTCTTTTGAAACTGAATCGCACGGACAGGGAAGTCCCATAAGGCAGCATGTCCACCAGAGATGTGTAGCGGGGGATATGGTTAGCTGACAAATAAGATCGCTTCAGTTTCACGTTATAGCTCTAATGCCAGCCTAACTAAAGTGCTCGTGTGACATTATGGTAGGTAAAAAAAAAGTGGCACACTTGGTTTTCATACAGATGGCGTGACTTGCGTTATCTATTTAGATTTACCTGTGATAATTACTTACTTTTCTCCTTGATCACAGTTAGGACAGGTACAAGCAACCCTCTTCATGAGCCTCTTCCCTTGAGAAGGGCTGGAGGCGCGCTGCTTGTTCGCCTCGCACTCGCCCCCGGACGCGTTGCCAGACGCGTTGCCCGACATGTTGCCCGACGAGACGCTGCCTCCGCTCACCGTCACTACTTGCCACTTGCCTGGCTCGTTGGGGTCTTGCTGGATCTGTTGACCTAGGAATTGGAAGATGTGTTGATTATTGACTCGTGAATTTACTGTTGGTTGGAATCACTTTATTAAATTCTTTAAATCAAATAAAATAATGGTGTAGTATGTATGAAAACTCTTGCATATTCATAGAGAACGAGTTAATCCAAAACATTTAAATAGTATTCTGTCTTTTTTACTTTTCCTCAACACAAGACCATTGAACAATAACCCAAAGAAGCACAATGACGTTCATTTTGGTTGAAATCTATTCCGCCAATTTCCCACCACTGACAATGCGCTCTCATTGGTTAAGTCAAGGACATGCGATGCATCTGATTGGCCAATTCAAAAACAGACGATGCAGTGATTGGTCCTTACTGTCAAAATCAGTACAAAATCACTGACTAGTTGATCTAAAGGGATTTTTCTTCAATGCCACAAGGCACAACATACAGACGTGTATATTTTATATTAGAAATAATGTACAACTAAACCTTTCTGTTTACAATAAATAAATAACTTTTACCTACTTCAACATACATTCTTTGGTCCTTTATCATATCACGTCAAAGTGAGCATTTATTCAGTTAAGGGCCTCCCTTAAACTTCCAAGAGTATAAGCATAAAAGCAAAGAGATATGTTACCTATAACAGGTTGCGGTTGCTGCTGTTGCTGCGGTTGTTGAAGCTGAGCGATCTGCACACCAGGGAGTCCAAGTGCGGGAACCAGCTGTACAGCGCCGCCCAGACCGCCCATACCCAGCGTAGGGACCTGCACACAAACGCATTACATGTTACATTGCTGAACAATGTTTAAGATTTCAGAAATGATGAGTCATTTCAAACTTTTCATATAGTATATATATAGAACATGAAATAATGGTATATTTTAGAGAACTCAAAAATACCATATGTATCTATCAGTTGAGTTGAGCTATTGTTGCCATCTCAAGAATCTAGCAAACAGGACAAGAAGCGTGAAAGCCCCTGATTTTTACAATTCGTTTTTTAATTACTCAGTAAAATAAAAACTAGTTTTGATTGTTGTGACTTGAAAGCTTTTAAAACCGGACAAAAAATGAAACCCCGCCCACACGCTCTCCAGACACCCTCTAAACTAGGACAAATCCGGGGAAACCTGGGCGGATGGCAACCCTAAATTGAGCACTTGACAACTATGAATTTGGTGGATAGTTTCCAATAATTCCCAGGTTGAACTTTAATATTGACAAACAATATTAAAGTAATTTGGAATTGCCGTTGTAATTTTCCCAATGGAGTACAGCATCGTTCTTCAAAAAGGGTGTGAGGAGTTTTTTGCAAGTTAGTCAACGCGCGATTGATACCCCTCATATTGCAAGCGCCCATAGGCTATGGTAACCGCTTACCATTGGGCGGGCTGTATGTTTGTGGTATAAAAAAGGCAATCACAATAAACCACTTAGTATTATGGGATTCTGTAAGGAACATACATCAGAAAACCATATATAAAATATTCCAAAACCAAGACCAAACTATTTAATTTAATTTTATTAATAAGGATCTATACTGACATTGACGACACAAGATCAAAAGCTTCATTGAGCCTAAACAATTTGTTATGTTTAGTTACTGCATTTTTATTTTGCAAGCCTTGTCTAATTAGCAATAAACAAAACACAAGCACAAACACAACACCCACACATCTACAGTATACGATTCGGCAATATTCGGGCGGGGCCGAAGATAACCGAACGCAATACCTGGACGACATTCGCAGCTCGTACATTTGTCGAGGCAGGTATGACGGTCACTTGCTGTCCTGTTGGTGTACTTGTTATAATTGTTTGAGAAGGCTGTTGCTGTATTCCACTTGAGTCCCCTTGCATTTGATTTGATACAGCCTTTACCATTCCAAGCAGCAGTCAAAAATGTGTTATTTATTATTAAGCAGGCAGATAAGAGGGAAATTGCCGAGTATACAAAGCTAGCTCCAATATATGAGTGAAGAGTATGCATCAATAGGGTATTTGACGACAGTTCAAATCAGCAACTTTTAATTAAATTTCAAAAATGACAGTTTATATGGAGGTTTGTATTAAATACAAGCAGGTGACGTCACAATTTTACAGCGTCAACTGACCACCTTAACTTGTAAAAAAATATCATTAAAAGCTTAAAATGTACAACTTATATGACAATTTGGTGTATTTTTTGATGTCTTATACTGAAGTGTTTTACCATTTATTTTTCACACTCTCAAATACCCTATTGAGTAGATCAAGTTAAGGTTATATTTTGTCCAGAAGTGGATGGAAATAGGATGTGATGGTGACAATATCTTAGCATGTAATCGCAGGTTTGAGTCCAGTTAGCCTACACATTATTATTATTAGTGATTCTACCAATGGTTAGACAATACTCTTTGTTAATTCATTTATTTTATAATGCCATATAAACAATAAAATAAAATATAACAAACACAAAAACCTCAAACAAAACAAATGCAAAATCAACCCAAACTGGTTAAAATAAAGCTCAATGGAAACCACTGAATAGTTTACCTGTAAAGTTATTGTGCCAGGCGTTTGCCCTCCACTTGTAGCAGTCTGCCCATTTGCACCTTGCTGCACCAAACCAAACCCAGCATTGTATATACAGCATTTTGGTATATTTTCGCATAGCATACTAACTTTGAACGTCTATGTTGACAATTGTTATGATAGCGTAGGTTTTCATATAACTATTTAATAGAATAAACAAAACTCCAAGTTTCTTAACTTAGTTTGAACAAAAAAAAAAAAATGCAAGCTTAAACAGCAGTATTCATAGCACAAAAAATTCATGAAAATTCATCAAAAATGTTAATTATTTGCCAGCTTCACAAACGTTTAATACATATGTTAATAAGTAGCAAACAAAACTATAATAAGACAGACAAATTTGAATCAGTCCATCAAAACAGGAAAGTAACAAAGTGAAACAAAACATTTGATTATACAAACCATACAAAACTATGATCAATGTAATTTTAACCTATATTCTTGCAGTATAAAGTAATTTATAACTATTATTAGGAAACACGAAGAATAATTGTTATTAATAATTACCTGAACGTTAGCCAGTGAAGCAATCTGGATTTGTTGGATTTGTCCAGATGGAGTCAAGACATTGGCCACTTGGGGTTGCGTTTGCATCTAAAAATATATTAAAATAATGTTTTCAATATGTTGCAGGGAGTGGCATTTTTACATATAATATAGATAGGTGCCAACCAAAACCCGAACAATATAGTAAAGTAGTCATGTTCTTTTTCAACTCATTGCAAACAAACAATTATAAGGCAAAGTCAACTTTCCGATTAAAATACATCACACTACTTACAGAACTATACTCCTATGTCATAAAAACCACCAGCAAGTAGTAGAATTTATGAATAAAACTCAGAAATTGTTAGTTTTCGGTAAGAGCAAAATCACCAAAAATAACCTCAAACAAAATTTCATTTGACGTTGACTGACACTGTCAACTTGACAGTAGTAGTAGTTTATTCATTCATAAAAGGATAGGCAAGGGTTTTTTTCAACCATACAGCCATTTCATACGTGTAATTTTATATAATATCATTTTCATTTTAGTACACACGGCTACAGATCAAGCTATACATTTCCAATATAAGCTGACCTCTCATTGTACGGAAATCCTAAACAATACGAGATCAGCTTATACTGGAAATGTATAGCTTGATGTGTTGCCGTGTGTACAATGGTGGTCATTGTACTAAAACTTTACACGGACTTTTTGAGACAACTTGTAAAGTCACGATACACATAATTCATTTCATTTCACTTCACTGGTGCACATGGATTGATCTTTATTGGGTAAAATACCACCGATAATATGCAATAAAACTCAAAATACATAACATAACATAACATAAATATACTTTATTTGTACACCACAAAAACAGTACACAAAAAGAAGAAAAACAAATACAAGAGGAAGTGATACAAAACAGGCGGTCTTATCGCTTAAGCGATCTCTTCCAGACAACCTTTGGGTCACAGGATATTTAACAATATTTTCAGGTGTAGTACATAATAATACACTAAAATAAATACATATAAAATCCTAATACACAAAATAGATATAAATCCTAATACATAAATAATCAAAATAATAAACTACTACTATTAAAATAATATATAATAAAATAAATAGTCATGATATGAAACAACAGAACTAGAAAATTAAGACAGACTGGACATGAGGATGTTTAAAGCGTATGATAATGTGAAGTTACAAGAGATTTAAAAGAGTCTAACGTTTGGGCGCGTCTTATAGTCTGAGGAAGAGAATTCCAGAGACGTACAGCTTGGATAGTGAAGGATTGAGAATAAAAGTGAGAAGTGTGACAGGAAGTTTGAAGGTTAAGTTCAGTGGAACTACGAAGAAGATGATGTTGAGAGGTGTAGTACTCGAAGCGTTCCTTGAGATAGGATGGGGCTTTAGGATTAAAAAGAATCGTGTACAGAAGTGACAATATGTGTGTATTGCGACGAAGGCGGATAGGTAGCCACTTGAGTTGAATGCGAAATTGGGAGACGTGGTCATATTTGCGTAAGCCAAATATAAACCGAATACAAAAGTTTTGGAGGCGCTCAAGTTTATTAAATTGCTCTACGGTGAGATCAAGGTAGCTGGTGTCAGCATAATCAAGAATGGGAAGAAGAAGAGACTTAGCAAGCGCAACTTTGGTGTCAAAGGGAAGGAAATTACGTAAGCGTCTTAAAGATCCAGCCGCTGCAAACATCCTTCTGCTAACCTCCGCTACTTGCGGAGCCCAGGATAAGGTACTGTCAATCAAGACACCCAGATTTTTTACTACATTACTGTAAGGAATGTCTACTCCATCAAAACTAACGGCAGGAAGCTGCTCCCAATCTATCCTGGATATAAAATATTTACTACCTATAATGATAGCTTTGGTCTTTAAAGGATTAACTATAAGGCCAAATCGTTTGCTCCAATCAGAAATTTGGGCAAGGTCTTGATTGGTGAACTGAATTGCATTGGGAAGCGAATCAAAAGGAGTTTGTCGGTAAATTTGGAGATCATCTGCATAAAGGTGGTAGAGAGAAGACATTTTGTCAGTTATTGATGAAATGAATATGGAAAAGAGAAGTGGAGACAAGACGCCACCTTGTGGTACACCAGCAGTAGTTTCACACCATGAAGAGAAAGACTCATCTATGCGAATACGTTGCCGGCGCCCATACAAGTAACTACGAAACCAGTCAATAACCGTTGGAGATATGTTAAGCGAGCACAGTATAGCGAGCAGGATATCAAAATCTACTGTATTGAATGCATTACTAAAATCAAGCAATGTTAGGATAGTGAGTTGCTTTTTATCCATACCGGACCGAATGTCATCTGTGATTTTGACTAACGCTGTTACGGTACTATGTCCAGGACGAAAGCCAGACTGAAAAGGATTACAAAGATTGTTTATGGAGACATGAGTACTCAGCTGATGATGTACCAGTCGCTCCAACACTTTTGAAAGAAAAGGAAGTATAGAGATAGGCCGATATTCAGAAAAGGAAGTTGGATTGCTTTTTTTAGGCAGAGGTATAATCTGAGCTTCTTTCCAAAGTGAAGGAAAAGAACCCGAGGAAATGGAACTATTGAGGATGGAAGTAATAATAGGTAATAGGAAATCTAAAAGGAGCAGGATCATTTTACGACTAATATTATCGCCACCTACAGCGTTAGAGGTAATTGAGAGAATTTGGCGCTTAACATCACAATCGGTAAATTGGCTAAAAGAAAAAGATGAACAATTGGGAGATAGTGGAAAAAAAAGATTGTTTAGCGTATCGGTTTTAATGGCAGCATCAAAAGGCGCTGACGAAGAGAAATGGAGATTTAGAGAGTCTAAATTTAAATTATTATTAATAGGACTTTTGCTGGATTTTCCAACTCCCAAAGATTTTAAGAATTTCCAGACTTTGGCTGGATCACCACCTTCAACAGATGTATGGATATGGCGTCGATTTGCATCCCTACACGTCTTATTGCAGCGATTCCGAGTCAGTCTGTATTTCTCTCGATATTTGTCAGGGTCTAATTTGAATTTAGATTTAGCATTGTTTTTTTAGTTTGTAGCAACTTTATTTCATCCGTGAGCCATGGCGCTGGAAGATGTTTTACTCTCACTGGTCGTACTGGCGCATGCAAATCATACAGTTGTATTAGTAAAGAATTGAAGATTTTGATTTTATCATCAATGGTATGTGCATCTTGAATTACTGACCAGTCCATTTCTACAGCGTCTTTATAAAGACTATCCACATCTATGCCACCAAAATTGCGCTGCATAAGAGTTCTTGATTTAAGCTTAGGGGGACGAATTTTGTATGATAGAAATATAAGATCATGGTAGGAAAAGGCATCAGCTGTGCATTGACCATGTTTGACAACATGGTCAAGAGAAGAAACTAAAATAAGGTCAAGAAGAGAGGGGTCACAGTGTGGGAAAAAATGTGTAGCATTTAGTGGGAGTATATTTAAATTACAGGAGTTAACCACTGCATTAAGCTGAGTTGAACGGTTGTCTGATTTGAGCAAACAGGTGTTAAAATCGCCCATAATAATTGTATGATTATAAAGTGGTACTAAATTTTCAAGGAGTGATTCGAAAGTAGAAAAATAATCAACAGAAAGAGAAGGACTATAAAGGACTCCCAAAAGAGTTTTGGCACCTGAGAGGACAACTTCAATGAACAAAGATTCAGCATGTGCGGTGGTGTTCTGTGGAGACATATGAATGATAGTGAAGGGTATGTGAGACCTAAGATAAATAGCGACCCCTCCTCCCCCCCGTCCAATACGATCGTTACGTATCAAATGGAATCCAGGTAAAGAGTAGGAAATAGAAGGAAGACAGGGCTTTAGCCAGGATTCAGAAACTAAAATTGCATGTATATTTTTATTTGAGAAGGACGCCAACAGGTCAGAATAATGAGCCGGAATACACGAATTTATGAAAATAAAAATGAAAACGCAATGTCACTCTGCAAGTTCCCGCCAAAAAGTCTGTCAACTTGACAGTTGACAAGACAACTGACACCAACGCAAAGGCAGCGTAGTCGCGAATTCCACTATTTTAGGGAAACGAATAAATCGACAGATTTATGTAGGTACCGTTATGTATGTAACGATGTAATATCATATTTGTATCGCAATTTTCATTGCAAGGTGGTAATGTAGGGCAACCTGTGAAGGCAACACAATCAAAATGGAGATTTTTCAGGACTTTTTGGCGGGAACTTGCAGAGTGACGATGACGTAGCGTTTTCATTTATATTTTCATAAATTCGTGTATTTTGAGTTTTATTGCATATTATCGGTGGTATTATATCCAGTAAAGATCAATCCATGTGCACCAGTGAAGTGAAATGAAATGAATATGTGTATACAAACGTGACTTCACAAATTGTCTCAAAAAGTCCGTGAAAATTTTAGTACAATGACCACCATTTTACTAAAACATGACTGGACAGTGACTGATCATGCTGACTATGTGAAAGTGAATGTGCGGACTATATTACAGTGATATTATAAATAAAATGTATGCGACTGAAGGACTTAGTATCCTTGGTTAAGAACAAATTAACAAAAAAAAGGAGATTTTTCACTGCATATTTGCCCGCCCAAATTCAAAAAATCTTTGTTTTTGCAACTAAATATACGTTTGAATTTGATACTTTCAAGTACTTGAAGATTACAGATTTGAAGTTAAAAATACGTTACAGTTACATACTTTGAGAAATAAACTCCCAAAGAAAAGTGTTAGAGAAAATTTAATGTAATAAAACTGTAGAACCATTTGAGAAAAACGATTAATAGATCAACATCCAACTCAATAAAAAAAAACCCCATTGGTTCTCTGGGCGGGGCACTAATACTAAACCAGAGTTAACGTTAAATGCTTACTACTGAGTTTGTGCTTACATATTTCTCTTGGAATGATGACAGTGCCTCTCGTGGAATAATCATGTAACTCAAAATCAAAAAGTCATTTATTCAGTTTAGGCCATGTAAGGCACTTATGAACGTTAAGTTGGTACATACAGTTGAATATACCACCGCTTCGGAACTAATTTATTAACGTCTATTCTGAATACTTAAGATTACTGAACTCACCTGTTGTAACTGTGGTATAATCTGCAGGTGCTGTGGCGCGTGTACCGGTAAGTGTACGGTCTGGTAAACCGTGTGCCCGTTGGCAACACTGACTGGCACTTGTACAGGCACCATGCCCATGCCGCCCACTCCGCCGCGCACGGCAACCCCGCCGCCTGGAGATACTGGGGGGGTTAATACTTGTTGGAACACATTTCTAACTACCCTGTTTAATGTATTTTTCACCATTATTATTTTTATTAGTACTTTGTAACATTCGAGAAAGAAAATCATGTTTTTCGGAATAAATAATTTCATAATTTTTTATTCATATTTTTGTGAATCAATACAGTCAATCACATTTTTTTCTCCATTTCTTCAGTCAAAGTATAACTGCAACATTAATAAATAAAATTCCCAAGGTAAACATACCTACTTCTGCAGTTTTGTGATTCTCATAAATGCAAAAGAAATAAAATCAACTCTTTGCAATAACAGATGATGATTTTTTAATCCGATGACTACAAAAAAATATTACTTAATAACTGTATAGTAGTGAATGATATTTAATGGAGTTGTATAATATTGATGATAATTTAGCAGTGATACTAAGAAACCCTCACTTGTTTTGTGCTTTCTAACATGAGTGTAAAGACAGCCCAACCATGATTGTACGTGAAATTGTGTTTAAAAGTTATTGTATAAGTAATGATGATGATAGTAGTGCACGAAAATAAAAACACCAAGCAAAGTAAATGTAACTGCAACATAATCATCAAGCTTGGGATGTGGTAAATTAGGAACAATTGTGTGGACTTGTAAGACGGGAACTTTCTAACAAAATGCATCTTTAAAATTGCATATGCATAATCAGTACCTGAACTGATTATGCATAAAAAATAATTATAGAAAAGTAAATATCGAACGGAATGGATTCTATCCTGAATCTGTGTATATTTTTGGTAGTAGAATGGCAAGATTCGGTACTTTCTATAAGTGATGGATGAAAAAACATAAAAATAATAATAATCATTATTAATAATTTAGTTTCTATATATGTATATTTCTGTTGCTTCATTTACTAGGAAAATTATGATGTTTAAAAACCAATTTTCATTACAAAGTTCCCTCCTCACACGATAAACGTGTAAGTCCTGCTACCAACCTTGTTCGGAGGGCGAGGCTGGTGACTTGGCGTCCTTGTTCTGCCCCCCATTCTTGTGTTGGTCCCCAGTGTTGGCCCCGTTGGCCACGTTGGCCATGTTGGCGACGCTCGCAGACAGCTGAACTCCGGTACTACACGGGATCGATATCGCCTGACTCGTAGGAATTTGTATGCCAGTCGGGATCGTTATATTAGACCCTGGGATCGTGAACATGGACTGGTTCCCGGCCAAAGCGGATAGGGGTATGGATATATTAGTACCGGGTATTGTGATAGACGCCTGTTGCTCTGTTAGCGGGTAGGGGGTGGGGGGAGCGGAAAAACATAGATTAGTATGAGAATAGTACGAGTTAGAAGCGAAAGTAAGACATGCGATGGGTTTTGATGGTTCGTGTATTGATGTACTACTTTCGACTACAAAGCGTTGTCTACACGAATGTTCTAGGTCAATTTAGTGTAGGTATTATAATTTGAAAAGTCACATGAGACACTATTTATTACCAACTCAATTACTCGTAGACCATATGCGAATAAAAACGCTGTGTGCTCGACAATACCACTTTCACTTGCACTCCATTATTATTCTAATTAAATCGTGTGAAAGTAACAGTCTGTGATGACAAATATACTCCATCGAAACATGCAACAATGAACCAAAAAAACAACTTATATATTAACTTTTTTAAGATTTTTAGTCTGTGAAGCGAAGCCGATGAATTGAAAATTAATTCCAAAAGCAATCCCAAAGCTGATCTGGTTTAAAAAGTGTATCTCAAGCTAATGGGGCTTAAGAACATGTAGATGTGTCAAATGTGTGTGTGGTAGATGTGCAAAATTGTTTCTTTTGTCTGATTCACTAACGTGCTTTTTATCGAAGGAAATAACAAACGCGAGAAAAAGTTTGTAAGAGTATAAAACTCCGAAAGACTCAGTTACGATTATGAACTCCCATGGTAATAATAACACTTTGCATCATCGTTTTTAATACGACCAGCAAAGGAGTGGAACGCACTATCGACATCATGTTATTGGGTTTAATGTAGGCAAAATTAAGTACATAGGTATTATTTAAACATGCTCATACGCACACACTGAATAGTATACATGGCGCAAAACTTTGGTTGGATGCTACCTTCTGTTCTAGTTGTTAGTTTTATGAAATTCCGAAAGATCGTCAATTTTCGATTGCTTTACTGAGAAAAAGCCAACTGTGAGTGAATCAGGCAAATACCTAACAATAATATTGATGTAAAGCGACTAACCTGTGGGTAAATGCATGACATTTTGTAAGAATCCTGCTGGCAGGACGGGCGTCCTCACTAGCTGACCATTGACCAGACTCACTTGGCCCATTCCAGAGAAATTCTGTAACAAGAGATTATATACGTAAGTTACAGTGATCATTTATACAAGGGCCAGTTGGCGCAGTTGGTTAAGACTTCACCTATCGCGCCGCGGTCGTGGGTTCAATTCCCGCACAGGATATGCATTTGTGTGCATGAACATGTCTGTATGTCCTGATTCTGGGTGTAATAGGCTACTTTCCTGAAAAAAACTAATTAGTCCGTCATTTACACTATCAAAAAATATTAGACACGTATTTTTTCTTTTGTCAATTAAACAAATAATTGGACTGTTTTACAAAAATCTTAAACCGACTTCAAAGTACACTAAAAAGTAATCAAATCCTGATCTGATGACAATGGGACCAAACGGGACGTGTACCCTTTCAAATAAAACAAGAATTTTCCAAATCGGTTAATAAATGATGGAGTTATGAGGTAACAAACATAAAAAAAAAACATTCGAATTGAGAACCTCCTCCTTTTTTTGAAGTCGGTTAAAAATACGAAGATATCGTGTGTTGAAGTTCCGCATGACGTCACGGTGTGGTACACTTTTTAGTAACAAGTGACTTCACGAGCCCCCACTCCCGAACTTAGTCACGCTTTATCTTCGTCAATTGTTAATGATTTGGTAAAGCAAAAAATACGTGTCCAATATTTTTTGATAATCTAACTGACGGACTAATTAGAATTATTATATTGAAAATATAAGGCAACATCCCTATTTATGTATATTAAGTTTGTATTTACAAACAAAAAGTAGTATGTATTATATCAGTTAGGTATCTGGTTTCCATAGTACAAGTTCTGCTTAGTTTGGGATATTTATTCTTGAAGAAAACTAGTTTGACCTTGGATTTTTAATCTGCTGACTGACATCTAAGCCGCAGCGGAAGTGGTGCGTTATAACCGAATGAACCATTCAATGGTGTAGACTTTTTGGTGGGATGAAGGTATGTCAATAACTTGATGACGACTTACTGACTGCCACCTTCAAAATAAAGATTCAAGCACAAGAACTTGGCTTTTGGGCCTGTGATAGAAACCTCAACCTGCCGAGTTTTGTGTGATATAGTGTCAATCTTTAGTGTAATCGAAGCTTATAATGCAACCTAAGCAAATTCAACCTTCCGAACTGTTATTAGGGTCCGTAGGGTAGTAGACCGGCTCGGAGTGAAGAGCATATTTTGATATGCGATTAAAAATAGAATTTATGATCATTGAAATAAGGTTTATTTTGATATTGAATGCTGGAGTGAGAGAAACAGAAACAAAAGAAGTGAAATGTAAAAATAAACCATATTCTAATGACCTAAAGCTATATTTTAATCGGGATAAAAATATGCTCTCCTCTCTGAGTCGGTCTGTGCGAACGGACGCTTAAGAGGCCGTTATCAATATCGAAACGGGCCGAATTAGGTATTTGACACGTCCACGCACACGCGGGAACGCTCGGTCGCGTGTGTGCGTGAGTCCGGGAGTCATTGATGGTCAATCCGGCGATAAAATGGTTTTGATCCATTGATATTTTTTACGTGTATTTTACTTTTTGGTTTTTTCTATTGAAATAAAAAGTCATGGTAGTAAATCAAATCAAAATCATCAATACCGGTTTGGAAGGTTGCATTTGCTGAGAAATGCCGGTAATAAACTCAGCAATGACTATTTTCAAACACATTTTAGATTTATTACATAACTATATATATAAATGAATTGATGTTCGTTAGTCAAAATTACTGGTCCTAGATACTGGTCCGATTGCTCTCAAAATCGATATTTGAGAGTCCTCGGGGTCACAAAACAAGAATCTTTTCTCAGAATTTTGAAAAAGTATCCGCCATGTTGAACTTTTTAGATACTGGTCCGATTGCTCTCAAAATCGATATTTGAGAGTCCTCGAGGTCACAAAACAAGAATCTATTCTCAACATTTTGATAAAGTGTCCGCCATTTTGAACTTTTTAGATACTGGTTCGATTGCTCTCAAAATCGATATTTGAGAGTCCTCGGGGTCACAAAACAAGAATCTATTCTCAAAATTTTGATAAAGTGTCCGCCATATTGAACTTTTTAGATACTGGTCCGATTGCTCTCAAAATCGATATTTGAGAGTCCTCGGGGTCACAAAACAAGAATCTATTCTCAAAATTCTGAAAACTTGTCCGCCTTGTTGAACCTTTTAGATACTGGTCCGATTACTCTCAAAATCGATATTTGAGAGTCAGTCACAAAACAAGAATCTATTCTCAAAATTTTGAAAATGTGTCCGCCATTTTGAACTTTTAAGATACTGGTTCGATTGCTCTCAAAATCGATGTTTGAGAGTCCTCGGGGTCAAAAAAATAAGAATCTACTCTCAAAATGGCGGACACTTTTTCAAAATTTTGAGAATAGATTCTTATTTTTTTGACCCCGAGGACTCTCAAATATCGATTTTGAGAGCAATCGAACGAGTATCTAAAAAGTTCAACAAGGCGGACACTTTTTCAAAATTCTGAGAAAAGATTCTTGTTTAGTGACCCCGAGGACTCTCAAATATGGCGGACACTTTTTCAAAATTTTGAGAATAGATTCTTATTTTTTGACCCCGAGGACCCTCAAATATCGATTTTGAGAGCAATCGAACCAGTATCTAAAAAGTTCAACATGGCGGACACTTTATCAAAATATTGAGAATAGATTCTTGTTTTGTGACCTCGAGGACTCTCAAATATCGATTTTGAGAGCAATCGGACCAGTATCTAAAAAGTTCAAAATGGCGGACACTTTATCAAAATTTTGAGAATAGATTCTTGTTTTGTGACCCCGAGGACTCTCAAATATCGATTTTGAGAGCAATCGGACCAGTATCTAAAAAGTTCAACAAGGCGGACACTTTTTCAAAATTCTGAGAAAAGATTCTTGTTTTGTGACCCCGAGGACTCTCAAATATGGCGGACACTTTTTCAAAATTTTGAGAATAGATTCTTATTTTTTGACCCCGAGGACCCTCAAATATCGATTTTGAGAGCAATCGAACCAGTATCTAAAAAGTTCAACATGGCGGACACTTTATCAAAATGTTGAGAATAGATTCTTGTTTTGTGACCCCGAGGACTCTCAAATATCGATTTTGAGAGCAATCGGACCAATATCTAAAAAGTTCAACATGGCGGACACTTTATCAAAATTTTGAGAATAGATTCTTGTTTTGTGACCCCGAGGACTCTCAAATATCGATTTTGAGAGCAATCGGACCAGTATCTAAAAAGTTCAAAATGGCGGACACTTTATCAAAATTTTGAGAATAGATTCTTGTTTTGTGACCCCGAGGACTCTCAAATATCGATTTTGAGAGCCATCGGACCAGTATCTAAAAAGTTCAAAATGGCGGACACTTTATCAAAATTTTGAGAATAGATTCTTGTTTTGTGACCCCGAGAACTCTCAAATATCGATTTTGAGAGCAATCGGACCAGTATCTAAAAAGTTCAATATGGCAGACACTTTATCAAAATTTTGAGAATAGATTCTTGTTTTGTGACCCCGAGGACTCTCAAATATCGATTTTGAGAGCCATCGGACCAGTATCTAAAAAGTTCAAAATGGCGGACGCTTTATCAAAATTTTGAGAATAGATTCTTGTTTTGTGACCCCGAGGACTCTCAAATATCGATTTTGAGAGCAATCGAACCAGTATCTAAAAAGTTCAAAATGGCGGACACTTTATCAAAATTTTGAGAATAGATTCTTGTTTTGTGACCCCGAGAACTCTCAAATATCGATTTTGAGAGCAATCGGACCAGTATCTAAAAAGTTCAACAAGGCGGACACTTTATCAAAATTTTGAGTATAGATTCTTGTTTTGTGACCCCGAGGACTCTCAAATATCGATTTTGAGAGCAATCGGACCAATATCTAAAAAGTTCAACATGGCGGACACTTTATCAAAATTTTGAGTATAGATTCTTGTTTTGTGACCCCGAGGACTCTCAAATATCGATTTTGAGAGCAATCGGACCAATATCTAAAAAGTTCAACATGGCGGACACTTTATCAAAATTTTGAGAATAGATTCTTGTTTTGTGACCCCGAGGACTCTCAAATATCGATTTTGAGAGCAATCGGACCAGTATCTAAAAAGTTCAAAATGGCGGACACTTTATCAAAATTTTGAGAATAGATTCTTGTTTTGTGACCCCGAGGACTCTCAAATATCGATTTTGAGAGCCATCGGACCAGTATCTAAAAAGTTCAAAATGGCGGACACTTTATCTAAATTTTGAGAATAGATTCTTGTTTTGTGACCCCGAGAACTCTCAAATATCGATTTTGAGAGCAATCGGACCAGTATCTAAAAAGTTCAATATGGCGGACACTTAATCAAAATTTTGAGAATAGATTCTTGTTTTGTGACCCCGAGGACTCTCAAATATCGATTTTGAGAGCCATCGGACCAGTATCTAAAAAGTTCAAAATGGCGGACACTTTATCAAAATTTTGAGAATAGATTCTTGTTTTGTGACCCCGAGGACTCTCAAATATCGATTTTGAGAGCAATCCAACCAGTATCTAAAAAGTTCAAAATGGCGGACACTTTATAAAAATTTTGAGAATAGATTCTTGTTTTGTGACCCCGAGGACTCTCAAATATCGATTTGGAGAGCAATTCGACCGGTATCTAAAAAGTTCAAAATGGCGGACACTTTATCAAAATTTTGAGAATAGATTCTTGTTTTGTGACCCCGAGAACTCTCAAATATCGATTTTGAGAGCAATCGGACCAGTATCTAAAAAGTTCAACAAGGCGGACACTTTATCAAAATTTTGAGTATAGATTCTTGTTTTGTGACCCCGAGGACTCTCAAATATCGATTTTGAGAGCAATCGGACCAATATCTAAAAAGTTCAACATGGCGGACACTTTATCAAAATTTTGAGAATAGATTCTTGTTTTGTGACCCCGAGGACTCTCAAATATCGATTTTGAGAGCAATCGGACCAGTATCTAAAAAGTTCAAAATGGCGGACACTTTATCAAAATTTTGAAAATAGATTCTTGTTTTGTGACCCCGAGGACTCTCAAATATCGATTTTGAGAGCCATCGGACCAGTATCTAAAAAGTTCAAAATGGCGGACACTTTATCAAAATTTTGAGAATAGATTCTTGTTTTGTGACCCCGAGAACTCTCAAATATCGATTTTGAGAGCAATCGGACCAGTATCTAAAAAGTTCAATATGGCGGACACTTAATCAAAATTTTGAGAATAGATTCTTGTTTTGTGACCCCGAGGACTCTCAAATATCGATTTTGAGAGCCATCGGACCAGTATCTAAAAAGTTCAAAATGGCGGACACTTTATCAAAATTTTGAGAATAGATTCTTGTTTTGTGACCCCGAGGACTCTCAAATATCGATTTTGAGAGTAATCGAACCAGTATCTAAAAAGTTCAAAATGGCGGACACTTTATAAAAATTTTGAGAATAGATTCTTGTTTTGTGACCCCGAGGACTCTCAAATATCGATTTGGAGAGCAATTCGACCGGTATCTAAAAAGTTCAAAATGGCGGACACTTTATCAAAATTTTGAGAATAGATTCTTGTTTTGTGACCCCGAGGACTCTCAAATATCGATTTTGAGAGCAATCGGACCAATATCTAAAAAGTTCAACATGGCGGACACTTTATCAAAATTTTGAGAATAGATTCTTGTTTTGTGACCCCGAGGACTCTCAAATATCGATTTTGAGAGCAATCGGACCAGTATCTAAAAAGTTCAAAATGGCGGACACTTTATCAAAATTTTGAGAATAGATTCTTGTTTTGTGACCCCGAGGACTCTCAAATATCGATTTTGAGAGCCATCGGACCAGTATCTAAAAAGTTCAAAATGGCGGACACTTTATCTAAATTTTGAGAATAGATTCTTGTTTTGTGACCCCGAGAACTCTCAAATATCGATTTTGAGAGCAATCGGACCAGTATCTAAAAAGTTCAATATGGCGGACACTTAATCAAAATTTTGAGAATAGATTCTTGTTTTGTGACCCCGAGGACTCTCAAATATCGATTTTGAGAGCAATCGGACCAGTATCTAAAAAGTTCAAAATGGCGGACACTTTATCAAAATTTTGAGAATAGATTCTTGTTTTGTGACCCCGAGGACTCTCAAATATCGATTTTGAGAGCAATCGAACCAGTATCTAAAAAGTTCAAAATGGCGGACACTTTATCAAAATTTTGAGAATAGATTCTTGTTTTGTGACCCCGAGGACTCTCAAATATCGATTTTGAGAGCAATCGAACCAGTATCTAAAAAGTTCAAAATGGCGGACACATTTTCAAAATTTTGAGAATAGATTCTTGTTTTGTGACCCCGAGGACTCTCAAATATCGATTTGGAGAGCAATTCGACCGGTATCTAAAAAGTTCAAAATGGCGGACACTTTATCAAAATTTTGAGAATAGATTCTTGTTTTGTGACCCCGAGAACTCTCAAATATCGATTTTGAGAGCAATCGGACCAGTATCTAAAAAGTTCAACAAGGCGGACACTTTATCAAAATTTTGAGTATAGATTCTTGTTTTGTGACCCCGAGGACTCTCAAATATCGATTTTGAGAGCAATCGGACCAATATCTAAAAAGTTCAACATGGCGGACACTTTATCAAAATTTTGAGAATAGATTCTTGTTTTGTGACCCCGAGGACTCTCAAATATCGATTTTGAGAGCCATCGGACCAGTATCTAAAAAGTTCAAAATGGCGGACACTATCAAAATTTTGAGAATAGATTCTTGTTTTGTGACCCCGAGAACTCTCAAATATCGATTTTGAGAGCAATCGAACCAGTATCTAAAAAGTTCAAAATGGCGGACACTTTATCAAAATTTTGAGAATAGATTCTTGTTTTGTGACCCCGAGGACTCTCAAATATCGATTTGGAGAGCAATTCGACCGGTATCTAAAAAGTTCAAAATGGCGGACACTTTATCAAAATTTTAAGAATAGATTCTTGTTTTGTGACCCCGAGAACTCTCAAATATCGATTTTGAGAGCAATCGGACCAGTATCTAAAAAGTTCAACAAGGCGGACACTTTTTCAAAATTCTGTGAAAAGATTCTTGTTTTGTGACCCCGAGGACTCTCAAATATCGATTTTGAGTGCAATCGGACCAGTATCTAAAAAGTTCAATATGGCGGACACTTTATCAAAATTTTGAGAATAGATTCTTGTTTTGTGACCCCGAGGACTCTCAAATATCGATTTTGAGAGCAATCGAACCAGTATCTAAAAAGTTCAAAATGGCGGACACTTTTTCAAAATTTTGAGAATAGATTCTTGTTTTGTGACCCCGAGGACTCTCAAATATCGATTTTGAGAGCAATCGGACCAGTATCTAAAAAGTTCAACATGGTGGACACTTTTTAAAAATTCTGAGAAAAGATTCTTATTTTGTGACCCCGAGGACTCTCAAATATCGATTTTTAGAGCAATCGGATCAGTATCTAAAAAGTTCAAAATGGCGGACACTTTTTCAAAATTTTGATAATATATTCTTGTTTTGTGACCCCGAGGACTCTCAAATATCGATTTTGAGAGCAATCGGACCAGTATCTAAAAAGTTCAACATGGCGGACACTTTTTAAAAATTCTGAGAAAAGATTCTTATTTTGTGACCCCGAGGACTCTCAAATATCGATTTTTAGAGCAATCGGACCAGTATCTAAAAAGATCAAAATGGCGGACACTTTTTCAAAATTTTGATAATAGATTCTTGTTTTGTGACCCCGAGGACTCTCAAATATCGATTTTGAGAGCAATCCTCGAGCCGCGTCGATCGTCCACACAACGTTTTAGTCGGACGTTCTTACTGCGGACCATTGGGATGTGGAATGAACTCCCCGTTACGGTTTTCCCTCAGCGCTACGATATGGGGTTCTTCAAAAAAGGCGTAAATAGAGCTCTACAAGGTCGGCAACACATCGGCAATCCCCCTGGTATTGCAAATGTTCATAGGCGGCGGTGACCACTTACCATCAGGAGGCCCGTCTGCCTGCTTGTCAACCTATTGACATAAAAAAAAAACAAAAAAAACTGACCAGTACCTAAAATGTCGGACACTTTTTCAAAATTCTGAGAAAAGATTCCTCTAAAATATCGATTTTGAGAGCAATTGAAACAAGGCCAGGATAAGTTGCTCCGCTATGGATTTCCAATGCCTACCCTCCTACTCCATCATCATACCCTGAAAATCATACATGATCAAAGTTCATCTAACGACAATTCCAACAAACCCAAACACGGCTAGGATACGATGCTCCACTATGGAGTTCCAGTGCTTACCCTTCTTCTCCATCATCAGACCCTGAAAACCATATATGGTCAAAGTTCATCTCATGACAATTCTAACAAGGCCAAACACGGCCAGAAAGCATGTTGAAATCATCACAACATATTTGGAATAATAATAAATAATATAAATTACCAAAGAATCAAGAACTCACGGTCGCACTATTTTCGTCTGTAACCTGACGGTGTCGGCACGTCGTACGTAGAGTGTCAACTCGGTGCGCAGAGCGATACGTCCACCCTCTGGAAGCGCTCGGCGCGGTCTGCTGACTCGAGGCTTGCGTCGAGTATTATATTGCGCGATTTTGGTAGTTTTAAAATATTTTTTAAAGCCACAATTTTTAATTTTTTTGAACTTTTTTTTCAGGAAATGGTTTGATTTTGAGCTGAAGTTTATTTATGTTATTTTATTTTTAAAAAACGAGTGTTAAGTAGCCAAAATCAAAAGCAATACTTAACCCAAATTCTCTACAATTTGACTAAGTTAAATATTTTTTTACTCAACATTTTTATATGAAAGTGGTAAAAAGTGATTGGTTTATTTTATAGATAACTTTCATAATAATATTTTGTAATTTTTTCGTACCGTTTAGACGTCAAGAAGATTCTTAAATATGTGATATTCTAAACCTCTTACAGCAAAAATTCAGAAACAGCCATCCGTTTAAACATCGATTAATCGAAATTAAATAATAAAAATCAAAAAGTAGCCCGTTTATTAGATCATAATTGAAATGATCTTTCATGCTGTGAATTCAAACTTATAGAAATACAGCATTTTAACTGTAAAATCACGTCTGTTAAATTAGGTAAATCAGCGAAAACGGCAAAATTATGCCAACGGAGTCTTAAAGTAGGATCTTTCATAAGTGCCTGCGTTTACTAGAACAAATGAAAAAAAATGGTATCAAAAAACGATACATTTATAGTCCCCGAGTGCTTACATTGCATCCAGCGACTTTAAGATGAATGTCCCTCGCAAACGAAATTGAAGCATTTGTATTATGAAAACTGATTCATTTAAAAATACTATTCTTTATTCGTCGTAATGATTGTACTGTTATGTTAAGTACTTAGTTTTTGTTAAGAAATTCATTTTTAATACGAGCTTTTTATTGTGACTGTACTTTTTGAATGTCTGTACTTGCATTGTCATCCAATATGCGAATGTGTTCCATTTCAGCTTAACACTGGGAAGTGGGTCAAATTTAGCTTGCAAGATTCGATTACAGATACTGGACAGGCTGAAACTAAATAAAAGCTTGTAATATAGTATTGTAAATCAGGTACCTGTGCTTGATGTGCGGGTATGAAGAGTGCGTCTTGCCCGTCCACAGTGACGGCCTGCATGCCGCCCACGCCGCCCACGCCCCCCACTCCACCCACCAGGCACCCGCCGTACACGCTGCCCGCTTGTTGCTATACCATAACATTACAATCTGTGATTAATGATATATCCAGATTGAACGTCGACGCTGTTCACGCGTCGAAAAAAATAGCCCCCATTAGGGGCTAATACAAAAATATGCAAAATTATGTTTAATATTTAAAAGAGTTTGAAGATTTTGGCATACCTTTCGGACGCCAGTTTGATATTTTTGAAAATGGCGGCATACGATGTATTCTGTATATATATAGACTAAAACGTCACGTTACAGAGTGTATGCAAAAAAAATACGTAGATGTTTTGTTCGTATGAGTGTCCCCAATCGATGTATATAGGTTTACTCGTGCGCCATTTAAAAAATTAACAAAATGGCGCCTGATCAATATGTCAGGCTCCAAACAAAAATCTTCGATCTTCTCCCGATCTTAATTGGAATAGTCCAACAACTGCTATCATCATGAACGTCACTATTACAAGCAGAATGACGCAGAGCGAGAGTAAAACGTAGCTGTCACGTACACCAGCATAAAAAAGTTGGCCTGTTTTATATAGTTGTTTAGTATGGCGACTCTTTCTATATATATATATATATATATATATCTATTTCTATGATTACAATGTTGATTACACCATTATTTAGTTACCTTTGACAAAAATAATAAAGTTATATAGAGGAGCAAGGTTGGATGAACCCAGGAATATATTAGCAGGCTTGGATATTGTTTCTGGGGACCAAGATCCAACTACAGTTATTGGACAGTTGTGAAGTATATAAGATAAAGATAAAGATAAAATGGTATTTATTAGACACACAGAATCACACACAACAATAAGAATAAAAAAGAAACAAATAGTAACATAAAAAAAATATAAGAAAAAACAACACAACAAACTAAAAGAATAATAATAAATATAATGCAATAATTTGCGTGTGATATCGTGGGTCTAAATGGCCCCAGCTCAGCATGTGCTGCAGATCACTACAGCGCTGATTTTCGGCTGAAGCCACGTGAGAATCACGGACATTTGGGCGGTGCATATTTATAATATAATATATGCATAGTTAAAAATAGATAGCTTAAATTAAATAAACACATCAGGGTCATCAAAGCAAAAAAATAATAATAATAATTACATAATAAATATATTATTACTTTAAATCATAAAAAACAGATATTAAATAGTGATAAATAGTATTATAGTTTTAGATAGATAAGTATTCATAAATTTCATAAAGGTTACTAATTAAATCAATCATAGGAAAAAAAAAATATATATATAAATAAATTCTCTTCGTATAGTATTAAGTATTTACCTAAGTGCTGGATTTTTGAATGCCGATGAGCATACTTTTAAGTTTTGACCTAAAGGTTGGAATGCTGGTCAGCCTACGTAATGGTGGAGGTATGTTGTTCCAGCACTTAGTGGCACTATACTTAAAACTGCCTCGGAAAGCTGTGGACCTATGACGCGGAATACTTAGAACACAAGCTGAGATACGTGAGGCATATTTACCATTCTGACTTGGCCAAATAAGCTTAGAGTACAAGTACTCTGGTTTTTTTGTATAAATAACCCCAAACAGTAGAGTAGCCAAATGTAAGTCCCTTCTGTATTTCATTTTGAGTATGTCAGCATTATTAAAATAGGGAGTGACATGGCTTCTTGGTGGAACATCAAAGCAGAAACGTGCACATGCGTTTTGCACCCGTTGAATAAGGCCTGCCGTTCTGGCTAACAGTCTCGGGCCATAGACCGAATCTAGGTAATTAAACTTTGATAAAACCAATGAGTCAACCAGTTGTACACGAATGTCGACACTAAGATGCTTACGTATCTGATATAGCACCTTTAAACGGTAGAAGCAGTTCCTGACTACATCCGAGATATAGATATAGAGAGCAGATTGTTGTAAGCGCGATGCAAGATATTGTGAGGCCACAGCATCGGTGTGAACTTCTTTATCACTACATTGAATCAATCTTAAAGAAATTCATTAAATTTAATGAGATAAAAAGAAGAAAAGAAAGATACGAAATAGCCTAGATGGTCTTCATTGAAATTCCTTTATCTGGAGATTTATAACATTTAGACCTCAAGCGGATTACCCGACGAGTCAAAAGTTAATACACGTGTTACATAAATATAACAGAATTGTAGAAAAAGGAAGACCATTTTAATGGACTAGCCCTCCAGGCCTCCATTGAACTTCCGTCTTTGAAAGCCAACTGTATATATTGTGGCCGTGACGCATAAATAGCTCAGTTTTTCGATTATAATCGTTTAACGATTCTAATTGCTCGTACATGTACATCATTAATGCAAATATCGATTCTAGTACAGCAAAACTGCTTCAAGGACTACGTTAGTTAGAACATTATTAATCAGACCAACTCGCATCACACTAAAATGTAACCATTAAGTAGTTACCTATTTAGACCGTATATACCCCGAATCATTTCTAATTATTGTTTTGCTGATTTATTATCTATCTATTTATTTATACATATAACTTCTGACAAACTGAGAGTTCTATTAACGTGTATCTGCAACAGTTGCTGCGGCGCGTTCTGGTAACTGGCGCCCTCGCTGGACACCACGCCGCCGCCCAGCAGCGACTGCAGCTGCTGCATCGATATCACCTGCACATATACACACCTGCAACAGCTGCGGGTGTATCTGCAACAGTTGCTGCGGCGCGTTCTGGTAACTGGTGCCCTCGCTGGACACCACGCCGCCGCCCAGCAGCGACTGCAGCTGCTGCATCGATATCACCTGCACATATACACACCTGCAACAGCTGCGGGTGTATCTGCAACAGTTGCTGCGGCGCGTTCTGGTAACTGGTGCCCTCGCTGGACACCACGCCGCCGCCCAGCAGCGACTGCAGCTGCTGCATCGATATCACCTGCACATATACACACCTGCAACAGCTGCGGGTGTATCTGCAACAGTTGCTGCGGCTCGTTCTGGTAACTGGCGCCCTCGCTGGACACCACGCCGCCGCCCAGCAGCGACTACAGCTGCTGCATCAATATCACCTGCACGTATACACACCTGCAACAGCTGCGGGTGTATCTGCAACAGTTGCTGCGGCGCGTTCTGGTAACTGGCGCCCTCGCTGGACACCACGCCGCCGCCCAGCAGCGACTGCAGCTGCTGCATCGATATCACCTGCAAAACAATATTAATATACATAATATTGCTTCATTGGTCATCTAATCACAAATTTGCCAGAGCTATGGGAGGGGAACCATATAAATCTGTATCATTCTGCAGATATTTAGAAGGCAGCGAATAAAGCAGTTATTCTAAAATTGTATACTTCAAAATAATACATAGTTACATGACAATTTTTATTATTCTCAGTGCATATCTATTGGAGTTGGAAAATTGAAGAGGTTTTTTAATTAATACATAATTATCACAGAACAAACAAACATGCCGATAAAAAAGCCTTTCAGGCTTTCTTCTCGGCATGTAGTTTTAATATAAAATAATAATATTTAAAAAAAAGCTAGACCTACATTTATAGTTAGTAGAGTAGTGACATTAAATTCTATCTCCGACTACTTTAATATAGTACTGTATTAATTATATTACCTGTGGTTGTTGTACTTGAATGCCATTCGGCACCGCGTTAGCCGCGTTGACAATAGCTGCTGACAATTCATTGCCCTGAAATTACAGACATCAATCATTAGTTCAAGTCATACTTCGATATGATTGCATTAGCATCAATAATCAAGGCTATTGCTACAAAGTGAAACTTCCAAACTGAGTCAGTAATTGTTACATGCGCTTTACAAACAGTGGGTAGTATTAGAACTACAGTCCGTTCACAGTTATTTTACCTCTTGCTATAAGATTGGTGCATGCACAGACATGGCATTTATCGCACATAATCATAGAATTCAGACTAGCCAACCTTATAGCTAGAGGTAAAATAACTATGAATTGTCTGTAGATCAAATATTTGTTTTTTTTTATGACCATAGATAAAACAAGCTGTTAGTTACATAAATTTTTACTGTAACAACCATCATGACTTAACTTTTGTTATATTCAAACTTGATGCTCTTACACTGGCCTATTTTCCATATACCCGTGGATTATAGTGGACCAATTATCATATTAAAGCTGATGATACCCATCATGTTTTCATTCATTTTTGTTTCTATCTATAACAGATGGATTGTTTCTTATTGTGGTTTAGTTTGAACTAGACTATAGTATTCAATATTCGTTTGAAAATTACAATAAGCAGTGGATGACTCACCGATAATCCCTGTGCTCTCAATTGCTGCACGACCGCAGAACTTATGACCCTCAGCTGCGGTTGCTGCTGCTGTTGCAAATACTGTTGCTGTATCGCGGCTATCGTCGCCGCATCGCCTTGCACTTGTTGCTGTATCAACTGTGCCTGTTGCTGTTGCGCCTGTTGTTGCGCTTGCTGTTGCGCTGCTTGTTGCTGCGCTTGTTGTTGTTGCTGCGCCTGTTGTTGCTGCTGCTGCGCCTGTTGCTGTGCTTGTTGCTGTTGCGCAGCTTGTTGTGGACCTGTACAATGGTAGCAATTGTATGACAAACATGTTTCAAAAAAATTGAGTAATTGGATCAGTTTGATATTGAGAAAAAGCAGCATTGAGCAACCTCCTAGGTTGCTAGTTCAGTTATATATATAATTGTATAGATCCTGGCAAACTTCTTGGCACAATTTGGCCGTAGTGGGGAATGATTTGCGCAGGTAAACTGGCGAGCAACATAAATGAACTCGTAGATTATTATAATTTATTATATCGCGCCCGCCCCCGCTCCGTTCCCCGCACTCCACCACCAAAGAGACCTAAAAGGTGCAGTTTACGTGTTGTGCCAAGCAGTTTGCCGGTTGGTGTAGTACTCACTGAAATGCTGTTGGTCTTTCTCCTGTTGCTGGTGTTCGGGCCCCATGGTGGCCGCACCGAGACGCGAACACGTGGCAGCCAGTAGCGCTAGGGGCGACTGGGTGCCGCTGCCCTCCTTAACAATTACAATACACTTAATTATACTCACATGGCACACAGGAGTCATCGACACTCAGAATTACAGCAAAGGTTGTACTGGACAGTCAAATTAATATCTTAATTTACATCTGAATTTTCCCCTTATAACGAGAGGCCATAAGCCAACACGTGAACGCAGTGATTATCGACATCCATCGCCCTTGAACGTTACCCTTTAAGACGTACAGGTTTCCTGATTTCCCCGAAGAACTCGCGCTTTTAAAAACTTACATGTACGCATTTACCAGAGAGAAAGAAATTTTTATTGACTATACCAGTTTGAAAAAACTTTTACGTCAGACTACCTCCGCCCTCCTCATGATGGCGATTACAATGTTCATCATCTTAATGTCCCACTGCTGAGCAAAGACCTCCTTTCATTGAGTGTGAAAGGGAATGGGTAGATACTCCACCACGCATGCCCACTGGGAATTGGTGGAGTTAGGCTAGTTGTCAACCTACTATTGTAGTTTCTAGCCGCCTAGGAAGCCTCCGACTAGCTTAGGGACTATTTAAAACTAAGTGATAACCGGGACGAAGGGCTTTATGTGCCTTCCGAAGCACGGAAAACGCTCGAGTTGAAATACCACTAGGCGGTCACCCATCCAGGTACCGGCCTCACCGGTGGTAGCTTAACTTTGCCATAATCGATTAAGAATGGCTAACCATCATCAACGAGCGCTTCAACAATGATTAACCTTTATTAATCCGTAGGTTCTCGCGAGGGACGCGCGTCCTATTATAACAATTTATGTCATTGTTATATTTATAACCGCGAGCCAAGCGATTAAACGTTTTATTAATTTTATTTTTATCATGAAGGCCTATGTTCTAAAGTGGATAGTATCAGTTTCTTGATGATACTAAGAACTGAAATAAATAGTTATGAGAAGTTAATTACATCATAATTGTTTGCATTTACTTATTATATGTCACGGGAAAAGTTACTTTATGCCTTTATCCTTTGACTGTTTGACGATCCGCGCGGACGAGGAAAACAATAGAAATCAATTGTTATTTTTTGAAGCACTTATTACACCTTCCTATTTTTAGGATCCTAACTAGGAAATAGGAACGTGTAATCGCAGAAAGAACGGTTAGTGTCCTAAGTAGTGAGATAGGATGTCCCAACCGCTCTGCTTTCTTAAACAGGAAAGTGTAATCGCGTCGCTCCGATTTAGGACGTTTAGGGATGTAACATTGTTCTTCAAAACATCGATGTTTTGAAATTATTATATAAGGCTTCTAAAGTCTTGGCGTATATTTTGAGGGATGAATGTATAGGTCATTAGTAATCAAGAAACAATAATAGAAAAATAATCCGTACATTGAAAGTACTACATTATTTATAAATTAATACTTGGTACTTACTTACATAAAGTTCAATTTTGTTTTATTTTAACATAAAGGAGCTCATTTGTATTCATTGAAATTTTAATTTGTGTGATCAGTTTGAGAGAATAAAAAACTTAAAACATCGGAAGAACATCGATGTAAGCATAGTTATATTTTTTTTAAATCGACCTTTGTTACATCTCTACGAGTAGTCCGTCCCGCTTTAAGTATAGTTGCTATACTCTTTGCCGCGTCCTAGTTAGAAAGCAAGATAGTGTAGTGTAATAAGTAGCTTCCTGCTTCCTTGTTAGAACCATCCTAGTTAGGATCCTAAATATAGGAAGGTGTAATAAGCCCTTAACCGCAAGTCAAGGGATTAAAACTCGAATGTACAATATGTATACTATGTTTAATACACTTGTACTACATGTATGTTAAATATATTTGTATACACAAGACAAATACTATACAAAGACACTACATGGAAAGGGAACTTAATAAATTTAACAAGTACTAAAGTTACTTAAAATTCATAATTTAAACCATGAAGTTATTTTGCATAGTACATTGCAACGCCACTTATGAAGGAATTAGCATAAAAATATAGCAGCACAGAGGTTGACTAAAGCTACTGTTACATAATTAAACATGGTCCATAGGACTGAAGGTTGCAACTCTTCATTCAATTTTGAACTTTAAGATTCGTTCTTTAAGAGCTATTAAAAAGTTATACTCACTTATCGATTTTGAACTTTATTTTTAGAACAGTTAAGAGTATTATTAATTAAGTCTTTATTCATTCTTAAATTGTTTTGGGATTCAGTTCCTAAGAATTAATAATTTAATCAAGCACTGATAAATACTTGACGTAACTCCATTATGAATTTGTTTTTTTTTTACATACATTTTAACAAAGACACAAATAGGAGTTTTTAAAGGTGAACAGCTTTTTTAATCATTTTTATTTACCAAAATGTACATCAAATATTCGGAAAAAATTGTATTTTTTTTGAGACGAGCCAGTTGGCTTGGTTGGTTAAGATTCCACCTATCACGCCGCAGGTCGTGGGTTCGATTCCCACCCAGTACATGCATTTGCGTGCATGAATATGTCTGCATATCCTGGGTCTGGATGTAATCATATATTAAGTATGTATCTGTTATCTGGTTTCCATAGTACAAGCAGACTTAGTTTGGGAACAAATAGTGGAATGTCACAGGCAGTCCCAGTAGGTTATCCATTATTATCTTTACTATTGGTACTACATCAGCACATTTTGCTGAGTAAAATGAGATTCCTTCTAATATTATCCCTGTTCTTTCAACATAAATGTAAAAGTAAAGTGAGTTGTAATTTCACTAACTAGAAAGTATGTAAAAAAAAATACCACATTGGTAAATTACGGGACATGATTTCAACTTTTAAAAATACTACATTCAAAATGTCAGATACATACAATCATACTGCATATTAGGCTATTAATTCTATTAAAATACTGGTTTTGATTGAATGTTACTTTCACTCAGAAGAAAGCTGAATAAGTGCATGCTAGTTAAGATGGTGATTTCTTCAAGTCTATTCATAACAAGTTGTATTGTTGATAACATTAATTAAAACTGAATGACTGTCTCATCCTAATCCTAACTTCCTGACTAATATTATAAATGCGAAAATGAGTTTGTTTGTTTGTTACGCCTTTTCGCCTCAACTACTCAACAGATCATCTTGAAATTTAGCATACAGATAGCCTATGGTATGGAGAAGGACATAGGCTACTTTTTATCCCGGGCACGCCGGTGAAACCGCGGGGGATAGATAGTTCAGTATAAATTAAAGAATATTTCCCATTTAAAAGAAATAAAGCTGAAGATTTTTTTGTTTGTCTGTTTAAACGCGCTATCTTTGAAACTTCCAGTTGGATTGGAATAATTCTTTCACTAACTGGAAGCCACATTATTCCCGAGTGTTATAGGCTACTTTTTATCCCGGTAACGCGGCCGAAACCGCGGGTATAGTATATTACAACTAGTATATTATAATGAAATGTTCATATGATATGTCCCCTATCTATCCACCCTGCTGTTGAACTGTTATCCGCTATTTTAGCCTCATACGAGTTGAATTTCAAAATTCCTTTCTCGGTAGATTAAAGTTGGTTTAACCTATAGTTTAAAGGTTCTGAACTCTGAGGTTTGAACCGTGCAAGCATCTGATGTCAATCCATAGATGATAATACAATCATCATCATCATCAGTCTATAATGTCCCACTGCTGAGCACAGGCCACAAATCAGGGTGAAAGGGAATGGGCAGATACTCCACCACGCGTGCCCACTACTGATCGGTGGAGGTAGGCTAGTGGTCAACCTACTATTGGAGTTTTCAAGCCGCCTAGAAAGCCTCCAACTAGCTTAACGACTATCACAATTAAGTGATAACCAGGACCAACGGCTTTACGTGCTTTCCGAAGCTCAGAAACGCTCGATTTGAAATACCTCTACACGGTCACCCATCCAGGTACCGACTACGACGGTAGTAGCTTAACTTGCCGATCGATTAAGAATGGCTAATCATGCTACACCACGAGCGCTTCTACAATGCGATAATACAATATACTATATTATATAATAATATACGATATACATATAGAATGGTCTGGTATATGGTGTTATTTGCTATGATAGATATTTGCTTGTTTTAGGGCAGATTTTTCAATCGCTACATAAACCTAGTGTTAACTATACCTCGGTAAGTCTATACAAAAACTGTTCTAATTTCAAATTAACAGCCTAGATAGAGCTTAACTGGCCTTTGAAAATCCTTCTTCCTCTCTCATTAAACAAATACCACATTTTAACTTGTAGTTATTGCACAGAGGGACTCCAGTAAGAAGGAAAAATTTTAGTTATAAAATATTATAATCAAAAATGCTCTGCTGTTCATTAAATATTTTTTTTACTTTTTTTCTTTGTAACCCTGAAAACAGACCAACAGAGTACAAAAGTGACCTTGCAACAACATGACCTGAACCTAGTGAACTTTATGTTAATTTTTGAAATAAATGATACTTTTTATCTTGAAACTACTTTCCATTTAGTTGTATGGTAGCTTTATTTATAAACTAGTTTTTCCCCGCAGTTTCACAAGACTTCCCAAAAGGATCTAAAGTATTCCTGCAGGGCTATATTAAAACGTCGGATTCGATATCGGAAACGGATTCAAAAAATTTCGAGGCGAATTTCAGCAATTGCTATTTAAATTTCCGAAAACTTTTCGATGAATCGAATTGATATTTCCATAAAGAAACATCCAAAATATTCGAATTCGAAAATTAAAATAGCAATCGCGGAAAATCGCCTCGGTAGTTTTTGAATCCGTTTCCGATATCGAATCCGACTGTTTTAAAATAGCCCCACAGGAATACAAAGTATCATACACACTATATTGAAACAAAATCTAGTCTTTATGAAATTTGCCGCTGGGGCACCAATGAGGAGTTTTCTTTCCATAGAGTTTTATAGAGTTGGTTGAAAATACCTGTCAAATTGTGTGCTTAAATCCCTTGACTTGCGGTTAAAAAAAAAAATAGATTTCTATTGTTTTCCTCGCTCGCGCGGATCGTCCAACAGTCAAAGGATTAAGGTTAAAATTAGTTTGAATCATCAACAGTTTGACAGGTATTTTCAACCAAACTCTATAAAACCATATGGAAAGAAAACTCCTCATTGTTGTCAGTGAGATTAGAATTTAAATGTTGTGTAATTAATTGTTTTGAAAAGAGTAATTGCTGAGATCATTGCTGGTTCTTCTCAGCAAATGCAACCTCTGAACCAATACTAGAGTATTAATCTGACTTCATAATTGCCTGTGAAGTCTATTTTACCTATTTAATAATTTGAAATTGTGTTTAAGACAATAATTTTCTTTACAATTTAAGACAATAATTTATTGTATCTGTCAATTGTGTGCTTAAATCCCTTGACTTGCGGTTAAAAAAAAAAAATAGATTTCTATTGTTTTCCTCGCTCGCGCGGATCGTCCAACAGTCAAAGGATTAAGGTTAAAATTAGTTTGAATCATCAACAGTTTGACAGGTATTTTCAACCAAACTCTATAAAACCATATGGAAAGAAAACTCCTCATTGTTGTCAGTGAGATTAGAATTTAAATGTTGTGTAATTAATTGTTTTGAAAAGAGTAATTGCTGAGATCATTGCTGGTTCTTCTCAGCAAATGCAACCTCTGAACCAATACTAGAGTATTAATCTGACTTCATAATTGCCTGTGAAGTCTATTTTACCTATTTAATAATTTGAAATTGTGTTTAAGACAATAATTTTCTTTACAATTTAAGACAATAATTTATTGTATCTGTCAGTTATAATAATTTTTCAACATACCAATCCCTTTTAAGGATTCTGAAAAATCATTAGATTTTATTTAACAATTTTTATTGATGTCAAAATATTTTCTAGATGATAAAAAATAGACATCTTTGTAAAATTTAAATAAATAATACAATCATGATAATCATAACTGTCTGCTATGTATGCTAGTTAGCCTGTTTTGTTGTAAACTACCAAACTATTTTTTGATGAAAATTGCCAGAAGTGTAGATTAAACCTCATAGATGAATATTTGATAAGTAAAACACTACTTTTTTATGTAGGTTAACTTTGAATTAAATTGCAAAAAAAACAATGAATTAATTTGTTACCTAACTTGATTTTAATAACATTATTAAATTTAAGTTGTTTTAAGAATATGTGGGAATATCCTTGAAAGAAACCTTTATTTGTACATGAATTAAATTAAACACCTTGACAACTTTAAAATATTATATTCTAACTGTTTAGATGAGATATACCTGTTATTGCAAATACATTAAGGCCACAATTTTGTGTTCAGTTTTGCTCAATTGCTAAAATAGGTTTACGTTAACTTGGAATACTGGGATCGATACGAATTCAGGTAGCTATAGATATGAATTGATTGTGCTAAAATACTAGGGGACGTGCCGGCCATCGCAACAATAGCTGGAAAAAGGCGCGAATAAAAGGGGAAACACGTCGCTCGCAGCCCTAAGCCCTATACCGCGCATCAAAGGGAAGCCGAACCCGCTAGGAGTAATAGTGTTATGTGTGCCGAACCCTTTTTATCGGTGATCAAATTCAAAACCAACGATTTATTACAACGAAGTCTGTAACTTTGATAATATTCCATTTCGCTTACCTCTTCAGAAAAATCAGCAGCAGCAACCATTTCGTTCGATATTTAATAAAGATACTGAAGGAAATGAAAATGTTTGTTTATTTCGTTTAAGCACACAGCTGTTTAGAGCTTTTTTACAAATTTAGACAACACTTTTACTTTTAGACAACAATTTAACAGAGCTCGAAGTTCGAAAATATCAAATTTAAAATATTTTGTCATTTTGACAATTGAATTGAATGATAAATATTTCTCAAAAATCATCATAGACAAGACCATTCGGTCGTTTCCGGTTTCTATTGTGTTTCAAATTTTGTACGGACCAAGCACATTATATAATTTGAGTAAATATATGAATTTTCAAGTTGCAACAGTTTGTTCGGTTTGTAGATTGTAATAGTTGAGAATCGACACGCCTTTTCCTAACAAGTGCCGGGAGTCGTCGCACGCAAGGCCGCTGCCGCCGCCGCCGCCCTTTGATCCACCCACCTCAAATCGCGTGACTATGATTTTTATGCAGTTGCTAACTAGTTCTAGTGGTAACTAGTATTACCTTTACTTATGTATCAAACATGACAATTGCAAGTAAGTAAGCATGTATCCTAATGCAAAATAATAATTAGCTTTCCAAAAATAATAATTGAATAGGTTCTGTTGATAAGTTAATGGCTACCCTATGAATGAACTTGAGAAGTTAACTATTTGCTTTTTTTTGTGAATGGCTTATCGAAAGTAGTCTTAGTTGTGGTTGTTTCGAGCATATTCTAAAAATCTATCCAGTAGGGAAATGAATATCAAAGGAGGATTCTGATGCTATTTCGGCAAGGGAGTTGCTTGCGACACGGTCACAACCTCCTGCGTGTGGCCTGGCGGGCCCCACACGGCCGGGGCCGCGCTCGCCCCGCCCTCCCCCTGCACCGACCGACATGAGACCGCTGCCCGCTGGCGTCCGATCTGTTACACAATAACACTGCATCCTTTCACTTTGCACTCATTACCTTGCTAGTTTTGTCCTCGTTTATGTATTCCACCTGCACTTTTGTAGGCTCAGACGACATCATCTACTTTACACTTGCAAATAAATATTTTTCTTTGTTCACGTACGGAACGCACCATCCTCACGACCGGCCGCCAAACTGCGGCGAGCGAACTGACGAGTCACGCCGAATGTGTTCGGCAATATTCGGAGATCCGCCTCCTATCGCGGTCGGATTTATTTCGTTATTATACTATTTTACGTAATACCACAGGCTGCAGAGGTGTTTGAAGTTGCTCAGGAAAAGTGTTAATTAATGAAGTATCTTTTTTATTTCTTGTAAATCAACCAAATCATTATGGTGTTATTATAAACTGGATATTAAAGTTTAGTTGGGCTATCTCCGTCTCTCTCTATTCGAGACAGGTCTTGATTATTGGTAGGCAGCAGCTGCGCCTCTCTCCTCCTCCCCTTCGCGGGTGCGGCGCCGCCGCCCGATAATAATAATTGAAAGTAGGAAGGACGTAATAATGGGTGTATAACCTCGCGCCCGCGGCCTCCTTGGGCGGGCAAAAAATGCACACATGCCGTGTCGGTCGGCGCGCCAGCCGCATCGTCTAACGAGACGTGGCCTGTAAACAAACGATAAGCGTCTGCACTTGCAAGCCTTTGTCCACATGACTCCATAGTATCGTATGCTACCAGTGCGTGGATTACGATATGCTCATGCATGTCTGAGAAACTGTTATCAATTTAGGATCGTATTCACCTATTGTATGGTTTTGCGCATTTCTTGTTCCTTATCTTTATCGACTCAAGTTCATAAATTACAGACGATTAATTTCTATTATTCTGAGCTATATAATTCTGGAGTAACTTTAAGAAAGGAAATTATGTTTATGACGATTATTGCGATAACGAAAATTTTTTACATTACAACATGATCCTACATAATAGACATTAAGAAATGTTATTTGTATAATCATCGATAATGAAATCGCATTAATAACGAGGACAGTGAACCACTAGGTACCGATTGATTTTTGAAAGTAATATATGTATATACATAAATATGTCAGCCGACCCCATTATTTATAGGCTTAGACTGGTTCGGTATGAGAGTGAAAGTCGAGCCACGTTTTGTCAAGCGTCAGCCGCGTCGTTCGCTTTGCCCCGAGTCCATTATGCACGAATGAGCACCCGCCCCAAGAGAGCGTGTGTCCCCAGCTTAATTATCTCGAACGTTTATTATTTAATTTCCAACCTAATCCTTTTCAATTTAAAGTTTAGACTTCTATACAAGTATTAGAGTATCGTGTATTCTCGAATTTATAGTTTCTTCTCTGTTTGTTAGATGATTTTATACCTTAGGTCAACTGAATAGAGCTTACAATGCAATTTTATAGTATTGTCGATATAAACCATTTTATTTACAAGTTATTCTATTATGGGTGTACCTTGGTGGTGGCGTGGCGCGGTATGCGGTAGCCGAGTGACGTGACGTGATGCTGTTTGTGTATTTTAATTAGTCAATGAACAGTGCCTGATGAAATCATCAGTGCTCATTGTTAGCGCGCGATTGTTCCATTATATCCATTTTAAGTACACAGTGTAAGCTTGTTTCATTCTCAAAGAAATAAAACGTACAAATTTGATGATGATACAGTATTTCTGTAACGTCATCATTATTTTCAGATACTTTCCAAACGCTAATTAATGCGGCGGCTCCTCACTACTCCCTCTCTTCTAATTGCATTTGCATTATAATGATCGTGTTAAATTTTTTCCTTCGTTCCTTTTCTCCATCAACTGCCATAATAACATGCTATGTTGTAAGCATGTCCATCTTCATTCAATAGCAAATTTAAGCATTCTTGATGTTTTGAATTTCGTTTGGCTTTTGATCAAATATTAAATATTTGAAATGAATTGATTATTCTTCACTGGTTGGTGTTTTAAATAACAAGGTCTACAAGGAAGTCTCAAACTATATCTGTAACTAATGAACAAGGTTTAAAAAGGTCACTCACAGAACGAGTTTAATTGCGCGTTACTTTACCCCAAAGAATATAATCAAGATTAATTACTTCCTCTCTGGTGCCAAGATTGTCAAGAGAATATTGCGCACTTTAACATGCATGTATTCTTTTGCATTACACTATGTAATGCATACATCTATACCAAGGATAGGTAAGAATCGTATGCGTCTAGCATACGATTCACATGAAATGAAATAGACTTCACATGATGTTAATATGTCATGTATGCATTACATAGTGTAACATGAAGCAAATCCGAAAATAGTGTAGTAAAAAATATAATAGGTCTTTTCATTTTAATTATTGTAAAGTTGTAATCACTAATAACTTTTTTACATCGACATGCATGAACTAATCAAACAGTTCAATACGAACAGCATATGGTGTCAAGAACTTCAAAGCGTGATTCAGAGTGTATTTAGAAGATCATCCCACTATTGGGTATTGGGGAAAGTGGGCTGATAGTCACGGGTCAACTGATAAGCCATCAACATGCTGACGATTCCAGGGCCTGACGGAAGCGGAAGTACCGGTGGGCGGGCCGGACCGCCCGCGCCACCCGCCCCTGGCCCAGACACGCCCTAGCTCTCACAAGTCATGCTGCATCTCACACTAATTAACACATCAACGAAAACATATTGCATCACTTCCGGAAAATAAAACAGTGACCCAATGGATTGTGAGTAGCGGTTAAAAGCAAGTAGGCGATCAGTACCACACCCACACGTGACTCGTTCAATGCTCGCACTCGGTGCTATTAATCATTTTGCATCAGTATTTTTGAGCAAAGATGGATTAATCGCTTGGGCGAGTTATATTCTTGAACATTCCAAAAGCCAAAAGATTGAAAAAGTAATACTTCTACCTACTCAATTATTTTCTCTCAATTTCAGTAACTATACGTATTATATCGAAGTGATCACTAGCGGATCCAGGGGGGTCTAAGGAGCTCAAGCCTACCCCTCTCTCCACCTCCATAAAGCAACTGGGTACATTCCTGATAAAACTTGATAAAGTCTACCCTCAGTCGGATCAGCCTCTCAGCCCATTTTTTACCTTTATTCATCCACATTGCTCCATTTTAATAATAATAATTAAAACATTTATTTCATATAACAAAATCCATATCATTTTGTTATTAACAATCTGTCTTATATTATTTTAGTAAGAATAGTATAATAATGAGGAAAAATAAATAAAATGTATTAAAATAACCGAACTCGCTCCTGAGACACTTGCATGTAACGACATCCAAGTCTCAGAAGTGAACCGTGCACACGATTAGCAACTAGATCCAGGAGGCTGTTCCGGCTGCCCCGCACTCTGCACGCTATCAAGATTACCCTCCTCCGCATCGTAGCATAAAATAGTCCACCCTACCCTTTGCGAACATGTGCTACAGAAGCATGGCAGCCAAAACATTATGTTCAACAAGAATGTCATTTTTGCGTATAGCGAACTCACAGGTTGCTTATGTAAAAATATGTACAATAGGCTCGAAAAAGTTATTTTTACTTCATTTGAGCAATGAGGAAACCTGCGCTCTATCATGTTAGCTCTTTCTGAAAGACCTTCCACTCGCGTTCAATATCCATGTCGTCCTTCGGATTCAGGTCATTGGTTACAATATGTCCTAAATACTTAATTTGTTACACCCAAAAACTGCTGGACATTTGTTACCAGATTTAAAAACCACGAACTCCCTCTTCACGTTGATTTTAAGATATGTTTACGTGCGTATACCTCGCAAACGGCTTTGAGTTCCGCAAGACTGGGGATCTTAGAAAACTCATAGCCGTCACTGACGCTCGATAAAATCGCGCGTCAGTGATCTTAATTAGCTTCAATTTAAAATTACGTGTAATTTAAAATAATGTTGGAATTTCAAAATTATCTAATATTAAAAAAACTTACTTCCTCGTTGAACTTAACCTATTACCTAACGGTCCTGTCAGAGCTTATAGGCAAAAACTCCAGGATACTCTTGGTCAACAGACTATCAGGCGGGATGGACCGGGCGTCGCGTTAAGCCTGAATTTTGCTCATGCTTACCAGTTTGTGGTCGCTTAGGAAACATAGTGGTTATGAAACAGATGTTTCACATATTGAAGACAAGTAACCGAATCCTTGGTGCTAAATGAACTTCTACGGTGGCTTATCACTGAAACATCTATCCATATTGTTCTACGAAATTTTAAAACAATAAAAGCAAATTTCCCGCCTCGGTACTGATGTTTAATCTTAAATTGAAGATGTGGTAAAGAAAACTACCTTTTAATTTCTTTATGTTTTGATAAAATTAAGGGCTAAGCATTATTCAATGCTTTGTTTTCTGGATTACAGATTACATAAATATCCGTTATAATTGCACAATACTTAGGTACCACTTGCCTTTGGATAAAAAAAACATGGAGATAAAAAATACCAGTTTTTCCTAAAGCGCTGTTTACATGTGCTTTTGAAATTATCCTTTTGTAAACTTACCCTAAATTTCATACTTAAAAATTCATAAGAATGCGGAAGAGAAGCGCCCACCCACCGCCCGCCCGCGACTACGGCCCGCGGGGGCGTAACCGCCGCCCTACGCCTCGCCCGGGACAACGTAATATTGCAACTATTTCCCGCCAACTAATTTAAACTAAATACATGACGTAAAGCATAATTATCTAATAAAATATTTTTATCCTTCTAATCCTGTCATACGATCTTCGGTATGTTATAAATGCAAAAGTTTGAGCATGTTATCACTCGGCTCTGTAACGACTGAATGAATTTTCGTGAAATAGGACTTTCAGCGCGGGAACGCGGGGAGGACAGCAAGTTAGGAGTTTTTTTTTATACGTTCATGGCTAGAGATTAGAAAGGTCAAACAAAATTTCACAATTATATTATAATATAGGTACTCTGTGAGTGTAAATTTATATATTACTATTCCATTTATTAACTTCTTAACAAATTTTTCCATGTTTAAATATAGATTTATTTAAAAGAATCATATATTTTATTATTATTTTGAACTTGACCGACTGCCGTGTATGATTCGTACATCAATTTTACATTCTGTCTTCTGTCCGAAACTCGGCTCCCACGAAGCTTGTTTTGTTTTAGGTACTAGACTGATGCGATCAGTCATGGTAACTATGTTTAGGCCTGTGTTTGACCACAATCTCGCCATGGTCATTTAATGATGTTGCCGTAAGTGGTACACATACAAAGTCTAGAAAGAACTAGCTCTCAAATTAACATACAATTATGCTGAATGCTGGTGGGTGCAATTATGTTGAAAAGATTTTAAAAAACAAATCATACCAACTTATGAACCTTCAAATTCTTGCCAGTACGTTTTTAGTTTCTTAATATGTATTCCATTCATTCACTCGTCTATACCTCTATGGTTTCGGAAACTTTAAATGTCATTTCCGGTTTAAATTTTATGAATGAAATAGGACTTACGAAGTACTACCCGTGCGAGATAAGTTGAGACCTGAGTGAAATACTACTCCCTCGCCTGCTTACCCTGCACTTCTTCGATGGCGCATATATTATATAGCATGAAGCAATCATCACGCTACACGTCACGTGCAATATGGGTAATATACAAGCACACAACTGTAACGTCACCGCGCCAGGTCTCAACTTATTGCGCACGGGTAGTACCTTATTATTTATTAGATTTTCCTCCTATTTACCTCCTTAGATTTATTACTAGGTAGGTAAATAAATATTATTTAGATATTATACGATTTATAGCTAGGTAAAAGGTATGAAGGGTTTTTTGTAATGTAAGGTACCTAGTTGTGTTCGAGTTTTATGTCCCATTTTTCTAGAGTGAACTAAAGTTCTATTTAGCGATGAAACAATAAAATTAGTCGCCTAAGCAGACAGTAGAAACACTTAGCGCTATCAGAATGCTTTAGGAGTATTTTTCTCGCAAACACCGTGATTTTCACGGCGATATCGCGTTTCGTTCATCGTTCTACAACAACAAGTGTGGCCGGATAGCCTCACTTGAACGGAACATACTTGTGATGTGTGGCGTCTTCTCTATACGTAGTAATAATAGCTCAATGGTAATAAACAGAAAAATCTGCCGGGTTATTGCGTATCCTTGATGGTAATCGTAATGATCACCATTAATAATTTCATCCAATGACGCGGTACAACGATGGCCATTCGTGCACCCTGATTGGATGAAGTTCATTAACGGTGTTCGTTACGATTACCACCACACCAAAGATACGCGGTAGAGCCCCTGCCAACGAATATCACGCATGTTCGAGCTTTTACTATTATTTATTCTGTGTTCGATATTCACAGACATACATAGTAGAGATGCTATCGTACATAGATACTAACGCATATCGTATTCAAGTAGAGTTGACGCAAGGATCATGCTGCTCTTTTTTGGTTCCGTAACCAAATGGGATCTTATTACTAAGCCTCCTAAATTTCCACAGAATGTGTATTTCCATTGCCGCTATTTTATTTTATTTTATTTTATTAGGGTAACCAACAAGACATACACTAACTTAAATTATCTTAATTAATCAATACATATATTCCAAATGTTGCCTCAATTATAGGCTACCACAGCATGCAATTAATAATAAATTTTACAATATCACAAGATTTTACTACTTATATCACAATATTCAGAAAAAAAAAGTCTAAAAAGTTATCAAAAAGTTAAAAGGAATGAATATGTCAATTTAATATAATTTACAATGATAATAATAATAATTCAAATATATAAAAACTAAAAGATTATATAATTTTAATTACATTTTTTTTTTTTTTATACCACTTAGGTGGCAAACAAGCATACGGCCCGCCTGATGGTAAGCAGTTACCGTAGCCTATGGACGCTTGCAACACCAGGGGTATCACTCGCGCGTTGCCGACCCTGAAGAAACCGCTTCACACCCTTTTTGAAGAACCCCATGCTGTACTCCATTGGGAAAACCATGAAAATACATTCATAATTATGCCAAACAAACAAATAATCCTAACTTTAATATTATAAATGCGAAAGTGAGTTTGTTTATTTGTTTGTTACGCCTTCACGCCTCAGCTACTCAACGGATCATCATGAAATTTGGCATGTAGATAGCCTATGGTATGGAAAAGGACATAGGCTACTTTTATCACAGGAACGCGGGTGAAACCACGGGGACAGCTAGTAATGAAATAAAAGTACCGTACATCTACCATGAGTTTGCTACACTAACGTAATCTACGCACGCTAGCAACTACGGTGGATATTCTGTATGACCAGCACCACCTCTAGTGGGCACTTTTGGAAGCATTTTATACAAAATGTATCACCGTAGTCGCTTGCTAGTGTAGATTACGTTAGTGTAGAAAGCTCATGGTAGAGGTACAGGAACCTTACAAGAAACGTCTTTACGGAACCCTTCGTGTGCGAGTCAGACTCGCAATTGGCCGGGTTTTGTTTTTTTTTTAATGATGCAATAGTTTATAGAACTTCAAAGGTGAACATGAAGTGTGAAGTATCTTTCAACACTGAATGATATTCGATAGAGTCTACCCGATAGACCAGTGTTTTTCAATCTTATTGATTTCGCGACCCCCTTACAGGTTGAAAAATTCTGGCGACCCCCTTGTCAGACAGACAAAGAATTTATAAATGACAAGACTACGATAATGATTTTCTTTATTTTGATACCTTTACTTATTAGTTTGCAAGAAGCCGCGAGAGGTTTGCAACTAAGTAACAGGTAAGTTGGACGCCCGCTTGCGCGAAGTCTATCTTGCCTTTTTCCTTCTGCCGGCGACCCCCCGGCTAAGGTTTCTTGACCCCCCTAGGGGTCGCGACCCACAGATTGAAAAACACTGCGATAGACTATCAAATCAGCACACCTATCAACTACCAAGCTGCTGGTCTATAGTACCTAACGAAATAAAATTATTTGCAACAGAATAATACTAATAACTACCTACTTAAACTTTTGTACCTGTAGAAACTATTACTTGTACCTCAGAGTATATAAATACTACGTACAACTTGTACGTAGTATATTATTTACTCTATGCTATTACCAACTAATTGCAAATTATGTATACTTACTTAAAGTCGCAAAAACTTTTCTCATAAACATTGGTAATATAACATTGGAATAAACACATGAAAATTTGAATTTGGCGGGCTATAGAGATGAGAAGAAATTTAGATGAGCAAATAAAATATTTGAATGTTATTACTCTATTGACTCCCTTGCCCATAACACAGTAGTAAAGTTACTTACCTACTGCAGTTTGTTTTCCTATTGAATTGGGGTCAGCACGCAGACCAACCAAGTTCAAATAAAGTCAATGCATTCGATAATGCGTGGGATGATCAACTACCGCCTCCTACCGTTTCGGCTCGATCGAAGTCGAGAGGAAGTCGCCCGTTCGCCCGTCCGTTATTTGCGTCAGAGAATTTTTGAAGGTCTCGTATTATGCCATTTCGTATAAAATTGGCAACATTTACTGCCATCTAGCGACGTCTTACGGAAGCATAATCAACTAGTACGCGCTTCCCTTCCCACTTTATTTAGGTGGGATTTTTAAATTGCATTTGTTGAAGTAGAAGCACAGTCGAGAAAAGAGAACTAGGCACCGAGAAGTATTTTCTGTTTTAGTCTCTTATGTATGCGAAACACAGATGTTTTCTTTCTGAAGTAGTTTTTAGGAGGACATGGTACTTTTTTAATTTACTACCATAACGAGTATACTATTTTGTTTTTTGGGTTGAAAAATCGATAAAGCTAGGTATTTTTACTGTTTATAGAGGCCCTTGTTTGACCGCAATCACCATCTCTAGGACTCATCTCTGGGAAAAACGTGTTTTGTCAGAGAAGAGACCTAGAGACGGTGAGAGTGCGGTAAGATATACCTACATAAGCGATAGCGTAGGTCATGGGTACGATCCGGTCGAATAATTTTGTTGTTTTTTACCTTTTATTTTGTATTTTTGACCTTTTATTTTTTTTGTACACCGAGCATAGCTCTTCAACCAGGTAGTTACAATGAATTAACTACAGAAAACAAATTGGTGTTCTTACATTCTAATCGAGTGATTTAATTAGAACAGCTGAGCCTATGTACAGTAGTACCCAATTAATATGGCTTACCGATGTGCCTGCGCAGAAGATACATTTTCAAAGCGCGGGAAACCGCTATTGTTCGGCAGCTGCCGCCATGATAGCGCGCGCCGTGCGGAGGGGCGTGACTTGCGAGTGAGACAGAACAGCTGCACTGTATTGTGAAACTTATAGTAGTGATCTAAGGTTGATTGCCATACTTTCTTTTCTGTGCGTGAAGATTCACGACGCGCCATATCAGTTGGGTAATAATACTGTACTAGACGATTCTCCCTCACAAGTTTGGATGTTTGAGGTTTAAAGAGTGATATGCAACATGTAATCTTTGCTACATGAATCTGGGGGCACGGAAGTGCCCCCCGCCAAGACAGCCAAGCGAAGCGAAAGGGCACTACCTACGTTTTCTCGAAGCGCTTTTTTGAACCCTCATAATCTTGTGAAGTTAGGGCTTGTAGAGTAAGTGCATGTGGAGTTATAAGCTTGGCTCTACATGAGATCTGATAACTTTTTGACCGTACGAGCCATATGTCTTGGCGGCAACATTTTACATAAAAATGTTTTTGATGGGATACTGATATTATGAAAAAGATAAAGTTTGTAAAAGAAAAACACACATTAACGATTCAAAATTATTTATTGCACAATAAACACATTTATGAACTTCATATAACTTAAATATAAATATTTAAATTGTACGCGATTTCTACTTTGTAATATGCTAATAACTATAGTGAGAGCGTTCCTTTTGCCAACCACAGGAAGAAACGATGCTAAGTGAAAATGTTCTAGCTAATTCTTGCATGCCATAGAGTAATCTCATCCCATATACAGTTACAGCTTCAATAAAGTCGTCTTATTATAATTGCAAGGATTAAATCTATAAATGGTTGGATAAATAATTATTTTCATGTTACTTTGTATGTTTTGGAAATTGTAAAGCGCATTTAAATTTATGCACTGAACAATTTGTGTACTGTACTATAAATATAGTATTTTATATAATGTAAAAATATACCTATTGTACATTCTGATTGATAATTTAAATAAATTACACATTAAAAGTAAAAACAATCACATATTCATTGTATCAAATCCATTTTTAACACAGATAACAAACCGGGGTATTTTAATACTTTCCGTCACAACATTAAAACGATTTTCAAAAATATTCGTAAAATAATCTCGATTATTAAGATAATATATGTTTTATGCGATAACCGTTAACGAACTTCAACGAAGCAGAATATTTAATACTAGCTGTCTCGCGCGGTTTCACCCGCGTTCCCGTCATAAAAAGTAGCCTATGTCAACCGCGGATAGAGTAGCTTCCCAACAGTGAAAGAATTTTTCAAATCGGTTCAGTAGATTCGGAGCCTATTCAATGCAAACAAACAAACAATCAAATCTTTCCTCTTTATAATATTAGTAAGATTAACGATTCCTCGTGAATGCTGATGAACGTTAGCAATAATCGTTTAAAACTTTTTTAAACAATTCTCTTATACTATAAAATATAATTGGACGTAACGTAATTCAATTTGACATTAATTTCATGTAAATAGTTATAAACGATTGAGAGATAATACTTGTGAGTGTTTTGCTTAGTGACTACATTGTTGCGATGAATTCGATATTATCTGAAATAAATATATGTAAATTAATTAAATTGTAGAACAAATATTTAAATTGAACCATATTTTTTCATCTCAGATCATGATAATTTGATGACACTTCTACTATAGTTTTTTTTATTTGCTTAAATGTTCGCTAGTGTGCGAGCGGGATAGAGCGCGAGTAAGACGGACAAAATTCCTTGTCTCACTCAGTCTGTTGTTCGTCTGTTTGCAGATTATTTTATTTTAATCGGAAGACCAACAGCACAAATCTAATTAACATTAATAGATACAGTAGTAGTTTAATTTCTACTACATACCTAACAATAGATATAAATGACTGAATCCAAAATTTACGAAATGCATATTTACTGAATCAAAACACGGCTGTACAAATATAGGGGTAGCCCAAGCAAGTCGACATCCATTTTGTATTTGAATTGGTCGGAGCTTACTACCTGCAACACTTTTTCCACGAATCAATAAAAGGGATGCAATCTCTTGGTTAATCCCAACTGTTTTACAGACCCAAGTATTTTATGAATGAAATGAAACAAAAACTAAAAGTACCTACGTACAAAAAAATAAGAAATTACCATGGTTATAACATTGAGCTATTATTACTACTTATAGAGAAGCTATCATAAGTAAAGATTATTTCCCAGTTTTTACAGTCAACTTAAGTTCTCTTTAGCGGTGAAACAATAATTAGTCGTGAGTTTTATATTCTATGCAATGTTGGTGAATTTATTTCATTTCATTCATCGTGTATCTTTCACAATACAGTTTTACTTTAATGGTCACGTAAATAATGCCACATTGTTTGACAATTACAGTAGAAACACGTAGCGCTATCAGAACGCTTTTAGTATTTTTCTCGAAAACTGATTTTCACGGCACTTACGCGTTTCGTTCATCATTTTACAACAACAAGTCACTTGAACGGAACATAGTTGTGATGTGTGGCGTCTTCTCTATACGTAGTATTAGTTCGTTCAATAGGTTATAATAACTTAAAAAATTGGGGCCATAGCTTTGACGAGGGGGTTACCTCCAGATATTGAAGAATAATAAAAATACCATTCATCTTGTTAACTTCAGAGGTTCATTACGTTAAGTCTAATATTTACCGTGTCAGTATTATTTCCTTTACAAGCCACCGCCACTCCTCTCCACAGAGATTTGCTTCTTGAGGACTTCCTTCTCATGATGCTCCTCCTCCATCTCCGCCATGCGAGCGAAACGAGAATACGCCACGTGACCGGACTTGATGGCCGACATCATCTACACGGGAAATTTATACTTGTAGACACGTGGTTTAAGTTTAATTTGCTATGAATGGATGTTTCATATCAATGCAACATGCAAACCTTGTCCATTATATAAATTGTTTGCCAAATTGACATGAAATTAAGCCGTATTGCTTTAGAATAAAGTTGATTTCTGATAATAATATTGATTTTACAGATAAACCTTATTGTAAAGTAAGAAAGCTAATTTTGCTTTGGCATTCTTAAACGTCTTAAATAAATTTTTATAATGGGCAAGTGGTCGTTTGGTCATTATGCGTTTTATTGGATGTTACATTAAAATGCTGTATTAAAAAAAATAACACTATATAAAAATTTATATACAAATAAATTAGATACTTATTTAACTTATTTTGTTAATATGTAGGTATAGCTTTGAATGTTAAGTAATAATAATATTAAATTCTACTAAACATATAAGGAAAGTTAGAAACACATTATAATAATTAAATACATGCAACTAATAATTTCATGCAAAGCAAAACAAAAGCAACATATAAATATTGGTTTTAAAACAGTTAGGTGTCGAGGCCTGTGTTTTATAATAGTTTTTTTTATAAATTTGGGGTTATAGTTTTGCTCTGGAACAATGATAATTATGAAAAATGTATCTAAATTGTATAACGCCTATAAATTGTTACTTTTTATCAAAAATACACTACGGTTTTGGTAGTTACGAACGTTACCAGGATTTCCCGGATTTTTGTTCTTCCAGGGAATATCGTGTATATGCTAATTTCCGATGGATCTATAGTCGAAGTAGAAGGATCGATCGTAGTCTATGTCACTTTCCAGTGCATATACTATGTAATAAATCAAGCTGATCCAAGTTTCCGTTGCTGCGTGAATCACGGACAAATCAACATGAAGTGTTTTGCATTTAGAATATTAAATAAAATTAATTAAAATATAATATGTTAAGAGTGCGTATAAAGCAAAAAAACAATCTTAGAACTGAAATTTACCCAAGTAAATTGTATTTAAATGAAAAAATATTTTTACATGGGTATTTTCATTATATACGCGAGGGTTCTATCTGAACAAAAACATAATAGAATGAAAATTCCTCGATAGAAAAAAATCGCAAAGATACCTCTAATAATAATGAATTTTCGTTTTTATTCGTTCATGGTGTATCTAATTAAGACAAAAATTCGATAAATAATATCACTAACATATCACCTAGGGCTGCTACTAACGATTTTTTGAAATATTCGATTAATATACGAGTTATTTAGATAAAAAGCGCTTAGTTCTTTTTTGTTCCCCGAAACACGCTATCTCCGTCTCATGCCACGCGAAGATTAGACATAAGTTTGTTTCATCTGACATTGCCATATTTTTCTGGCTTTGTACGCACTCTTAATAATAATACGCAGTAGGATAGCCGATAGGACATCAATTATCATAAGTGTGCATATAAAATCCATCTTTATAAAATGCAACATGCAATTCTAAATTCAAATCATCATTCCAGAGACAAGCCATAGAGTTTTTTTTTTTAATAAAATCATGACTCAGGCGATATAGACCTGCAAGTACTCGTCGAGTTCGACTTGTCCGTTCATGTTAGTGTCGATTTCTTTCAGTATATCGTGCAACTGTTCACCGGTGACATCCTCGCCGTAGTTCTGTGGACACAAGCTCCTTGTAACAATGACTTAGGTACGTAGCGTGATTAGTGTGTAGGGAACCCATCTTACAAAATTTTACGTGAATTTTAGTGTAAAAATGATTCCGTACATGTTTTGAAATGATGGACAAATATGTTCTTCTTCTTTGAACCTTCATGACTTGATAGTCAGAAAACGATAGAAATATCACTCTATAAAACTGAATTTTGAAAATCGACCTTGTCTCTTTTCTTTTTCGGTTCTTTTTAGCAGAACATAATTTATGCATAATTCCAAAATGTCCCAATATCCCAACGAAACAACGACACATGATGACATAGCCCAGAGCCCTTGCGTCCCCCTCTATAGTACTACCTGCAGGTAGTCCCAAATTTCCAGCTGTCCATTGTATGTGACGTCAATTTCTGAGAGAATTGCGCTAATTTCCTCGTTTGACGGTTTCACCCCCATCGTCTAGAATCGGCGGAATGTTTAGAATAGAGGCATTTTTAAGGCGATGATAGCTCAGAAGGAAAACGTCGTAAGGAAACCATGTCACGGTACTTTGTAGTACACATTTGGCTGGTTGGCTACCATCTCCCTGTTGCAAATTTTTCACCTAACGTCATACCTTCCGGCAGCTCCACTTGAGGGCCAGTTATGGGCTTTGTATGCTTACCACCTATCATCGCTTTGATGATATTTTGGTCCAACAGGCCTATCGGAAAAAATAACATTTGATGCCCTGATTACATTGATGAACAAAATTTTACTGTGTAATATTGGTCATCAGGTGATAGAAAACATTTAATGTGAATTAAAACCATCAATTCAGTAAGTTTTGATGAATTATTTTTGATCAGAATAACATGTTTTTCACATGGCTAATTCTCCAAATTATTAAGAGATGGCACTTTAATGGTGAGGACGTGGGCTATTGATGGAGCCTTTTTTCATACATCTCCATATAGCTGTGCCATTTACACAATCAGATTCATTTGATCACAGTCCACCTCTTATAACTTTACCTATACTATTAGGGTACCAATCAAGAATACGGCCTGTGATGACACCAGGGTTATCAATCGCGCGTTACGGACCCTAAAAAATCCTTAATACAAAGAAGGGGCTTGAATAAGGGTTGAGAAAGGAGTGTCTATCATTGATTTGACCTTCATATCACTTACCTTAAGACTCCTCCTAATGTCGTTGATAGAGACGTATCCTTTCCTATCCTTGTCAATAATCTGGAACCGCTTGATGTAGGTTTGGATTTCGTCCTTGCCCAAGTTGATCGGGATCTTGTCACGACTCTGTCGGTTAACCATCTGACCCATCTCGTTGGCCAAGAATTCACCCGCCATTTTGATTTGTCTCTGGAATATTTTTAGGACATTAACGAAATAAATATAGAGAGTCACTTTTTGGTATCGTTTCGACTATCGTGTAATATTAACATAGGATTTTATACTTTTTTCAAGTGTATCTGCCGGTCTCTGTAGCACCTTGTTCTACCAATATGTACTAAACTGATCATGTTGTCTTAAGTAGTTGCAGAATAAATAAAAAGAGTAAGTTATCTTCATACAATGATACTAAACGTAGCTTTTATGTGGGCGCGCCAGTAAGTAATAACGCGCTGGCACTGCTTGTTTACTCATTTCGTTGTGGATGCTTCTTTTTTCGCCAGATTTTCATGGTATCGGATTGCAATGTACAAAAATGTCTCGTCACGTAAAAGAACATATTACAGTGGGTTCAATGAAAACTAGGTATTTAAATCCAGAGTTATCTTTCTTCACAAGAAATTACCGAATTAACAAGAAAGGTGATGACTAGCAATACAGCAATTTGTGGTAGCTACCTATTATATTTTAGTGACAGCCCAGTTACTCTACCATGGGTTTTCTAAACTAACGTAATCTACACTCGCTAGGAAAAACACAAAAAACATTTTGTATGAAACGCTTCCAAAAGTGCCCACTAGAGGCGGTGCTGGTCATACAAAATATTCACCGTAGTCGCTAGCGTGTGTAGATTACGTTAGTGTAGAAAACACATGGTAAAGATACTGAGTGACCGGGCGAGAGTAGGTAATTATCTCCCGCACCAGGCCGGCTTTAACCTACACTTCTTATTATTTATTATATTATTGCTTTAAACAGGCCAGCTGGTGCTGTTGGTAAAGACTCTGGTTAAGATTTCACCTATCGCGCCGCAGGTCGTGGGTTCGATTCCCACACAGGACATACATTTGTGTGCATGAACATGTCTGTATGTCCTGAGTCTGGGTGTAATTATGTATATTAAGTATGTATTTACAAACAAAAAGAAGTATATGTATTATATCAGTTATATGGTTTCCATAGTACAAGCTCTTTCGTCTGTATTTATGCTTAGGTATATCTTTTTTATTGTTAATTATTTGGAAAAAAAAGCCAAACATAGTCAGATTGTCCAAAAAATATATAAAAAATTGAACCTTGCCGAGTTTCTTGCCAGATTCTTCTTAGTTGAAGGCCGAGTTCCGAACCGGTGGTAACTTCAGTAAATGTGACCTTCATAAGTGCCCTTCTGGGGTCTAAATTGCATAAATGGCTTTGACTTTGACTCTGCTTAGTTTGGGATCAGATGACCGTGTGTGAGGAATGTCCCAGGATATTTATTTATTTATTTACTCTGGTAGTTGGTTTGGTAGTGTAGTGTAGTGTGGTGTGTGTACCTGTTTCTCAGTATCGTTCCAGTTGAGTTCCTCGGCCATGATGTCGACGATGGTGGGCAGCGCCTCGGCGGCGGCCTGCACGTTGAGGAAGGCGAGCCGCAGCCGCCGCGCGATCATGTCCACCGCCGTGCACGCGTACTCGCGGACGCCGTACCTGACATAGCGTTTTGATATAATGTGCCTTCCTATTAGTGAGGGAATTTTTAGAATCTGACTGGTAGTATACTGGGTGTAAGCGACAGCGACGCAAAAATTAATACAGTGGATTCAGACCATTATTCTGTGTTCAAAATCATCGGAATTTTCAGTCGGAAAATTCGTAATTTTTTTTATTACAATTTTCTAATTTTGTAGTTATAAATGATGAGTAAACTTAACACTTTACGTTAATATAACAATAAATACTACATATTACCAAAAAACTGCAATGTAATCCATACAACGAGATTTGAACATTTCATAAAACAGCTGTTGCGCCAGCGCGGTACGTAAAGGTCATTCCCTCTGACTCCAGCGCGCGGATTACATTAGTGTGGCGTGCACATTGTTTACGCACACTAACGCCGCGCCGCGACGACGGGTTGCAGTTGCAGCTATACATTGCGTAGCGTGAATAACATTATTGTTTATAACTCGTTTATCTTAGGTCTTTATGATGAATTGACTTTTATATTATAATAGGTACCCATAGATAATATTATTTCCTTTTTTTTCGCGCCGCTGTCACTGACACCGTGTATAAATAACTAGGATCATTTCAGTTTTTTGTCTTTTAAATGTTGTTTTGTTATTTTTATTTGAGTTTATTTATTTATTCAGAATGTGTGTTGTTAATAAAATATAAAGTTTAAAAGTTTTATCCGTCCAATTATTATGTGTATTTATTTATATTATTTGCAAATTGCTTTGGTGTCTATCACTTGCCCGGACGTATGACCAAAACGTCCCACTGGCGCCGGCTGAAAATCAGTGCTGTGTGCTCACTGTGCACAGCATTATGCTGAGCTGGTAGCCAATTTGTCTGCACACTAATTCCGTTTTTTTATACTGTTTTCATATTATGTTGTTAATTTTAAGTTGTGTGGCAAATAAATGTTTTTCTTCTCTATTCTATTCATTCACATATTCACTTCCACCATCGCAACTCTCGCCATCGACGGGGAGTCCATCCTCACACATTGAACTGTTTCGAACTGTCCAAGCTCAAAGGAGTTATCTTCCGCGAACGCTCAGACTGTGGAATGAGCTCCCCGCCGTGGTTTTCCCAATGGAGTACAGCATGGGGTTCTTCAAAAAGGGTGTGAAGAAATTTCTTCAGGGTCTGCAATGCGCGAGTGATACCCCTGGTGTTGCAAGCGTCCATAGGCTACGGTAACTGCTTGCCATCAGGTGGACCGTATGCTTGTTTGCCACCTTGACTTCCTACTGGTTTTCTTACATTTTGTATATTCTACCATTCGTTTTTAAAAACCTAATTTCCACTTTAAAGCCTTCTGGTTGTCATAGTACTTCCCATTTTGAATTTTTTCAGTATTATCGGTATGATTAAAGTATTACTAACCTAATTTCAGCGTCAATGTAAGGGAACTCGGGGTGGACCTTCTTGCCGATGATGGGCCATCTCTTGCCGGTCATCGCCGCCATCTTAGCGACGGCGAACGCTCGGTCGCCGTATGACTTAGCTAAATGTTGGGCTACCTGGAAAACACATCATCAGAAAATATTAAAGTGCATTCCCAGAGTCTGGCAAACGAAAGTAGATACGAATTATTTGCAAACTTTTTATATGGCAATGTAAAATAGCGAAAAACTACTTTTTTTAATTCCAGGCAGGTATTTCATACCAATTTTGATGCCATACAATTACAATTTACAATTTTCCGCGCTTTTTCAATCTCTACTTTCGTTGGCCAGACTCTATTCTTAATTTGTTACTGTCTTAAATCCATTTTGATATTCTAGTCCCAGAATAAGCTGTTATAAAGGCTGTAAAATATGCCTATAAAAATTAAATTTAATCAATGTAATTAGTAGATTTTTATCATCCTCCGATCTGTCTCAGTGTCTATAGTTCTAAAAACGCCCATAAAGGATGTTGGTCCTTCGAGCCGGATTGTTCTCTTAATCTGAAAAGATATGCATGATATTGTATTAATTTATAATCGATATACATTATACTTACTTCCATTTCGAGTCCGAAATCTTGCACTAATCTAATATACATGGTAGGCGTCCAGCCGTGCGCGCCTTCTATTAAGAACCCGTCGGTCTGGCATTCTTTGAACAACGGTTTGAGATTCGCACCTAAAACATAAATAACTATTAAATAATCTGTGCATAAGTCTACTAGATGTTTTGTTCAATGGTCCTTCGAGCCGTACTACTGTACAATTTAATGTGTTCTTAGTACTTTAAGATATATTAGTTGCGTACTCCTATGGTTATTATGTCTTTATAATAAAGAAGAGATTTTTCAGTTCAGGAAAAACAATCGGGGTTTTAACACAAGCAACGTAGCGAAATGTAGTTTTAATTAAAAAAAGTTTTTAATGAAAATCTCTACGGATTTTCAAATAAGTTTCTCGAAGCTTGAAATAATAGCCATTATTTCAAAGCATCTCAAGATATCTGCGAGATCATTTATTTATAAGTTTCGACTAACCCCAGGAGTTATGACGAGACTGAAGATAGCAAATGCCTATTTGTACATTTTACACTATTGGCTGACGAGACCAAGAAGATAGCATTCTTGTCCAGAAAATGCCATTTGCACTATTGGCCTATTGGTTTGATGACATCTGGGTAATAAAAACTGACTTTCAATAGCAGCATCGATAGTCTCGGCGGCCATGGAGCGGTAGGTGGTCCACTTGCCGCCGGCGATGGTGACGAGGCCGGAGTGGGAGACGCGTACTCACTTTCAATAGCAGCATCGATAGTCTCGGCGGCCATGGAGCGGTAGGTGGTCCACTTGCCGCCGGCGATGGTGACGAGGCCGGAGTGGGAGACGCGTACTCACTTTCAATAGCAGCATCGATAGTCTCGGCGGCCATGGAGCGGTAGGTGGTCCACTTGCCGCCGGCGATGGTGACGAGGCCGGAGTGGGAGACGCGTACTCACTTTCAATAGCAGCATCGATAGTCTCGGCGGCCATGGAGCGGTAGGTGGTCCACTTGCCGCCGGCGATGGTGACGAGGCCGGAGTGGGAGACGCGTACTCACTTTCAATAGCAGCATCGATAGTCTCGGCGGCCATGGAGCGGTAGGTGGTCCACTTGCCGCCGGCGATGGTGACGAGGCCGGAGTGGGAGACGCGTACTCACTTTCAATAGCAGCATCGATAGTCTCGGCGGCCATGGAGCGGTAGGTGGTCCACTTGCCGCCGGCGATGGTGACGAGGCCGGAGTGGGAGACGCGTACTCACTTTCAATAGCAGCATCGATAGTCTCGGCGGCCATGGAGCGGTAGGTGGTCCACTTGCCGCCGGCGATGGTGACGAGGCCGGAGTGGGAGACGCGTACTCACTTTCAATAGCAGCATCGATAGTCTCGGCGGCCATGGAGCGGTAGGTGGTCCACTTGCCGCCGGCGATGGTGACGAGGCCGGAGTGGGAGACGCGTACTCACTTTCAATAGCAGCATCGATAGTCTCGGCGGCCATGGAGCGGTAGGTGGTCCACTTGCCGCCGGCGATGGTGACGAGGCCGGAGTGGGAGACGCGTACTCACTTTCAATAGCAGCATCGATAGTCTCGGCGGCCATGGAGCGGTAGGTGGTCCACTTGCCGCCGGCGATGGTGACGAGGCCGGAGTGGGAGACGCGTACTCACTTTCAATAGCAGCATCGATAGTCTCGGCGGCCATGGAGCGGTAGGTGGTCCACTTGCCGCCGGCGATGGTGACGAGGCCGGAGGGCGACACGTGCACGATGTGGTTCCGCGCGAGCGACTGCGTGTCGGGCTTGTTCGGGTCCGACACCAGCGGCCGAATACCCGACCATGCTGACAGTACGTCGCCGCGCCTCACTGGAACGATACATATTCGTTACTAATTTCCGACCCAAGGTTTTACATTTGGGATAAAGAGTAGCCTATATCCCTGTCCATGTCATAGGGAAAATGGAACCTTATAGTTGCGTCGTTTGAGGCACCGAGAAGTTACAAAATCACTTTCGCATTAGTAACATTAGCAGGGTTCTTTGATGATATAGAAATACATATAATTAGATGTTTTAAGAATCTGATAAAGAAAAAAAATCACAGGTACAAGTTAGTGGTCAAAACAATGGATTAAAAGTCTTGCTTTGCCTTATTGTTGTTAGAAAGCTGTATTCTGATAAACTCTAATGCAGAGTCCTAATGTATTCTATTCAGATTTAAAATGCTCGTCTGAAATAAAGATTAAATACGATCTTTTCTTTACACAAATGGGAACTTAGTAGTTTTTTTTTTATAAAAACTCACCTTCAACGTCAGGATTGAGATAGTTCTTGACTTCAGTCAATATGAAGAGGATCTCGTCCTCAGTAGGCTTGGGGTTGTGTGTGACCTGGCACGGCAGGTCGGTGGTGCCCGCGATGGTTCCCTTCAGCCACGGCAGGAAGAAGATCACGCGCCCGTCCGATGTCGCCGGGTCTAAAAGACCCATCTGTTCTGGGCTGTAGTGGGGAATGTTCCGTTTAAATTGGATCCAAAGAAAAAAGATTAAAACAATACTTCTGCCGGCACTCCGGGAGTGCAGGCAGAAGTGAAAACTTAAATATTAACGTTGTGCATTTTTGAAACTAGACATTTTTCACATAGTGTTTTTATACAAGGGAAAGCTCAAGTTCAAGATACATGAACATATAATACTTTTGAATAAGATTTTTTTATTAACGCCGCTAAAGAAATTTTCACTTCAAAAACATGACGGCACGTGTTAGTTAGTAAACACGTTGTTCAAAAAGTTTTAAGGGAAACTACACACTTTTTTATCGGCCGGTAAACGGACAGCCATACATTGACCTGAAAACATTCCACTGCACTGTTTATTTTTTCGAACAGTCGTGTAAAAAGTAAGTGCCTTATTACACATTACTGTCCTATTTTTAATTCTTCATTAATTTTATTATTAATTATATTGATTAGAGAAGTCTTAGAAAAATTATAAAAAGAAATTAAAAAACATAGTGTCAAGCGATAGCTTCGACCTTCCAGGAAAAAAGTGGACTTATACTAAGAGAAAATCCATTTGTCTTGACGATGAGTTTACGCATTAGGCCTATTACTATTAATGTTACGCGCCTCGGCAATAGATACCGAGGCGGATAACATTAATTATTGTACAGTACAAAAGCAATACAAGCTTCCACTTAAATTGTTTGAAAATCATTGTAACAAAATATATTTGCGACGATTTCCGAAGGACGTCATCATACGAAACATTGCCCCGCGGTATAGTGTACCCGCCCTGAAATGCAAATAGTATGGAAACAAGTGAAGTCAAGTCAAATATTTTACGCAGTAGAAGTTATTTTGGGTCATGAATATGTTATACAGATACTCTCGTATGGATTGGGCATAGAGCGGATGAAGTGCTCGGTCGCGCTCTTCACACTCATGGTCAAATTAGTTCGTTCTCTTTCGCTCTTAATGCCTCAGTCCGCTTTATCTATACGCGACATTACATACCTGTAATATCCAGGTAAGACAATATGTACTCCAGAAGAGGGGCAACAGATCTCCTTGATGGTTTGGTCGTCCATCTTCCTAATGCTGTCTGTAAACGGTCCTGTCGCGTTGATGATACTCTTGGCTTTCACGTCCCATTCTTTGCCTGATAATTCATCCTGTTCAAGTTTATAGATAATTATTAGATACTGTTTTGAAGTCAGTTACAAAGTAAAATTATCAGGAAGTTGTTTTACACGATGCTTAAATTGGTTAACTCGTGTATTATTTATTTTTAGCTAATGAAAGGCAAAAGCGAAGACTATAAATAAAATCTCTTTATCCTTGTGTGTTTCCATTGCGTTGGTCGACAATAATAGTGATATATTATTTTACGTGATCTGTTGAAATCGAACGGACGGTGATACAATTTATATGCGATCATAGTTTGCCTCCTAAGGAGACGAATTTTGGAAAACCCTTCCTTACTGCATGCATACTTTAGGGTCCTTAGGTAATATTTCCTCTAAGTTTCGAAGATTTTGGCATCTATATGCAAACTGCTCACGCTTCGCACAAGTTAATATTGTTAACGCTATCACCCTATTAATTCTTACCATAAATACCTAATACCTAAAATAAAATGAAGATTGAAATGACGATATGAAACAACCTACGTGAATTTTAACTACAAAAATACACGTAACATAAAGATGTATGTATGTTATTAGTAAACGATGATAAGTTAGAATGTTGAGGACCCACCTTAACCCTGGCTCCGGACAGTTTGCCGTCAGTCTTGTGCAGCTTGGTGACGCTAACATGGTTGACGATGGTGGCGCCGTGTCTAGCCGCCGTTAGGGCTATCGCTAAGTTCATGCGCGCGTCATCTTGTTGACCTGACACAACATACGTACATTGTGGCATAAATTACCTTTTTCTCCAGTCGGGACCAGTTTTGGGTTCCGTACCAAATGGTAAAACGGGACCCTATTACTAAGACTCTGTTGTCCGTCCGTCAGTCTGTCCGTCATACAAGAAACGTCTTCTTTTGGAGTTTTTTTGTTGCGCCTACTATTCATTTCAGTCAATTTGAGTAAGGTAACATTATTATTGTACGGAACCCTCCGTGTGCGAGTCCGACTCGTACTTGCCGGTTTTTTACACCACTAAGTCATTAAACAAGCATACAGCCCGCCTGATACTAAGCGGTCATCGTAGCCTATGGACGCTTGCAACACCAGGGTTATCACTCGCGCTTTGCCTCGCGCTGCAAAAATCTCTTCACTCTTTTTGAAGAACCCCATGCTGTACTCCGTACATAACTTAAATTCATTTTTGAAGCGAACCTTTTTAACATGATGAGGGACTAATAATAAAATGTGTATCGAACGCAACGTTGTTGATCTGTGTAAATTGATTCACGCACAATGAGAGTTTTGGATCAAACGCTAACCATAAAAGTTCAAAAAACTATAAACGTATGGGAAATTAAATTCCATGTCATCAAATTGGGTCGCGTTTTAGACTAAACTCGGTTGTAGTAGATTACGGTTCGGTTCTCCATCTCTTTCTCGCTAGTCAGCATTCGATTCTAAATATACTGTTTTGCTTTCCTTTGAAAGGAAATTCCAATCTGCTGAGCTGAGGTGATTGAGTGTTATAATAATAGTAAACCAATAACAAGATAGCGGTCACAGTCAAGTTCATTTAATGAGCATATCTCTGGAAAGGAAAATTGTACCGTAATTATTACTGTGTAGGCTTGTGGTGATAATTTGGTCGAAGGTGGTAAGCACACAAAACCCAGAAACGGATTCTCAAATAACAAAAATTCAGTCAAAACACACATGTATTTGTCGACTGATTATCGATATCGCAGCCAAATAACAATATTGTGTTCCTGCGCGTGAGTAAGGTCCCCAGAGCTCATTGGGGAGGGGGTAGGGTGTGATGCCCCGGGTGTTGCAAGCGTACATAGGGCTACGGTAACCGCTTACCATCAGGCCGTATGCTTATTTACTGACTTAGTTGTAAAAAAAACGATTTTTTGAGGGAAATCTATGTGAGTGCTACATGCTTTGAATTCTGCTCAAGAAAGCTCTATTCTCTGCTGGAAGCTTAAGTTCACTCTGTCTGTACCACTGAGCTATGATATAATATGCCTCTCTATGTAATTGAATTGTATTACTTTGCAAGGTGACCTTACAACTCTCTATAGATCAACGTTTATAACTGTCTGTATGATGTTGTGATAGCAGTTTCTAACTGTAATTCTGTTGCTGCCATAATATTGACAGCAGGAACTGATTGACTGATATTTATTTCAGAATTCTTATTAGTATTGTTGCTCGGAAAATTAAAGACAAAATTTAGTTGAATCATGTACAGTCAGCGTCAGTTTTCATACAAACTGTTAAAAGATTGTCTATAGATTAGGTACCTACCTATTATGAAAGGGTACTAAAATGCCTTCTTTTGACGCTGACCGTCTACATACTCTTTTGAGAGGCCGTAATTATGGCTTATTTCCTAATCCTATGATTGGCGATTCTTATCCATCGTTAAAACAAAATATCAAAGTCAAAGCCGTTTATTAAGTTGAGGAAGGTCGAATTAAAAGTTACCATCGGTTCGACCAGCCTTCAAGTGAGAGGAACCGGCATTAACAGGAATAAGCAATGCGAGAATAGAAACTAAAAATTTGCTTCAAAAATTCCTTACCATCGTAATACACGATGCCTCCGCAAAGGTTGTCCGATTTCAACATAGGGAACAATTCGAGTGTATTCTTCTTTGATAAATAATAGGAACTCTTCACATTTCTATCACCCGCTACTAAATCGTACATCTTTATACCGAACCAATAGTATGGGACTTGCCACCATCTGGAAAAAGTAAAAAAGAAACGTTAATTGAGCTAAGACCCTAAGTTCAAACAAATACAGTTGAAAGTCGTACGACAGTTCGCATATCAGGGGTGATTGTATGTCGCTTTATTGATCTTAGGTTTATTAATGAACAGCTAAATATAGCAGCATATAATCAGTATACAAAGATACCTATTTTAGCAGTTTTCCTTATTCAAAAAATATATTAAGGAAATGAACGAAATAAGGAGATTAGCTGCTTATAACGGGTTTATGATTTATTTGGGCTAGGGAAACTACTCAACTTTGGTCTTCTCCATAGAGATCTATCAGTAACAATCCAGCGTTTCTAAATCGGCCAACCACCAAGTGGGCTAAAAAGGCCGCTCAAGCAATATTGCTAATACAATTCACTTTTCAAATACTCTACAGATCCTACGTAATTCTAATATTTATTGGTAAAATAGACACTCAAAATATGTAATTTAATTCATTAAAAAAAATGTTGAACTGCATAAGATCTGCCGTGTTAATTCGCAAAATGAATTGCATTAGCAATATTGCTCGAGCTTCCATTTTAGCCCTCCAGGTTAGAGATCATATCTGTCATATCATTTCCCCATCGGAAGACAGATTCCCGGGGTTTAAAGTATATTATACTAGCTGTCCCCCGCGGTTTCACCCGCGTTCCCGAGATAAAAAGTAGCCGCTGTCCTTCTCCATACCATAGGCTATCTACATGTCAAATTTCATGATAATCCGTTGAGTAGTTGAGGCGTGAAGGCGTAACAAACAAACAAACAAACTCACTTTAGTTAGGATGTTCATCTAGACTATTCTATACCATTTTCTATGTGTGCCAAACATCCAAACGCAAATAACAAAGTTAACTTACTTATAAACCGGCAACAAGATCGGCAGCGGCCTCGTCAAGTGCGGCGCCACCTCCAGCATATTAGCACGCTCGTGTAAAGCCTCCTTCACCATCTTGTACTGTTCGTAGTCGAGTTGCATGATCGCTTTCTGTAGGTATCTCACGCCTCCGTGGATCAGTTTTGTGCTGCGACTTGACGTGCCGCTCGCGAAGTCATCAGCTTCAACTAAGGCGGTTCGTAGACCTGGATCACAAATGTTTTTAGGTGTGTTTGACCGCTATCTCGCCATGGTAAGTGATGTGGCCGAAGGTGGTAAGCACACAAAGCCTACAAGGAACTGGCTCTCACGTGCAGCTGTCGGAATATACCGATGTGTGCTTGGCGACAGAAATGTTATAATATTGTCAAAAGCTCATGTTATATCGCCATTATGATTCTTAGACCATCACGAAGACTTAGTCATGGATTTGTCTTTAACCGGTCGGTATGTACATGTCGGAGAGTTAGATCGTTGGTTGGACTCAGTTGGATGACGATAATATCGTGGTACAAGGGTTGGGTAAAATAGTAGCAACACTGATTTGACTTTAACATAAATAACAGATTTAATGTGGGTATGCTTAATATTAAGAACATTGATTTGACTATAACGTGAATGACAGAGTTTATAAGGGGATGCGTATTGCTTTTGGGATAGTTAGTTTATCACAAGCGCTCGAGCTGTACACATCTCAGTGCAATCATTGTTACAGCCGGTTCTGTAGCCTGTAATTATTTAAGACTGTACATGTGTGAAGTGAAGTAAAGTGTAGTGAAGTGATTATTTAATTGTAATATTATGTCGTAACAATAACGTAATAAACACATTGGGCCCGTGAGGAGTTTGTTGCGTCGCTTCTTCTCCTCATACGGGACTTTTACGAAGCGATGGTATAACGTTGTTTTATTGCCTGCACTGCGCCCACCGAATCCCGATACTACTGAACCCTAATCGTGGTGTTTGTATCGCTTGGCTGTCGCTGACTCCGACATACATATAAAACAAAATTCATTATTTTTTTATACTACTTAGGAAGTAAACAAGCATTAGGCCCGCCTGATGGTAAGTGGTTACCGCAGCCTATGGACGCTTGCAACACCAGGAGTGTTACTCGGTGTTACTTTACTATTATATCTTTAATGGTAGAATCTTGGATATCTGGGTGGAAATCAGGAAAATGGGGGTCATACAGTGTCATCAGGTCCTGGGTATGTATAATAGCTATGCCCTGTTCAATACCCCAAATATTGTATGTAAGTATAAAAGATAGCAACCATTAATAACATTAGTTACTAACGAGGCGTTCATGCCAAAAATTATAGTGGAGTAGACAGTTTATTTAATGTAAGGGATATTCAATGTCCAATATCAAGCCAAAAACGCACGCAATATCATAAACAAATAGGACACCGCATGTAATCTACTTTTGGCACAAGTATAATTTCATTAGTCGAATTACATATCAAATCAATTCGAGAATAGATGAAGTCTGAAAGTAACAAAGTGGAAAGACCAGATATATTGGCCCAAGTGAACTTTTTAATCTTCCAAACAGGCTTAAAGCACAACGATCTGATGGTTTAATGGCTTCGAAAAGAGCTAAGGAGACATGTCCAATATTGGACGAAAGGATGTTACCAATATACCAATACACACACACCTCTGGTAGTAGCATCAAGCGCGCATCCAGCGCCAGTGGCGCCACCACCAATGATGAGGACGTCATAAATGTGGCCAGCCTGAAGATTGGCCACTTGCTCCTTCCTAGACGGTAAGGGGCGCTTCTTACGCTCAGTCTTGGCGGCTACAGTCGAAGGTTTGTACCAGTCCTATAAACATTAGAAATCTCGGATAAGCGAGTGCTGTAAAATAAATGTTATAATGCCCGTCGGACTTTTTTATTGCTTTTATGGTAGGTACCTATGTACTACTGTGTAGTAATGAATAAAGCAAATGAGGAAGTAGGTTTGTAAAATAATAAGCAGTCATTTAATTAATCAGTAGGTAAATAACTAAAAATATATAGTTCTCCTTGAACATTTTGTTATCATCGTAGGCTGGTGTTCAAAATCGAGTCTGTGGCTAAGCAACGGTTAATATGGCGTCATATATTTAAATTAATCTTGATAAGAGTCAATGAACGAACACCAGTAGATTATAAAATAATATTTGTAATAATGAACAAGAATGAATCTAATAATCAGGAACATAAATAAATTGTATTGATAAATACTATTTTATAAATAAAATACCTATCTAAAAGATATTATATATCTATAGACACGAAATACTACAAAGTGGCTGATTAGAATTGGCGTCCCCTGATATATATCATCAAGTCTTTCCTCACTGCCATAGTAAAAAAATATTAGTATATGAACTCAAGCTTCTGCTATGAGACATTTGTTACGATAATGCAAATCAATGAGTGGGCTTAGTAGCTAGTTGATTTGTCTAGTACTACCACCGTATCATGCATCGATTTTTACATTTAAAGAGTATAAACTTCACGCAATTATTCAATATAACTAAGCTGTAATTTCTAAGTATACTCGTTTTGAATTAACTAAGTCGATAGGTAGTTTGAGTTAACAAACCTTCCAGGTATTGTCCAACATCGAGAAGTAACAGAACAATTAAATCTAAAAAGCGAGAATTATGTTTTCTATTTCGTTAACTCATAAACGAATATCCTGGGACATTCCTCACACACGGTCATCTGATCCCAAACTAAGCAGAGCTTGTACTATGGAAACCAGATAACTACTACTTTTTGTCATGTTTTATAATGTCTTGAAACCTTAGACAATTTATTTTAAAATCCATTTCACACAATCTCGCTTTTATTTAAGAATAAGGCAGATATAATGAGAGAATCTGTGAGACCGGCGAGAATGTATCCTATTAATAAGCAGTGTTGTGTTGGTGCAATATCAGTGCATGTGGTATCAAGATGTCTTGCTATTCTTATTTTACTGTGTCAATACATTACTGTACTCACGGTTACTGAGTCATCAGCTGATAGTGCCCATGCTGCCAGCAAGGCACCCGCGGTACCGGCCGCGCCGCCAACTAACAGTCTCCGCCTAGACATTTTCTGAAAATTATATTATTTAAATATAACATTTTTGGCACTGTACACTTCATTTACACCTCTAGCTCTTTAAGATACTCTTTCGGTATATTTTAGCATTTTTTGTGCGCGATGATTATGTGTTTTATGTACTCTACATTTTTTTACTCTTCTCTATTTCCTAACAGTATTTGCAGATCATTGAGGAATCTTTTAAAAACAATGTAGCTAAGGCAAATGGAATGCAGTATATAATCCTTATCACGGTTACGCTGATTATCATATGTACCTATTAGTAAATTAGTGTACATAGACCCAAGTCTACAATAGTAGAGGACTTTCTATTATCAGTTTGTACAGATCCTAATGCACTGTATAGCAATTACATGTTATGTAGAAATAAAGATACCGCACACATAAAAGACAAGTTTCTTATAAAGTTTAACTCAATTGGAAGTACTATGCGCGAATACATTTATAGCGAAAAATCTTTTTTTAAATAACATCTGTTGTTACCTGGGTCGATGCAGCAGATGTTACGAGTTTTATAAAAGGTAAACGGTGCAGCAAGCTGATACGTCCTGCCTTTGTCGGCCAGTTAACAGGTATTTGCAGCTGACTGCATAATGTGGCATTCACAGCTAGTATTGCACTCTATTATCTCATCAAGATCACTAGCAATCTAGATCTTTTGTAAAGAATGTTTTAGCATTTGCTTTTGCCTTCAAACTGTACGTGAAGGGTAAATGGTATAGGCGAAAGTCGCAAACATCGGCGCCGGCAGGATTGTTTCCACGGAGGTGTATTAGTATCCAAATATTATGATTAACTAAATAACAGTGCAAGGTAGGTGGTTGCCCCACGCCTAATATGAAATCAGGAAATGCTTCGGGTTGGAGAGTCGCTGGGCAAACATATCATCGACTAAACGCACTGGAAGGTCTCTGTGCGAGCTATTTTAACATAAGGGTTAACCAGTTTGTTACTTTGGTTTCCTTCCTATTCTTATTTGATTCTTCGCATACCGTTTGAATTTGTTTCATAAGTTTTGAAGTGATTCTCTAAAAACGATTATAACTAACATAAGTTCTTTATCATCAACTTTCTTCCGTGTGCATGCAACATGTTGTGTTTGATATTTGAAATCTTATCAGGAATTTAAATTGCATTACATGTTAGCCGACATGAATTCTGGCGCGATGGCGCCATGAATCACGGCCGCTGATTATACAGCTTCAAATTATTAATAGCCACTATTCTAACGAAAATAGAGTGAACAGACATTTGCAAGGTCAAGGACAGAGGGTCAGACGAAGTCATGAATTTTTCATAATAACTGCATTATTTCATGTAACCAGTTGATTAACAGAACCTATCACGTTCTATTCACGCAACGTATTAGGTATTACCACAGTATTACCATCTTACAGTAGGAAATCGCCTTTGATGTTGGGCCGTGCCGCCGTTCGTATGAGTACCAACGTTGTCACGAGCAAATACGCAAGGGTTGTCACAAAAAAGAAAATAAAATAATTATATTGTTATGATAATGTCATCATTTATTTATGAGTAATAAAAATTCACATGTCTAGCACTGGACTTATCTAAGCGCACGGCAGTGCGCACGCCAAGTTCCTACACCACCGCCGCACGTATTAGTCAGACTTTCCATGAGTGCGTGCGAAGATCTATTTGAATAAATGATCCCACCAAAAACATAAATGTGAAAATTGGAGCCAAGTTCAATATTATGATATGATTTTTAGATTATGATATATGATAATTATGATGTAATTGTCGACTTCACCGACAAAAGCGATTACGCTTAATACCGTCTCGTGTGTACCTACCAATGCACACGTGTGTCATACGACGTCTTTCAACACAATTGCGAGAAAAAAAAAACTTGGATTTATGAAGTTGATTTTTTGATATGGAAAATGGCGCGTATTTTATTTTTTCGCGCGCCGCATTAGCTTTGCGCCCGCAGGTCGAAGCAAGGGAGAACAAAATCGACATACAGCCTATGTTAAAAATATAATAAAGCGAATACTTTCGTATTTATAACATGACTTATTGTGAATTGTGAATAATTGTTTTGGCTTGCGTTTGGCCACTGACCCGCCCACGAGGGACGATGACGAAGCCTATGATGGAACATGCTTACCCAGAAGAAACCTATTCGCTCTGTCCTTGAAAGGCATCTGGCCTAGATTGTAAGAGTCGGGAAACACAGACGCCGGAAGCCACTCCCTTGCTATACGCATTATAAATGTGAATGCAAAATGCTGTGTCCGTATTTTTGGTATGACTACAACGTACTGCTGAAAATTTTCCCGGCGTCTAGTGGTTCGGTGTAAAAAAATTACAGTTTAAAAAAACTAAAAAAACACGCTTTAAAAAGCCCTGCACTAAAAAGTGTTAAATAATTATAAAATTGAACCTAAATATATTCTCTGTCCATCCCGTAAGGGCCTAAATGTAAGCAATTTTATAATTAAGTTCAATATTTGAATGAAAAGTGTGTGGCGCTTTTCCTTTAGGTAGATACCTACTATTTACTACGACAAAGTACCCACTAAAATGTTAAGCTACTTCTGCGTTCGTTGACTGAACACGCAGAATAAATTATATAGGTCTAACTACAACAGTATAATTTAAATCAGTTAGTAGGTGGGAACTCATCTTACGAAATTATAGGAATAAATTACCTCGCGTCACGGGGAAATCTATGAAATTTTAAATCTCTATTATATTTCGTCGTTGATTTACAGCCGTATACAGAATAGTTTGTCTGCGACATTATAATATAGGTACACTGAACCCTGAGCACTGAACAGTACCTACAACATTCACAAACAAGAACGCGTCAGCCTTTCGCGGACGATCGAGCCAACTAAGCGGTGTTAGCTTGGCGCGGCCGGGCCGTCCCGACACCCCGCGAGTTCCCCTCCGTTGCTCTGCGTAAGTACATTCGTTGCGCAACTGTATGTGGTAAAACTGTGGTATTACTCACTAACAGTCATAAAACGTAGACGTAGGTATCACTATCATGGCATGACGATTCTTCGGTAACGTGAAAATCACTTATTAGAAACGTGCTAATAATAATGATGGGCATAAAAGATTATTGCTTTTTTTAATAGGTAGCATCGCTATCGAAGGTATTACCTTCTCTAAATAGAGTAAAATTCGTATGAGATTCTCTGAGTTTTTATTTGAGAATTTGGGACAAGCGATGTTGAATATAAAACTTACTACGCTTTTTTGATGGAATATTTCTTAGAATGCAAAGTTTTTCTATTATCGGTTCGATGACATTGCATGTTTTATAAAAGTTGTAATTCGAGGACCTGAAATGTCGTGTCGGTAGGTAATTTGGATGCATAAAATGCACTCTTACATTTATTTTAGAACTGCTGCATTACAGAGTCCATCCTCGATGGTTCTATGTGGTCTCGGCGAATGTCGAAGTGACCGAGGTAAAAGCAAGGGCAAAACTGGTTACATTGAGAAAAAAAACTTTAAAACCGGTAAATCCGCAACAGATAGTGCGTACCTACTTGATTTAATGCGGGGAATTAGTTATAAGTAGGTACCTATTCCAAATGGCTCAAAATTCAGCGGGGTACCGCGTATCTTTGGTGGTCATCGTTATTAACAAAAATGGCGCGATACGACGAAGCCCATTAATGGTCTTCAAACGTCAAATTGACACTACTCCCATTATCCCCCGAGTTCGGCGAATCCAGTCTCTCGTGGTTAAAACATTAATCGTGGGTAAAATTAAGATTTCGTCTGGCACAAAATTTGACTAGACATTTCATTGTTGTCATGTAATCACTGTTATCTTTTTGATAAGAGTAACATACCGACAGTAGCTATTCAATTTCATACGCGTCTAGTAACTGTATTGATATTAACTGATTGATAGCTCCGCTATCTCGTTACTATATTATAAGCGGCTGTTAATTAAACCGATTATCACTTCCGAGTTGTCTGTCTACATTATCGGCGCGATAAAACACAAGGTCTCGCGGCAGATGTATTTATGTAACATTTTTACTCGTGCCGCGATGCCATTTCATACCGTATAATTGTACAATTAACGCTTTTGTCACTTGCATTTGAAATTCTACACGTAACACTATACATACACTGGGTAGATAATGACGGGAAAAAATCTCCGCATAATTAAAATTCTATAAATAAAAAAATTGAATTATAGTTTAGATAACTAAAAGAATATTTACTAATTTTTTAACATAGTGCAATTAAATAACGACAAGGGTCAGATCAGCGATTTAAGTTTACCTAAAATCTAAGGTCACAGTTATGTCAAATAGATTGTCTAGGTAGAAAGTTGGCACATGTTCTGCAATCGTCGAATTGAGTTCCAATTTTATTTGAGACAATCCCAACCCGTGCCGGGCATGAGTTTCACGCTGTACGCAACGCAACATGCCTCACCATTGTATAAGATCATGTATGCCACGCATTGGTACAGTAGCCAGAACCAAAATAGCCTCAGCTTGTGAAATACTTGTCGGTTTAATAGTCAGGTGACCGTAACACTCGCAGACAATCTCAATATAGTGAGACTTTAATTACTTTCGAAAAATTCGTGTTGGTTGATGCATCGTATTAGTATGAAAATACGATAAACAAATATATAGATACAGTCAATACCAAAAACGTATTCTTTTAAACTGGCAAAGACCTTGGTTCAGGCTGCGATGATGTCATAACATGATAGTCTTGGTACGCAGGTTGTCGCTCGCTTTATGTTAACATAATACTACATTTTAATGACAGAAGAGTAACGTATATTTAGAGGAGACTGCAGTATTGCCGAATTTATTGATCGATGAATAGGTGCATAATTAATCATTAGGTTAATCACATGAATTAAAAGTTTACGAAGTCATCTCATCAGGAAAAATATAGCATTATACTGTAATCAATTCTTTCATTAATTTATCAATATTTTCCTCGTTACGATATTTAATACTCTGTATCAGTATCAGTAGAAACACATAAATGTTTAGTATAATAAAATACTCACCACAATTTATAGTAAATCCAAGAAAAACTACGAAGAATTCATGTAATATGTTTAAAAAAAAATCCTAATTTTAGTTTAGTAAGCAAGGGCAGTGATAGAATGCAATATTTTTACTCAAATGCTTAATGGTATTATAATAAAATATTTAATGTGTAAGTTTCACATCACTGTTTTGTTAAGTTTAATAATTTAACTTTTGGCATAAAATAGACGGGTTAACTAAAGCCCCTAACACATTAATCGTAATGACATTTACGTAACTCTGTACGCGACACTCGCGGTTTAACCGACCGACCTACTGTCTGACCCTGCCTTTGTATGTTCGATCTTGTACGTCGTCGCGACTAGATCGCGAGTCATTGTTCTTTTGACATAGGGACATCACTAACTTCATACTTGTATGGATATAACCCTACCAAAAATAGAGCAACATTTTTCAAGAGATTTTCGCAGTTGTCAATTGATTTTCATCTTTAAATGTAGTATGCTAAAGTTCACTAAATACATTTTTATATTTGGATGATATCAGACATTTTTAGTCGCGTTTAATCATGATAGAGCCATCTAGTATGGAGTGGTAGAACTACATAACTACTCATAAAAATAGGTAACTTCTCAATACTACATTTAAAGAATATTTATTACAAACAAAATATATACCATTTATCAAGCATCTATTATACTAAGAATTAACTGCTACGTATAATGAGGAATAAATAACTACCTCTACTTCTCTACTGGTGACTAAATCACCGCCATCTATTGACAACAACTTACTTACAGTTTTGTGATCCCAAATTTTTAGTAATGAGCTGTTCCAGTTTCAATTATATTATAAAAGTACTCTGGGATTCCAATTATCTGAGGAACCTGAAGTTTTTACACGACCATTGGACATCACTGCTTACACGGAATGGTTGATACTTCAATGAGACCATTTAAACTAGAATAAGGTTCAAAAGAAAGTATTTATAATACACAAATACTAAATTTGATTAAACCCTACATTTCAGGAAGGCATGTTTCAAAAGTAGCTGTTAGAGTTAAAAAGAAAATGCTGTTTCTTATATAGACCACCATGTTGGCATTACAAAACAAATTCATATTGAGACAATGTTTTATTAGAACAATATTACAATAATGTCAGACCTTGGAACAAAATTGTGTGAGAGAGACAAATGAATCACTTTTCTTTCTTCTCAGAGGAGAGGGAGTTATAGAGTTTGTTGACCTCATTCATTACTAGGTTCTGGACGATGGTGCCGTTGTTGTCGATGAAGTTGGCAAAGGACTTGGTGAAGGTGGCTTCACGGCACTTGCCGCTCGAGTCACGCATTACCATGATGAGGTGATATTTGTCGTCGTGTCTGGCGGCAAATATACATGTTATGATAAAGTCGAGTGATTAATTGAACAGTTTCCTATGGTACTGTTAGTTGGCTGGATACTTATGAGGTGTTATTAAGCTTCAATTTGGAATAAGAAATATGGTATGGCTCTAAATGAGACATAACATCACATGTTGTAAATAATTGAGTATTAAGGCCAGGTCTAAGCTCAAATGCATAAAAATGGGTTTCTTTGAGAGTCGAGTATGACGTAACGCAATGAAAATACCTAACAAAAAAATACTGTGGACAGAAGAGGGTTTTGAGAAAAATGTTAACCGAATAGAATATTAAAAAGAGCTTTGATATTCCCAATAAAAAAATCGTAAGTTACGTCTAAAAAAAAATTTCGCGTCGAAATTCTCCGTATTTTCAGCGATGACAACAATTTTATTTTTAAGAATATATAAGATACTGAATTATATTAGAATGTTTACCGGACACTTATTCAATTTAATGTGTATATTCTGTATAATCTAAAGAAAACCCGTAAATAACAGTCCATTTCATAGAGTCGACACATTTATGATTTACCATTTTCAACCCTATTCCAGTGAAGAACGAGTGCTATCAAAATCGTAGTCAATCCGCGCCTTAAGTACTCATGTAACATTTGAAGAAATTAGTTGACATTAAGACTATGTAAAGACTAATATCCCCTACAGGGCGTCCATTAATTACGTGAGGCGATTAGGGGGGGGAGAGGTTAGAGCCGAATCTCACGTGGGGGAGAGGGGGCGTCTAGGCAAATATAACGTATTTTTTTTCCCAAAAACATTTTAAAATTGCGTAAAATCTGGGTTTAATTTTCGAATTTTAGTAGCTCCCTATTAAGTTTTTTATAGTTCGATTTTTTTTACTGTGATTTTAGACTACTTTTTTGTAGTCACAAATTAGGGGAGAGGGCGTGGAGCAAAACCTCAGACATCTCACCAATTGGGGTCGAAAAATCGCCTCACGTTATTAATGGACGCCCCCTTATTAAAAAGTTTTAAAGCAAGTTTAGTAAAACCAGTCACTCGGTCACTTTCTAACATATAACAAAAAGAGACAAGGCTATTTTAAACCTGAGTTTGCTTTAAACCATGTTTTTTAATAAGGGGGTAAGATATAATGTTAATAAGCAGATAGGGATATTATATTCTTCATATTTACATGTAACCAGTAATGGGCATGAGATTTATTTTAATATCTGCCACAAAATAATAATAATGTAATGAGTTTAAACATAATAATCATAGAATACATTAATTAAATAAGTCTATACTTACTTCTTGACATAAGAACTAGCTTCCCACACTCTTGCATTATTTCCATTTTTCTCCTTAGCAACTACAAATATTCCTTTTTCCTTAAATGTAGTGTAAAGGGTTAAGACACCCATAAGTACGAAGTATGATGAAACACAAATTATGAGGACCAGTCTGGAAGGAAACCAATTACGTTAAAATCTACAGGCATTATTGTAGCAAAATAACAACATGGTTGTTTATGCTGTGTTTAAGTAAGTACATCATTTATCTTTGTCATGATATGTTTGTCTCTTTTTGGCATGGCCACCATGAAAAAATACATCTGAGGACACACCTACACCCAGTGAAGGTTTTACCTTCACTGGGTGACCTGACCTGATCTTCAATATTTATGAGTTCCATCCAAATCTCATAAGATATGTGTTGTGAATCTGAGCTGTTTTTGTGATATTACTAGCCTTGCACCTTCACTCAACCATTTGTTACTGTCAAAACATGCTACATTATTATAGTCTGTAGTCAACTGGATGTAGCAGCCAAGTGTTAAGGCTACTTCATCCAGTTGTGAACAACATAATATATTTTTTTACGAGAGGCATACATTTATTTGCTCAAAGAGCAGCTTGACTGGGTGCGTACCTCCACCTTACAGAATACCACAACCATAACTTTATGTGTATTCCTGCGCAAGAGTAAGGTCGCCAAAGCTCAATTTTTAGCCAGGTATCAAGATTTTCTGTTAATGGCTGATTCAAATCTTAAGATTTAGTATTCATAGATTACCTTGATTGAGGGAATGGGTACAGATAATCCCAGAGAAGGGCGTAGAGTGCTACTCCCACTGCCAAAGCACATAGGAACAACCGTCCATCAATAAGGGCAAAGCTCTCTTTGCACTTTAGGTCACCAGTCAGCACCTGATGAGGATTATAAAGTATTTATTAATGTACTAGCTGTTCACCGCAATTTAACCTGTTATTGGGATACAAAGTAACCATACCATGGCTATGCATGGTAAATTTTATCGTAATCAGTTTTGCAGTTTAGGTGTGAAATAATAACAGACGATCAGAGTTACTTTCGCATTAATATTATCAGTATGGATCTGGTAAGATGTTTAGACAACAAGAAATGGATCTTAATGTATAGCACTTTTTTTGTATCTATATTATTGAACATTGCCTGTACTTTCTTTACCATTGAAATATAATTTAAACATGAATTTTGATTCTAAACATTCATAGTTACCTCTCTAATAGCATCGTCGATGGCATTTTTTGCGGCGGCACCGTCCCATTTGTTAATCTTTACATTCTGAAAAATATTGTAATAATAGTGATATCTTTATAGTAAGGGATCAGTAAATATTAATTAATTTGGAAGTTACACATAGTGTTAAATGAAATTAAAAGAATTCTTTACGTGTAAGTAACAAGCACAGAACAACATGCAAAATGTGAGTGACGTGTCCCCCAGTATCAATGTATGTTTTCTGATAGGAAAGTAGGATTCCCAAAAGGAATTGAATTACCTCTGGCGTTTCAGTCATATTGTGTATAATTGATGTATCACTTCATTCAATAGTTAGTTGGAAAAATACCGAAACTTTCGTTATTTTCTAGCAGAAGCAGTAATTTCGCTAATTTGATTTGACTATCATTTGGCGTACATGACAGATAAACAGTGCTGCCAGCCAACTCTTCTAATTATTTTTTTTTTTTTTAATAATGTTTATTCATGACCATAGAAACAGAGTCTTTCAGTCGCATACATAAATAATGATAAGTCACAATAATAATAAAAGTAAGCAGATTATCCTAATATTTAAGCTATTACAAAACATGTTATTTATCACTAAATTTTTTCTATAGTATTACATATATATTTATACAAAAAATTAAAATAGTTCTTATTTGCTAATAAATCTTGAACACGGCGGGGAACACTTTGTTGACTTTCACTATCACTTAGGTTGCTGTCACTGTCATTAATATCACTCGCTAATATCAACCGTTGAATGTGAAAACTTGTACATTTTAGAATTAAATGATCCAAATCAGCATTTTCCAATCCACAGTGAGGACATCGACTATTGTTGTATATACGGAGTCTGTTCAGGTGAGCTGGTGTTAAGCAATGTCCCAAACGCATACGTGTTATTATTGTTATATATCTTCTCGTGATGTTTTTGATATTATGATACCAAGGTATTATCGGTATCTCTTTTTGGATTTCAGCATACCACTTGCCTTTCGTTTCCAGGGTTATGTCCCAGTAGTCCTTCCACAACTGCCTGTTAGACTTCTTGAAAAGGCTGTAGTAATCGGTAAATGGAACCTTCAGAAACTCTGAATGATCTTCATTGTGGTCTAAGCGGGTTGCAGTATCAGCTACTTCATTTCCAGGAATGCCACTGTGTGAAGGTACCCACAAAAATTCTATATTGATATTCTTAACATTTAATTCCCTTATTTTATCTCTAATATCAAAAACTATATAATTTAACTTAAATGATATGTTTACCTTTTCTAATGCAGATAGCACACTCTTAGAATCGGTTACTATCAGTATATTATTTACATTATTTACAAAACAGTTAATATGTTGTAATGCACAGTAAATAGCATAGCTTTCTGCTGTAAAAATACTACATTCTGCATTTAATTTAATACATTTAGTGTAGTTTAGTTGAGGATCATAATAAACTGCTTTTACACAATCATGTGCTTTAGATCCATCAGTGTATACAGTGTAATGATCAGCTTTACTATCTTTAAATTCAAAAAAATCTAATTTATTATGTACATTGTCCAGATGAAAAATTGTTGAACTATTAGTAAGACCAACATAAGATTGTTTATATACAGGCCAAATATCATATTTTTTAATATGTTTAGAATTATTATTTACATATGTAAATATTGTTGGAATTTCAGGCAATGTTCCATTAACCAGTGAAGAAGCAGATATAGTATAGGATGAAATTGACTGGGAAATTTCTGGGTGTACTGCAATCTTCTTCAGTAAAGGATTATTAGTTAATGATACAACTTTTAAGTAAAATCTCTCAGCCAACATCAACCTGCGTAACGTTAAGGGAGGTATGCATGTCTCAATTTCTAAAGAATTAATTGGTGTAGAGCGCATGGCTCCACAAATGAGTCTCAATCCCATATTCTGGATAACATCTAATTTTTTCAATAAGTTGCTATTGGCATTCATGTACGCTAGACTGCTGTAATCAAAATGGCTTCTGACTATGCTTTTGTATAGAATACTCATAATTTTGGGATCAGATCCCCAAAAAGTTCCTGCTAAATGTCTCAAAATATTGATACCTTTTAATGCTTTATATTTTATGTGATTGATATGCTCATCAAATTTTAATTTGTCATCAATAATAACCCCTAAAAATTTATGTTGTTTGACTATTGGAATTTCAACATTATTGTATAAAATTTTAACATTTTTATGAGTATTTAGATTTTTTGTAATAATTAGAACTGAACTCTTTTCTGGACTTATATCTAATTTCAGTTTATTATGATAATAGCTATACAATTGAATTAATGCCTTATTGATATTAGATATAGCTATTTCTATGTTCTGATTTATGCTATACAAAAGCAAGTCATCTGCAAATTGCAAAATATTTACATTTGATGTATCTATATATTTTAATATTTCAGAAGTATATAAATTATATAGCAAAGGAGATAATGTTGCCCCTTGCATTGTGCCTTTGTTGACTGACTTAGGCCCATGTAACTTGTTATTGTATTTAACAAAAACAGTTCTATTGTTCAAGAAATAATATAGCCATTTTAAAACGTGACTTGGTATACCAATATCATAAGATACTTGAATGAGTTCCTCTATATTTACATTATCAAAAGCACCTTTTACATCTAGAAAGACACAGATCACATTAGAATGACTTAATTTAACCTGTTTTATGTCTGATAACAGAGATACAAAGCTTTCAGAACAACTTTTGCCTTTTCTGAAGCCAAACTGTATAGAAGGGATTAAGCTAAGTGATTCAACAAAATAATCTAATCGTAACTTTAACATATTTTCAAATAATTTGCCCAAACAAGATGATAAAGATATAGGTCTATAAGAAGATGCATTATTTACAGGTTTATTAGGTTTTAGTATTGGAATGATGCATTGGGTTTTCCAAGTTTCAGGTATTACTAATTCATCCCATAGTTTATTGTATATATTAAGCAAAATTATTTGTGCATTTAAATGTAACTTTTTGATTAACATATATGGTATGTCATCCAATCCCGGTGTAGTATCTTTCCTACTCTGTAAAGAAATATTCAACTCCTTTATCGTAAACTTGTTCTTGAGAAACATATTCATATTATTTTCTGTAGCATTTTCAAATAAATATGCAAGTTTATTTTCATCGACTTGTGTTGAATCTGCTAAGTTATCTATAAAGCTTGGAACCCACTCATCATTATAATTTTTATTTTTATTTGAACCTATTTTTTTAAATTTTTTTATGTATTTCCATATTCGTGAAACAGGTGTTAACCTATTGAAACTACTACATAAGTTTTGCCAAGAAGTATTTTTTTCCTCATTCAAGATTTTTTTTTTATTTGCATCTAATTTTTTATATTTAATCCAGTTTTCTATTGTGGGATCAGAAAAATAATATTTTAAAGCTTCTTTCGACTTCATCACAGCTTCACTACATTTTTGATTCCACCATGGTACTGGTTTTTTTAAAACTGTGTTTGAACTTGTTTTTCGTTTTGGTACAGTATTATTCCTTAAGTAATTTAATGTGTCTATGAAATTATTATATGAATTGATAGGACTATCATTGATTAAATCTATATGGGAAAAGCAAGTTTCTGAGAGAGTGTAATATTTATTCCAATCAGCTTTACTATAAATATGTTTCTCTTGATCAACAGGAGGTGAAATGTCATAAATTGACGGTTGAATGTTTATCTCAAGTAAAGATGGAAGATGATAGCTACCCATGGGATCATCATGAACATGCCAGTCACACAAATGAGCAATGGAAGGGCTGACGAGGGCAAGATCTATAGCTGAAGCTTGTCTATTAGGATATGGAACAGTTGTTGGTGACCCATCATTCAAAATACACAAGTCAAATTCATCAATTATATTAAACAAACTTCTGCCTCTACTATTATCACTATGACATCCAAAAGCAATGTTATGAGCATTGAAATCACCCATAATTATACATGGTTTGGGAATGCTACTTATTAGAGCTTTCAAGTTAGTTGTGTCAAATCTAATACTGGGTGGGCTGTAAACACAAAGAATTGCTATTGGGCCATTTTCTGTTTCTATAGAGATACATATATTTTGTATTGATTCATAGAAATTTGTAGTAATGACATTGTATCGTAAATTATGTTTCACCAAAATAGCTACTCCATTATGAGCATTATTAGAATTTTTGTAAATAAAATTATATGATGGAAAATGTGGGATTATGGAATTAGATTTCAACCAAGTTTCATTAAGTAAACAGATATCTATATTTTGTTCAATTAACAAATTTTGTAAAAGACTTTTTTTACTCTGTAAACTTTGTATGTTATATTGTAAAATATTCAAATATCTATCCATTAAATTAAATTAGATAATAATATTTCTTTTATTTTTTTAGTAGTAATTGAACCTTCAATCTTATTACCTAAAGTGATAAGAGACTTTACAATTGCATTAATAATTATATCATTATTAGTAATCTGCTTTACATCAAAAGTATTATTAACATTTTCATTTTGTTGCTTTTTTTTTAAAAAGGGAAAACTTTTGTCATTTAATGAAGGGGTTGAATTCACAGCAGTGGCATAGGATAACTGATGAAATTTAGCTTTCTTTTCTTCCATTTTTTGTTTTTTAATGGGACAATCCCTAGAAATGGCAAGGTGGTTTTCAGAGCAATTTATGCACACTATGTCATCGACATTACATTCTTTATATGAATGCTGTCCAGCACAGGAGGAACAGTTTTGTTGACCTCGACAAACTTTAGCAGAATGATTGAACTTTAAGCATTTATAACATTGTAGTAATGGTGGTATATATATGTTAACTTCATATCGAAACAACTTGATGTATGCATATTGTGGGAGTGATGTAGATGCAAAAGTTATAGCAACAGTATTAATAGGAGTCAGTTTTCCTTCTACTTTTCTCATGAACCTTTTTACTGATATCACCTAGGCGTCACATACGATATTTTTATATATATCTTCATTAGATAAATCTTTTGGTACGAACCTTAGCACACCAATTTTTTCTGTAAGATATGATGGTATGAATGCTTTCATTTTATTTTTTAATAAAAAGTCTTCCATTTTGAGGAAGTTATTCGCAGCAGCTGCCTTGCGGAATGTAACGCCTATTTTGTGTGCATTAATTCTATGTACTCCCAAAACCCCTGTTACATGTTCTGTTAGCAAGTTTGTTAATGTTATTGGGTTTTTATTACCCAGTTTTTCTTGTTCCGTCGATTCTACATAAACAACAAATTCTTGATGACCATTTTCAAGGAATAATCGTTTATAATTGGGTTTAGTAAAAATTTTATACTTATTTGCATTTGTATTGTCTGTATTGCTGTCTGAAATGGAATAAAATTTCCTTTTCTTTTTTCCGCCCGTTTCATCACCGTCACTTTGAGGACCCATCGTACTCGAACTCGCTAGTTATATTTTTTTAGTATTTAGACTGTTTTGGAATACTAAAAATAATAAATAAAAAAATTTCACGAATCGAAATTACCGCCTTGTTTGACTTCCCGCCAAAAAGCCCCCCAACTCTTCTAACCGAAAAGGAGCTGCCAGTCCCTTGAAAAACGCTAGATCGAGCTAAATACTGTTTAGACGAGACATAAATGAAAAAAGCTATTGCGAAAAATCTTATATTCAGCACCAAATTCAAACTGAAACTTAACACCCAATAAATTGAAGCGACTACCATGTTTTTTTTTGTAATATTTCGCATGAATTAGCACGACTGAGACACAAAAGAAACAAACTTTTTTTTTAATTTCTCAGAAAATCTACCAATGTAGTTAATGTAATTGTAATTTCGTCATCATCTGATTCTTGGAACCTCTTCATACGTGGAACTTCTGTGATACCATTTGGGTTGCTCCAAATGAGGTAGATAGTCGTTACTGCGTCAATTTTCGACCACGTTTTCAATATAATTTTGGAATGTGGAAAAAGTGCTAGATTTTGCGCTAGGCGCTAAAACGAGCCGTACACATGAAAAAGCGCTAGATCTGGCGCCAAAAGCGCTAAGTTGGCAGCACTGCAGATAAACAATGTTGCCCAGTACGGAAAGTTTCGGACTTCGGAGTAATATTTTTTTTATATTATCTTGTCTTGTCTCTGGTATTCAGTTGTATTTAGTCGATTTTATCATCGTATTTTTTTTATTTGGTATGATTTCTCTTATAATCTATGGCGCAGAGCTTTAAGGGTTCAATGTATCGATGTTTAAAAAACATCGAACACAATAACATCGCCCCTTGAAACATCGACGTATCGAAACAACGATTTCTTCGTCTATTTTTTTTAAATAACTTTAAAATTAGATTTATACCATTATATAATAGCACAATTTTGGTAGTAAATGATTTGAATATAAAAAAAACTTTGTATGAATTAATACAGTTGGGGGAGCGGTCTGACTGATCAACTCTTTGGCACATTATTTTCATTCAACAATGACAGTTTTAGGCAGCGCCGCTAAGCCATCTGATAATGAATTTCCGAACTACCTAGCATACTCTAAGAAAATCCCATGGTCTGTGGCTCCACAATTCCAGAATACCTCCTTGAACATCAGTCAAAGCATCGGCGTCGACATTTTTAGCGACGTTTTGTTCCGAAGTCACTTGGAAGACAAGGTTAAGCTGGCATCCAAAAAGCTCGGAGTGCTCAACAGAGCGAGGCAGTACTTCACATTGGGGCAAAGGCTACAACTTTATAAATCGCAAGTCCGGCCTCATATGGAGTACTGCTGTCATCAATGGGCGGGAGCACCTGAATACCAGCTTGGGCCTTTAGACTCAGTTCAGCGCCATCAGAATTGTAGACGATCCCGAGCTCCCAAGCGGCTTAGAGCCCCTCAGTCTGAGGAGTGACTTTGCCTCCTTATGTGTGTTCTACCGCTTGTACAACGGAGAGTGTTCTAAAGAATAGTTCCACTTGATGCCCACGGCTTCCTTCCACCATCGCAACTTTCGCCATCAACAGGGAGTCCATCCTCCCACATTGAAACCAGAATTTTTTCATACTGTGCGGGCTCAACGGAGCTTCCTTCCGTAGACGCTCAGACTGTGGAATGAGCTCCCTACCGTGGTTCTCCCAATGGAGTACAGCATGGGGTTCTTCAAAAAGGGTGTGAAGAGATTTCTGCAGGGTCGACAACGTGCGAGTGATACCCCTGGTGTTGCAAGTGTCCATAGGCTACGGTAACCGCTTACCATCAGGCGGGCCGTATGCTTATTTGCCACCTTAATGGTATAAAAAAAAACTCGGTATTGCAAATTGCGTATTTAGTTCCAAGAATTTGCAATAAATGGCTCTGTAGCCGCAAAACACTGGCCAAAAACATCGATGTCAAACATCGCTACTGAATCAAAGATATTAATGAATTATTATCGCTACTATCTGCGAGGAATTTTATCCTTGAAAATTAAAACCATTTCGTTTTCATTAGACAGCTTATACTTCTTTTTTAATTATTTGACATGCTTATTATTTGACAACACTAAAACCAAAGTCAAAGTCAAAGCCATTTATTAGAAGGGCATTTATGAAGGTCACTACTGAAGTTACCACCGGTTCGGAACTCGGCCTTCAACTGAGAAGAATCCGGCAAGAAACTCAGCAAGGTAACATTTTTTAAATATTTTTTGGACAATCTGACTATGTTTGGCTTTTTTTTCCAAATAATTAACAATAAAAAAAGTTGTAGCCATTGCCCCAATGTGAAGTAGTGCCTCGATCTGTTGAGCACTCCGAGCTTTTTGGATGCCAGCTTAACCTTGTCTTCCAAGTGACTTCGGAACAAAACGTCGCTAAAAATGTCGACGCCGATGCTTTGACTGATGTTCAAGGAGGTATTCTGGAATTGTGGAGCCACAGACCATGGGGTTTTCTTAGAGTATGCTAGGTAGTTCGGAAATTCATTATCAGATGGCTTAGCGGCGCTGCCTAAAACTGTCATCGTTGAATGAAAATAATGTGCCAAAGAGTTGATCACTCAGACCGCTCCCTTAGCGCTAACATTTTTTAAATATTTTTTGGACAATCTGACTATGTTTGGCTTTTTTTTTCCAAATAATTAACAATAAAAAAGAAAACGTATATGTTTAACTAAACCTATACGTAACTAAGCATAGATACAGACGAAAAAGGAACATGAAAATAAATAACAAAAATAACCTTAATTAAAAATAAAAATTATAAACCCATAGACAAAAATATTCAACCTCTATCTAACAAAAAATTATAATCGATACATCGATGTATCGCGTGTATCGCTTGTTGCATCCCTAAAAGCAATGAACTGAAATGAAAGAAAAATGCAATGTCTTGTAATGTCTGTTTCATTTATTTTGAAGGAGAATTCTTGATTTCCCTATAGTTTATCGTGTTCCAGTAAATGTAATATGCACTGGTAAATTGGTAAAGTAATGGTATGTAGTCATACTTTATTTATCATGAATATTTTATGGCTTCCACCGGTGGCTACGCTTACAAACTTATCTATCTTGTAATAGGTGCACTTGATAATTGAACCTTGCGTGAGTATACGTTTTGCTTACCGAAAATTAAATTTAAAGCTGCTTTGAATATGATAAATCAAAGCACTCATCATAACCATGTGGCATTGACAGTAATGAGCAACAATAATTTACGAAGGAGGTCATTATAGTCCAATAATTTCACTGGTTTTTAGTTAGTGTTTTGTTTTAGGTTGTTTGTCGCTGTGTTGATACAGCACGACAATGGCCAAGCGCAAGAAGGCAGCAACAAAGCCCGTGGCTACTCGTCGCACGACGCGACGCGGGAAGCAGGCTGCCAGCGATGCCGCGGCCACGGAAGGCGAGTCGTCCACTGCTGTTGAACCTTCTACAAGCCAAACCACCACTAGTAAAAAGTCCCCCACTCAGAATGATAGCAGCACTACTACTGAAGAAAAATCGGTACCAACACCACAAACATCTGGAATGTCCAATTTGCATGCTATGAAACCATGTCAAGTACCAATTGTAGCGCTACATAAGAAATTTGGCAAATACCGCTGCTTGTTCAACAATGAGGAAGGTTTTTCAAGGAAATATGAAGTCGGTAGTGACAGTGAAACAAATAGTAGTGTAGAAATAAGGGTTGTTGACCCTTGTGCTAGTTCGGAATCTGATTCTAATGCTGCTCTAGACACACAGTCAGATACCAATAGTGGAGCTTGTCTCAGTCCAATGAATAGTATAATAACACCATTACAGAATAATTCTAGAGACATATCTCCTGTACCAATGTTACATGAGATGCCTCAGATATGTGAAATTCCTTTACTGGGTGATAGTATAGAAGTAGATCTTATACCTAAAGAGCCAGAAACTGTTGTGCCTGAAATTGTAGAACCAATTGAGCATCAGGAAACAGTCATGCAGAAGTTAGAAAATGAACCACAATCAGAATGTAAAGATGTAGAGATAGTTCTTGAAGATGTATCAAATGAGAAAGAGGAGATAACTGACAATCAAGATATTCCTTATGAGGAACAGATAGAGTTTGGTGATGATGATGATGATGAAGTCATCACTATTGTTCAAATTGTTGAGGATGATTACTACACCATAAAGATAGATAGTCCAAAAGATGAATTATTAGAAGAACATCAAATTACTGTAAATGAAGATTTGGGTAATAAATCAACAGATACAGATTTTCAGAAACATTTTGAGCAGCTGAATATAGCTCCAGTGGTTATATCTGACTCTTCTATGGAATGTTCAGATATTATAGACATTAGAACACCACCATGCAGCACACCTGACATTCCATTCCCAAAAGAAAACTATAATGATATTCTAATGAGACCAGACCCAAGTTTGACCCCCAGCTCTACATTGTCTGATGATAGTAACTCTTCAAGAGTCACTGAACAGAATCAAAATAACTCAAATGACTCTGCGGAATCATCTCCTACTGGTGTGAGGCGGTCAAACCGAATAAAGACAATAAGCAACATGAAGCAAAAGACAAAAGGCTATGGTCTAGTGAAAACCCCTCTAAAGAAAGCTTTGATAACGCAAACTAAATTGAAACTAGAAGAACTGGGTTCTGACAGTCAAGAAAAATCAACTGATATGATACCTGGTAATGCTCCTAATTCACCATCATTTCCTGTACCATCAGATATGCCTGTTAAAGTAAAATCAAGGTGGCGAAGATCTAGTGAACTTGAAATGGGTGCGAATTCACCAGCAAACTCGCCTTTGGCTAGTCCTAGTCTACCGCAAAGATTAATGCCAATATCTGAGATGAATTCACATCCAGATGAAGACAGTACAGCTATACCATTGAGTAAAGAGGCATATGACCGTATAATAGAAGAAAGGATGAATCAGTATCAACATTTGGACGAAAATGAGTATTTATGCGAGAGAATGATCAGTAAAGAGACAAAGAAGATGATCTGTGACTGCTTCATGACCAAAGAGGAGTTGGAACGTGGTGAACTTGCTTGTGGGGAAGACTGTTTGAATAGATTACTCATGATTGAATGGTAAAGTATAATTCTACCTATCTAAGAAAGGGTTCTACTTATGTTCTTGACGATAAATATTTTTAATATTTCAGTAACTCCAGATGTCCTGTTGGTGACCGATGTACAAATAGAAGGTTTCAGAAAACAGAAATTGCATCACTTAAAGTATTTTACGCTGATAAGAAAGGTTGTGGTGTTGAGGCTGCAGGGGATATACCTATGTAAGTAAATCATTATTTAAATAATACAATGGTTAGAATGCAGTATGCAACTTGTGATATTTCAATAAGCAATTATAGTGTGTAGTTATTGATTTATTTACTTATAGAGTTTGCAAATAAAATTTAATTGCAAAGCGAATTGATACAATCTATGCCATATAATGTTGTATTGCTAACAATCCAATGTTAGCAATACAACAATGCAACAATGTAAGCATTTAAACCATGCAACAGCTAATTGTAAATAAAGCACTGTCTGTGGCGATTAAACATATACTGCACTGTTTTGAAGTCAAAAGTGACATGTATTATTATTATTATTTTTTTATTACAGTGGCGAATTCTTAATGGAATATGTAGGTGAAGTCCTAGACTATGAACAGTTCTACAAGCGGGCGCAGACGTATTCTGATGAGAACAACATGCATCACTACTTCATGTCGTTAAAGGGCGACACAGTCATCGACGCGACCTTAAAAGGCAATATATCTCGGTTTATAAACCATTCTTGCGATCCAAATGCTGAGACACAAAAGTGGACGGTCAATGGTGAACTCAGAATAGGGTTCTTTAGCAAAAGGGATATAGTGTCTGGTGAAGAGATTACGTTTGATTACCAGTTTCAGCGGTTTGGGTAAGTGCACTTCATTTTATTAGAAACTAGCTGTAAAATGAGGTACTATGCGCATTCCCAAGATAAATTAGCCTGTCTCTGTGCAATCTAGACCTAGTCTGTGGCTAAGATTTGTTTAATGTGTTGTTTAATCTCCATAATATTGACATCAGAATTTCAACATTAGGCCATCTAGATTAGTCTTGCCTACAGCTTTGTATCACAAAAATATTTTATCACCATGTCTTGTCTAAGATCACTAAGCCCCATAAAAATTTACTTTTACATCATGTTTTCTAGTCTTGTAGATGAGGTTTTAATCCGCATGTATTTATTTTGACCATGGATAGGCCTGTGGTTGACAACCATCTCACCATAGGAAGTGATGATCTGGGTGGAAGGGACCTGGCTCTCTGTTACTAAGCCATTCTTAACATACTTGCAGTAAGGTGGCTCAGCGGTGCTATTGCGGCGCGGATAACTGCCGCGGTTGGATCGGTGCCGAGCCAGATTCTGACGATGAGGATGATGAGGAGGTAAAAATTGCTACAAAAGTTGACTATATATCGTCGCAAATATACTAGAATGAAAATAATTGGTCGATACGAAAATTACATGCCAATTTTCCACTACTGTTGTAAATTTTGAGATTTTTCGGCTGGTTTTCAATTTTGCATACATACTTTCAATTTCAGTGGATTAAAAGTTATACTATTGTCATAAAGCCTTAAGCCATCATTATTGAGTATTGTATTAATATAGTAGCAGTCAAAACTTGACCAAATTGAAACTTTTATATGATAACCAGGAGGAAGAAGACGTGTCAACAACCAAGTCAGGTACAACGGAGTCGTCTGAGGAGTGTCCGGTGACGCCCACGGAAAGTCCTCGGCCGCGACCTCGCCGCCCGAAGAGAGAACGCAAGTACAAGCCGAAGGCACCCGATCTAGTGCAGGATGCTGATGTAAGTTACAATTAATACATAAAAAACATGTAAAGCAAGTTAGACCACTGGTTCTATGCTCAGATAGACGAGAAAATAAATTGGGTAGTTTAAAACGTAAACAGACAGAAGTAAATTTTTTTTTTTTAATTTATAGCGAATTGATATATTTTTAAATCAAATTAGATATGAACCTTGCATATAAAGGTCTTTTTCACTTTATTTGCTATATTTTTCAATTGAAAATTCTTCTTTGGTCAATAAAATTTTGAGGTCAAAATAATTGTTATATGTCTTTAATCAATGCTAGCAAATATTCCATATATTTGGCTTAGGAAACCTATTACATATTTATAATATTTTAACTGAAGAAAATGCTTTATGATCAATATTTTTACTACTTGCCCTAACCAAATAATCGGCAGATTCAAACAACAATTATTATTTTTAGATCGAAGAGGATCTAGAGGCGCTAAGCCGTACGGGAGTGAAGAATCAATCGCACACACTGCGTCTTTCACGTACAGTAGTGCGAGCGAAGACCCGGCGCGCTCAGACCGCGCTACTGCGACTACTGCGCGACTCGGACCTGCCTTGCCGAAGACTGTTCCTGGACTACCGGGGACTGAGGCTCTTGGCGCCTTGGTGTACTGATGCACCGCTTGACTTTAGGTAACCCAAATTACCAAATTGACCTGATGTGGACGGAAATTGATTCATATGTGACGTGGACCGTGGAGGCTTTGTCGAAGATCAGCGTTCTTTAATTAAGTCTGCTCTCATAGTCCCTTTACCCAGTCGTACCACTGGAATATTCTTATTTGGCACGCTATAATTCGACGGGCCAAAGTGATGGCAATACAAAACACTTTGATCTTGTATACACTGGAGACTGTTGGCGCGATTAATATTCACGACAGAGAGAGCAGAATTAATTACAGACGTCTCGATAATTTGAAACTCAAAGAAAAAAATTCAAGATTATCAAGAGTTTCAAATTATTGGAAGTCATGATCATGATCAAACATGATCGTCACGTCATCCTGAACGAATTGAATAAACGTTTTTTGAATTTTTTTAATTGTATACGTCTTGTAAGTTTATTTAAATATATATATTGTTGACAGGCTAGAAATGCTACAGACAGTGGACCGACTGCCGATCCCGAACAAGACGATGGTGCAGGAGAGCCGGTTCTTCACCATCGTCGAGCGCTGGCTCAGCGCAGCCGATACCCTCGCTGATACTGTCTTCATTGACGAGAATACTGGTCAGTTTGTACATTATGTTGATTCAAGAAAAACTTTTATTTTTGTAGCGATATCGGCAACCTGTGAAATAGGCCCTTAACAATTTTTATAATTATTCAATATGGCGAGGAGGGCGGTGGCTGCCACATGCGTCATACATGTGAACAGGTGCTGCTTGTGGGGGCTGGTCTGCTTAAGTTTGTATTAAATATGGATTTAGTCTAATTTGTGTAAATATTATGTAACGAATCTAAGCTTGTTTTGAAAAGAGTAATTGCTGAGTTTATTGATGGCTCTTCTCACCAAATGCAACCTTCCGAACCGTACGGTATTGAGTCAGACTATTCATAAATGCATGTGTGTGCATATTTGAAATAAATGATATTGAATTGTCTGTTTGTTATCTTTTTACGAATAAACCATCTCAATGTAATTCGGCACGCAAATAGTCTATGGCATGGGGAACATAGCATAGGCTACTTTTTACCTATGAAACACGGGTGAAACCACGGGGGATAGCTAGTTAATGTATACACGTTTAAGATTTGTGTCCTTACGTCCTCTAAAAAATGGTCTCTTCAAAGGAAATTCTAAAAAAAAACCTTTATAGAAAGTCTCTGCTGTTTGTTGATAATTGCTCATTATGTCTTCCACAGGTTTACCAATAGATCTTCCAAATAGAGATAGTCAAGAAAACCTCTCTAGTCCGGAGAAGATCAAAGACAATGCAGCTATAATAGAAAAGGTCAAAGACCTGTCTAATCAGCTGTTGGAGAGATGGTCCAGTTTGAAGGTAAGAGAAAATTAATTTATTTATTTATTTATTCATCTTCATAATGTACATAACAGTTTGTGGCCAAAGCGTACAGAATGATCAAAAAATTTCTATGACTGCTCTAAATATCTCACGGCACTTCTGCGAATTTCAGCCACCGATGAGTGAAATATATCCAGCCCCATATTTTCCCTGACCATACAGTTAAGCATTCTCAAAGCACACGAAAAAGGGCGATTCCGCATTAAATTGGTCCTGGCAGAGGGTAATGCAAAAATTCGGTGAATCCTAATATTGTGGTGTCGTGAATAAATCTGTATTTTTATAGAATATGTATGACAGTAGTACCCATTTAATATGGCTTACCGATGTACCTGCGCAGAAGATACATTTTCAAAGCTCGGGAAACCGCTATTGGTCGGCAGCTGCCGCCATGTTAGCGCCGTGCGGAGGGGCGTCACTTGCGAGTGAGACGGAACTAACAACTGCAGTGTATTATGAACCTTATAGTAGTGATCTAAGGTTGATTGTAAGGTTTAAGCATTCTCTCGTTAATCTTCGGGGTCATACTTTCTTTTCTGTACGAACGAAGATTCACGACGCGCCATATAAGTTGGGTACTACTGTACTATCTATTTGATTATCTACTGATAAACGTCTAACACTAACTGACTGACGATACACATCCCTAGGGGTGCACTATGAAAGGATTTCACGAAATTCAACCCAAGGCTTCAATAAAATCGCAACTCTCGCCATCGACGGGGAGTCAAAGTCAAAAAGTCAAAAGTCAAAGCCATTTATTCAATTTAGGCCCCAGAAGGGCACTTATGAAGGTCAAATTTACTGAAGTTACCACCGGTTCGGAACTCGGCCTTCAACTGAGAAGAATCCGGCAAGAAACTCAGCAAGGTTACATTTTTCATATATTTTTTGGACAATCTGACTATGTTTGGCTTTTTTTTTCCAAATAATTAAAAATAAAAAAGATATACCTAAGCATAGATACAGACGAAAAAAGAACAAGAAAATAAATAAAAAATAATAACCTTAAAAATACAAAACACACAATTATTGACCTACTGGCTTTTGTATAAGTATGAGCAAGGTGCACTTGTGCAGAGTGCAGCTACCTACTTCCAGACATCTTTATCTTCAATATAATCGGCTACTTTATAATAAGCTCTTTCTTTCAGAACTTTTTTTATATGTGATTTAAATTTAAAATCAGTCATCTTGGTCACCGCAAGTGGTATTTTGTTATAACAGCGCACACTATTGCCAAGAAATGACTTACGAACTTTAGCTAGTCTAAAATACGGAACAACTAATTTCTCTTTTTGTCTTGTATTGATATTATGAGTCTCCATTTTTGTTTTATACATTTCTTTGTTTTTACGTATGTACATTATATTTTCATAGATATAAAGTGATGGTACGGTCATAACGTTTATTTCCTTAAATAATTCCTTTAATGATTCACGAGCACCCATACTATAAATTGCACGAATTGCTCTTTTTTGTAATATAAAAATAGTCTCAATATCTGCTGCAGATCCCCAAAGTAATACGCCGTAAGATAAAAAGCTATGGAAGTATGCAAAATAAACTAATTTGGCCGTCTCGACATTCGTCAATTGTTTGATTTTCCTAACAGCAAATGCAGCAGAACTTAATTTACCAGCTAATGATTCTATCTGGGGACCCCATTGCAATTTATTATCCAATGTGATACCCAAAAATACTGTTTTACTAACTAATTCCAAACTGATGCCATCTACTAATACCTGACTGTCTACTTGCACTACATTTGGAAGGGAGAATCTTAAACATTTAGTTTTCCTAGAATTTAATAACAAATTATTTACAGCAAACCATTTTGAGACTATTGACATGATACCATGTCAATAGTCATTTACTTTAATAAGTTCTTTGTCTTTTCTATCTACTTTGAAAATAAATGAAGTATCGTCAGCGAACAAGACTATATCTGAGAGACCGTTTACAACAGATGGTAAATCATTAATATACACTAGAAATAGAAATGGACCTAGTATTGAACCCTGGGGTACCCCCATTTTAACTAAAGATCCCTTCGATGTTGTATCACAAATTCCTACCTTTTGTTGGCGATTACTTAAATAAGATAGAACAAGATCATGAGCCGCCTCACGAATACCATAATATTTTATTAGTCCATCCTCACACACTGAAACCAGAATTGTTTCGAACTGTGCGGGCTAAAAGGAGTTTTCTTCCGCGGACGCTTGGACTGTGGAATGAGCTCCCCGCCGTGGTTTTCCCAATGGAGTACAGCATGGGGTTCTTCAAAAAGGGTGTGAAGAGATTTCTGCAGGGTCGGCAACGCGCGAGTGATACCCCTGGTGTTGCAAGCGTCCATAGGCTACGGTAACCGCTTAACATCAGGCGGGCCGTATGCTTGTTTGCCACTTAGTGGTATAAAAAAAAAATAGATATCTAATATAATTAATACAAAAGTGAGCCTGTATGTCTCTTTGCTGTCTTTACAGCAAAATAACTGAATAAATTTTGATGATTTTGACCGAGTAGATTAGAACTGCTCGCGTTATAAACAAAATACAAGTTGTGATAGCCTATAATTCATTTGTAAGCATACAATCAAATTGTTTAGTATATAAGTATGATATGTAGCGTTTGGCTATCCTATAATAAATAATAAGAACCAAAGTGATTTATAATAAAATACGCATGAATACAATGTCTCAATTATTATTATTATCCACAGGAGGTATTCAAAATCCCAAAGAAAGAGCGTATACAGCAAATGAAAGAGCACGAACGTCAAGCAAACGTCGAGAGACGCGCTGCTGACTCCAGCGGTACCAGAGACAGGGATCGAGATAGAAGAGAAGATCGCGACAGAGATAGAGAACGAGAGAGGGACAAGGAACGAGAGCGGGACAGGGAGAGAGAGCGGGAGCGCGAGCGTGAACGCGAGCGGGACCGAGAAAGGAGTGACAGAGACAGAGATAGAGATCGTCATAGGGATAGGGATAGAGACCGTGACAGAGATCGTGATAGAGATGATAGGGATAGACGGAAAAGAAGGAGCAGTCCAGAAGGGAGGAGGAGTATTAGGCAAGTAGTTTTGTTCTTTTTATGACTAATAATTTTAATTCCAATTCTCTAATTAAATCTAATTGGTCATCACACGAAAATTACGTGAATGTGATGTCGTTCCCCCATTAATGTATTACATTTGTTCATCCGTTTTTGGGTAATTATTGGAGTCTGACTCGGGTTCCGATATTTCTTGGACGTATATTTGTTATTTTGGCCAAGCTGTTGTAAAAACAGTACTGCATAACTAAGATTGTTTGTAAAGACATTTTGATTATTATTTATTTATTTTATTTATTTTCATATATTTCACATATACTTAGTACCTAAAAACCTTTCGGGTTTGTGCAGGTACTGCACATTCGCCTTCACAATCCACAAAAATATTAACATAACATTGACATACAACGATATTCGATGATTTCGATAAAACTGCACTAGTAAGAAACATTTTTCTATTTTTCCTGTAATATTTACACTATAATTATTTTAATCTTAGCTAATTTGGGAATGGTTTTCTTTTTTTTAAATACTTCATCATAAGTCAAAAAATTGCAACATGAAAGAAAATTAACTCCTGTTTTGGAATGTACAAATTAAGCCCTTTCATATGATAATCCATTTATGCCATGAAATTAAATTAAAAGGTGGCTATTTTAAATTAAGAGTCGGTAATAGCAGTGGTCTCACCATTGAGATAGAAATTTAATGGAGTGACTGTATATAATAATATATGTCGGAGTCAGCGACAGCCAAGCGATACAAACACCACGATTAGGGTTCAGTAGTATCGGGATTCGGTGGGCGCAGTGCAGGCAATAAAACAACGTTATACCATCGCTTCGTAAAGGTCCCGTATGAGGAGAAGAAGCGACGCAACAAACTCCTCACGGGCCCAATGTGTTTATTACGTTATTATTACGACATAACATTACAATTAAATAATCACTTCACTTCGCTTCACTTCACTTCACACATGTACAGTCTTAAATAATTACAGGCTTCAGAACGGGGTGTAACAATGATTGCACTGAGATGTGTACAGCTCGAGTGCTTGTGATAAACTAACTATCCCAAAAGCAATACGCGTCCCCTTATAAACTCTGTTATTCACGTTATAGTCAAATCAATGTTTTTACTATTACGCATACCCTCATTAAGTCTGTTATTTACGTTAAAGTCAAATCAGTGTTGCTACTATTTTACCCAACCCTTGTACCATGATAATATCGTAATCCAACTGAGTCCGACCAACGATCTAACTCTCCGACATATATATTAATGTAATGTTGTGTGTTGTCCTGAATAAATCCTTTTTCTTTCTTTCTTTCTTTCTTGACTAACCTAGTTAACGCTGCCTTAAAACGAACTGCGAAATTCATAGTTTTAAAGACTAAGTACATGTAATGAATACCAATTGCTCTATACATGTCGATAATTTTACGGAGAATACATGATAAGGAACTCATATCGTCTTTTTTCTGACAGTAAATCACAATTATACGATACTAGCTGCCCCGCGCTGTTTCACCCGCATTGCCGAGGGTTGGTATGTTTACCCGGAATAAAAAGTATCGTATGTGTTAATCCAGAACATATTCTATGTGTGTGCCAAATTTCATCCAAATCAGTTCAGTAGTTTTTGCGTGAAAGTGTAAAAAACATACTTACACCCAGACTTAGGACATACAGACATATTCATCCACACAAAATGCATGTCCCATGGGAATCGAACCCACGACCTGCGGCGTAGTTGGAATCTTAACCAGAGTCTTAACCAACCGCGCCAGCTGGCCCGTCAATCGGCCTTCTCCCGATCCCGCTCGGACCATCTTATAACTTAGCTTATTATACCAGGTTGAGTGAGCGCGTACTAGCAGCAGTACCGCCGATGAGTAAGGAGGAGCGGCGGCGCGCGTTCGCTGAAGCCGCGGCTGTAGCGGATGAGACGCGCCGCCAGCGGGACTCGCGGGACCCGCGGGACGCGCGCGATCCGCGGGACCCCCGGGACGCGCGGGACAACAGGGACCAGGGCCCCGCCGATATTAACGCGCACTGGCCGCAGTACTGGCCGCATGATGCGCATCCATTCCAACAGGTTAACTATGTTTTTTTATTCGATGAAGATGGTTTAGATTAGGACCCGCCTAATCATAAGCGGTCACCGTAGGTATACAGCGTGGAAATATTAGACGGGTTGGCTTGATGCCACGAGAATATGGTCTCAGGAGATAGTCTGGCATTTACAGATATTGAAATAAATTACAGTCAGTGAGAAAACGGCGATGAAGAATATTTTTATTAGCTTGATCGATCCTGTCTCCCAAAAGGATCAAATAAATCGAAAATAAAACTATTCCCATATTTTATTAGGAAATTGAATTGTAACACTGTAATACAAACTTTTTCATTTCGAGAAAACTTTGGTTGGCTGATCATATGTTATTGTTTCTTTTTATTTATTATGTCGTTATTATTAAAAATACATTTTTAATTAAGTGTTGATACTTTATTTTGTTTACATTCTACTATGTCACTACAGTATGCTAGATTAATTTCCTAGCCGAGTGATGAAAGGTATATTATCAATAGATATTACTTGAATCTTATGATACTAAGTATCAAAACTTAACAAATAATAGTATAAGTAGTGGTAAGAAAAAGCCACAAATTAACTAATAAATTCACATTGTTATTCCATTGATTAGGCCTTCTTACTAAATAGACATTGATCCGTTTCTTTGGCATTTATGTATAATATAATGTATCAGATGTTCCCCCCGGGCATGCTGGGCGGTGCGGGCAACATGATGCCCATGCCCGCGGGCATGCCCCCGGGCATGATGGGCATGATGCCCGATGCCCCCCCGGACTGGTTGACAGCTACGCCCGAATTTCAAGCCACCGCGTTTTGCCCACCTTTTGGAGGGCCACAGCCATTCTGTATGCCTCAACCTAAGTAAGTATACTGATAATTTTAGAATACTTTTTTCGTTTTATATTCTACTGATAAATAGATATTTTTTAAATGTGAATAAAGATAAGGACAATAAAATAACATTGACATGTTATTGTTACTTATTTATCTCATATTTTTCTTATTTGAATCAAAGTTCAGCAAGGCTGTAGCAAAGTTGTAATTTGGAAGCCAATTCTCTACCAATTGAAATTGATCGCTCGAAAAGTACGAATTAGAACTTTTATCGAGTGTAAATCTCGTTACGTTATTCTGGCAATTTCGAGGCCGGCATATTTAGACGGAAGACCAGTCAACTAGAACTTTGATTAGTCGGGACCGTTCGAATTGACTCCATGACACGAGAATTGTCTTCATGGTATTATCACTAAAATTGAGCTAATCTCTTCGCCCTAAATATATTTTCCGTCCTTATTTTGCCATTCTTTGGATCCTTAGCAAGTACAGTCAGGCTTCAGTTTTTTTTGACATCTTGTGATGTTGAAACCCAAAGCACGACATCAAGGGAGAACTCGATGTATTCATTATAAACTGAAAAGATCACTTGCCAACCGTTTAGCTACTTGTCAGCCGAAACATAAAAAATGTCTCCTAAATGTATTCTCGTATGTTTCAGCATGATGGGTATGGGTGGATTCAACATGGGCGGGTTCATGTTCGGGCAGCAGATGGCCGGCGCGCCGCCATTCCCGCACCCGCCACATCCGCACCCGCCACATCCGCACCCGCAACAACCGCAGCCGCAACTGCCGCATCAACTAGATATGCAACTACAGGTAACATATTTAAAAAAGTTATTATGGCAATTTAAACTTACTAAGAGTTAAGGTCAGTTCACACTGAGATGCTACGCGGCGCGGGTTTCAGTGACAGAATAATTTCTTGTTAAAAAATGTTTTCAACTGTACCAGGCCCCACCACAAGTACCGTTGGATAGCAAAGAAGTGGTGCTTCCTTCGATGTGGCGCAGCGCATTAGACCCGCGTGGCCGCACCTACTACTACCACGTGAAGCAGCGCCGCCCGCAGTGGCTGCCACCGCCCGCGCCTGACCTCACCAACTCACCAGGTATACATATATTTTCTTACGATTCTACCTCCAACGCCTGCCTATGGTATGGAGAGATCCATTAAAATACAAATTACAACTTTTCTCTATGTATTTAAAATATGGATTACAAAATACTTTCTTGCATGTATTTAAAATACGGAATACAAAATACTGTCATGTCTTGTATTCGAAATATATATAAAAAGCAGTCATTTAACAATTTATATTTAAAATACAAAATCAAAAAACATTCTTTTATCTCAATAATTTGTCCTCGGTGCCCTAAGAACGACTTTAATTTACACGCTTCAAAGATTCAATAAGTGTTTAAAATACTAATTACAAAATACCTGTGTCAGTTATTTAAAATACCAATTACAAATTATATTTTTAGGTAGTAATTGAAGTAAGAATACCAAATACGTATTTGTATTTCAAATACTTCCCAACCATGTCATAGGCTACTTTTATCCCGGGAATATGGTTGATTCAATAACAAAAACTTGTCCACAGATGAGAGTTCGTCAGAAGAAGAGGAAGAACAACCAAGTGCTTTGGATAGTCCCGTAGTTAGAAGACATCTCAAGGGCAAGTTGGTTGAGGGTGTCGATGGAATTTATGAAGGTAAGCATCATTGTATCAGTTTTAAACGGAATATTTACATGCAAAGTTAACATGTTTGTAACTGTAAGGAAGCGCTCGAGGTGTAGCATGATCAGCCGTTCTTAATCGATCGGCAAAGTTACGCTACCACCGTCGTGGTCGGTACCTGGATGGGTGACCGCCTAGTGGTATTTCAAATCGAGCGTTTCCGTGCTTCGGAAGTCACGTAAAGCCGTTGGTCCCGGTTATCACTTAATTGTGATAGTCGTTAAGCTAGTTGGATGCCTCCTAGGCGGCGTGAAAAATTCCAACAGTAGGTTGACCACTAGCCTACCTCCACCGATCCGCAGTGGGCACGCGTGGTGGAGTATTGCCCATTCCCTTTCACCCTCATTTGTGAAAGGAGGCCTGTGCTCAGCAGTGGGACATTATAGGCTGATGATGTTGATGATGAACTGTAAGGATGGATTACAATCAAAGAGTATTGTTTCAGTGATAAAATCGAATCCACATAAGAACGGGTTGATACCAGACCACGCGTTGGTGAACGTGAAGCCAAGGAAACGGAGGCCCGGACTTGTCTCCGAGAGGCCGATAAGCGTAAGTTTATTTCCCTTAAATATTTTAGTGGGTATCATTTCTTTAAAAAAAATTACCATTGGAAAACGTTACTTTCTGTCGCGTATATATTTAACTTTTTTCAATCATAAATATTTCCATCTTAATCAATAAATAATAGTAGGTATACAGTAGGTATAGTTTATTACCAAAACATCGATTTGATATAAATTTAATATGTATCTCTAAGTTAGCATTGTTTACCTCTATTTCAATAGTTAGTAGTAATAGTGTTTCAGGAGTTAGTTCCCACCCATGGTGACCAACAGTCAAAGTTTATAAAAATGGATAAATAAAAAAGAAACCTTTTAGAGTCCTAATGTGCTATTAGTATTGAAAGTATTGTACAAATTTCCAGCCGCGTACAGAGGAGGACAAACTGGCGGGCAGGTTAGAAGTGAAGCGGTACAGGCAGACCAAGGAGAAGCTGCGGCGGCGCCGCGAGAAGTTGCTACACAGGGTTCGCCAGCTGGCCACCACCAAGCATCGTAAGCCCAAGGTGCCTGTGCCTGTGCCTCCTCCGGTGAGATTATATCCAGGTTTATTTACTCTGAGCTATAGAATTTAGCCTAAGTACGAAATTTTATACAAAACAGCACTTTAAAGGTGGACGCACATTTATCAGAGCCGAACGCGGCGAACGAATCGAACAAAACGAATTTTAGAATTCTGTATATGAAATCTTATGAAAGCTCGCACACTTGTCCGCGTCGAATCGTCCGAATCTGGAAGAAGCCCAGAAATCCTAGACAAATTCGAATGACGTCATCAGATTCGGCTCGGCTTATGCGGACGACTCGACCGATGCGCTCGCATTCTATCAGTTGCATACGACAGAGCAACACGCGAGTTGTTTTTCTTCTTCGTTTCGGTCGATTCTTTCGGCTCGGTCGATTCTTTCGTTGCGGATATATGCGCGAGCCCTCCTTGACTTCGATTCGTTCGCCGCGTTCGGCTCTGATTAGTGTGCGTCCACCTTTAATGGCTAAGTTGAAAATTGCCACACACAGTTAATTTTAGACAGGTCAGTGAGGGCAGCTACAGCTACAGTGAGGCCAGCTACAGCTACAGTCAGGCTTAAAGCCATGCGAATATGTTCTTAGGAAACTATCCCTTAATTTTTGAGTTATTGATATCGGCATTTACAGATTTGGAAAAAGAAAGTATTCGGCGATTTTCGAAAAAAATATAAGCTTAATCGATCCTGTCTCTGACAAGGATCAAAAGGGGCCAGATGTTACTCTGTATGACACTGAATGCATGATACGGAATGCAGTCCATTCAGTTATTATTAAAGATGGCAAAATCATTCCAGAAAACACCTCTTTCACAAAATTACCACGCTTTTCTAAATAGGTCGTTCTAACTTCAAAATGCTTCAAGCATTTTGAAGTTAGAACTGACAAACATTATTTCAGAAAACAATACTTTTTTAAGCATTTGATTTTTAACCACATTCCTTTACAGGTACAAAACACTGTAGACCTGATAGACTCAGAGAGCGACACAGAAGATGAAGCCGAAGATATGATCACCGAAAAACCAGTAGAATCACCACCAGTCAGTTCACCAATTCCAACGCCGATCTCACCCGCACCAGTTGCCACAGTAGCGCCAGTTGCCACAGTAGCGCCAGTCGCGACAGTAGCGCCAGTCGTAGCCGAAGCGGAAGTGGAAGTGGAAGCCGAAGTGGAAGTGGACGCGGAAGACGCAGCGAGGAGGATAAAGGAGCAGTTCAGGAGTAGTATGGCGCGGGTGATGGTGCATCATTTGAATCCGTACAGACATTCTGATGCGCCGGCTGGCAGGATCACTTGTACTTCTGATTTTAAGCATTTGGCGAGAAAGGTAAGTTAATTGTTAATGTAATAATTTTGAAGGGTCGGCAACGCGCGAAGGATATCTAATTTCCGTATTCTGTAATGCGTCCTACATATAGTCCCACACACTTATCTGGACCGTTGGCCATAAGAGAAACTAACGACGCCATTATTCGCCATTGGTCAAAGAGAATATAACCACTACGTTCATTGGTTGTTTGCTCCACCAAGTGAGATAATAGCGACTCTCATCGGGCCAGTGAAGTTTTTGGGGCTGTACTTACTACTGTGGCGTAACCGCCATCTTTTGTTATCCTTTTTTTCCATATTTTTTTCTTCCTTTTTTCCCCATTGTGTTTTCTTTATTTTTACTATTTTATTGGATTCCTTTGCAAACTTTAATATTATATGTCATTAAGTTATGGAGATATTTAGAGATTTTAAACTGACCTCTCTTCTAACTAGTTGGTCATTCTTAAGGACGCGTTTACAAAATTGATAGGTATCAAATCGCACTAATACATTTGCAAGGCCCACACGCACACACGTGCACGGAGAAGCTGCGTTAAAAGTAGTGAATCAACCTAATTTGATACTTTAACATTATATTATATTTTTTTCATCTATTTTTGTTATCATTTCGCTTTTATTAAATTTCACGTGTATGTAACTAACTTTGCTAGTGTATGTATTTCGGATGACAATACAATAATTTGGTACCATCGAGCTGATCTGATAATAGATCCGAAATGTAGGCACTGGAACTCCATGACATAATAACGTATGTTAGCCGTGATTAGGGTTGTTGGAATTGTCATGAGACGAACTTTAATCATATATGGTGTTCAGGGTCTGATGATGGAGTAGGAGGGTAGGCAATGGAACTTCATAGCGGAGCAACATATCCTAGCCGTGTTTGGGGTTGTTGGTTTTGACTACTTTTGACAATACAGTAGAATCCGGATATAACGACGTTCAAGGGACCGGCGAAATTTGGTCGTACTAACAGGACGACGCACAAAACGAATTAGTAATTTATGCGGTTTTTTATTACATACATACTTATGTATTAATAATAATGGGGCTAAACTGGGCTTCTATTGTATGTTTTTTTTTTCTTTATCGTGGATAATATAATATATATATAATGAGACACGCCGAATACTTTGACCAGCTTCTAAACGTTGTAATATAAAATGTTTTTCTTTAATTGAGCAAAACTTTCGCTTCACGGAAGTCATTTTAGAACTCGTAACGAATTCTTGACCTTGTGCATAGGTATCGTAGATAGAGACAACACAGCGGTCGTTCTAAACGGATGATTTGTTGGAAAAATAGGTTGTTATAAGCAGTTGGTCGCTTAAACCGGAATCGAAGGGTCGTACTAAAAAGATATGTTTTCATAGTAGGTATGTATGAAACCTACCTTTTGTTTTCAAGTTCGTCGCTAAAAACGGTTAGTCGTTATAAACGAAGTCGTAATAGGCGGATTCTACTGTATATAGTTTTCAAGGTCTGATGATAGAGTAGGAGGGTAGGCAGGCACTGGAACTCCTTAGTGGAATATATTTGTGATTATAAATGTGGGTGTGAGATTGATTGAAAACATTTTATAGTAGAGTATAGCATAGCACAGTACAGTATAGTATGATAAGGGTGTGAAGAGATTTCGGCAGGGTCGGCAACGCACGAGTGATTCCCCTGGACTGGAGTTGCAAGCGTCCATGGGCTACGGAAACCGCTTACCATCAGTGCAATATGCTTGTTTGACACTTTAGTGGTATAAAAATAGTATGAATTCATGACATACTATCTATCCCAATCTGTCACGGAAATTCAGTTGCAGTCTCCAAGAACCATCATCAGTTCAGTTCAGTCTGTCACGTTGTAAGCACTCATCACTGCTAACAAAAGGAGCCCAAACACGACATATCTATCCCAATCCATCAAAGAGTTCCAGTAGCAGTCTCCAAGAACCATTAACAGGTCGGTTCAGTATGTCTTGTTGTAAGCTCTCATCACTACTAACAAAAGGAGCCCAAACACGACATTTCTATCCCAACCCATCAAGGAGTTCCAGTACCAGTCTCCAAGAACCATCATCAGGTCAGTTCAGTCTTTGTTCTAAGCTCTCATCACTACTAAAAAAAGGAGCCCAAACACGACATATCTATCCCAATCAATCAAGGAGTTCCAGTAGCAGTCTCCAAGAACCATCATCAGGTCAGTTTAGTCTGTCTTGTTGTAAGCTCTCATCACTACGAACAAAAGGAGCCCAAACACGACATATCTATCCCAATCCATCAAGGAGTTCCAGTAGCAGTCTCCAAGAAACATCATTAGGTCGGTTCAGTATGTCTTGTTGTAAGCTCTCATCACTACTAACAAAAGGAGCCCAAACACGACATATCTATCCCAATCCATCAAGGAGTTCCAGTAGCAGTCTCCAAGAAACATCATTAGGTCGGTTCAGTATGTCTTGTTGTAAGCTCTCATCACTACTAACAAAAGGAGCCCAAACACGACATTTCTATCCCAACCCATCAAGGAGTTCCAGTACCAGTCTCCAAGAACCATCATCAGGTCAGTTCAGTCTTTGTTCTAAGCTCTCATCACTACTAAAAAAGGAGCCCAAACACGACATATCGGCCTTACTCGTATATAGTAATTCTGTATACAAAACTGACGTAATATAAAATAAAATTTAATTTTTACACACAAATATCAAGTAGCGACGATAAAATTGTATGTGTATGTACAGCGATCTATTTTTTGAGAACGGCTGCTGCACAGCGACGTGGAGGTAGTCTCACAATGGCGCTCGAGCGCTGACTGAGATTTCATTTGAAATGTTTGTTACTTTATACATCAAAACTGAGACAGAGCAAAGGAAACAAACCTTTATGTCATAGACGTCAAGCTTGACGTAAATTAGCAAAATTTTAGATAAATGGTGAAATATTGACGAAAATGTTTTAATTTTTTTTGAGGTTTGTTCAATATTTATGCTGATTTCCTTTTTAAGAATTAATCTTGATTATTTCTATTTTATTAGGGTAATTTTTTTAGTCATTAAAATCTCCACATTATTCAGATATTTGGATCGTAACTCGGCCTGTTTTCGTAGTTTTCACGGGAGGAGGGTACGGAAAACCAATTTTATTGTATGAAAAGTATGATAATTGAAAAAACTGTTTATACCAACTACAGGCAAAGGTATATTGAAGCATTTGGTACCCGCAAAATTTGGCAAATTTCGATGGATTAATCGGTAAATGGATCGGAAAACAGCTGATTTCTCAATTTTTTGTGAATACGTCCTTAATGGAGTAGTCTAGAATGTCAAAAAATGCTCAATTTATGAGTCAAGATTAAAACAATTGAATTTGGAGCTTGCACCAATGATATATGATTTATTTTCGATTGACACGATCTGTTCTTGAAACTTTTGAGTTTAGATCTCTTTCTGTAATAGAGGCCTAAGTGTTTATAGGGCGGCTACGGTATTCACTCACCATCAGGTAGTCCGTACGCTTGCCTTTTGCCTTGCTAGTATAAAAAGTGAGAAATTGTGACAAATTATAACCTCGTCACCATAGTCAGTGAAGAATGGCCGATGGTGGTTAGTCAAAAAGGTAATCGAAAGTACCAAAACCGGAAAAAATATTTATTTTATTTTTATTTTAAATAATAAATAAGCATCTTATCACTTCTTGCGACATAGTCTTACAATCAGTTCTTCTCCGTTGAAGGGTGACTTCCGAACTGGTGGTAACTGCATAAGCTTCGACCTTCGTACGTGTTCTCCTAGCGTCTAACCGTTTTTTTTTTACTGTTGATACCTGTTTTTGACCGCAATCTTGCCGAAGGTGGTAAGCATACTAAGCCTAAAAGGAAGTGGGTCTCAAGTGCAGCTGTCGGAACACACCGATAGGTGCTTGGCGACAGATTTTCAACTTGAGGGTGATAGCCAGATGGGTACTAAACAGTACCCTACGACTGTGCTATAGTTTCCTCACGACGTTTTCCTTCACCGAAAGCACGAGGTCATTGTAGGATTTGAACCCGGGACCTTCGTCTCGGTATCCGACGTCACTACAACTGAGCTATTATCGCCTTAAAAGGTGTTATGGTTAAGGTGCTTAGTTTCTATATTTTTTTAATTCATTTACTTATATTTCTTTCACAGTTAACCCACTTTGTGATGTTGAAAGAGTTGAAACACTGTCGCTCGGTCGACGAACTGATAGTGACCGACTCCGTCCGCTCCAAGGCCAAGATGTTCGTCAAGAAGTACATGGCCAAGTTCGGGCCCGTCTACAAGAGGCCCCCGGAGGAGGCCGACTAGCGAAAGGCCTCGGGGACCCGGTCCTCGACCACGTGATCCTTAGTACGTAAACTTCGTTTACTGATAAGACGATGAACTGTGTACTCTGTTTGAATTTGGAGCTTGGCGGATTGTGACGTCATGTAAATGGTTGAAGTACGCATTTATGATATAACTAGCTGTGCCTCGTGGTTTCACTCGCGTTAGAGTGATGTAACATTCCTAAATAAAAGGGCTATTTAACACAAAAATATGTTCAAGTCGGTCTGGTAGTTCCTGAGATTAGAGCGTTCATACAAGCCAACTTCTTGTTCTATGTAATTTATTTTTACCATCATCCCAATACCTGCGAAAGTGGTGTGATGACGTCACATTTTATATCATGAACACAGTGAGTAATATTTAGAAAATGAACATTATTTCTCGTACAAAGACGGTCGATGATGTATTTTCCTACTTAATAGTTGTAATTGTTACTACAGATTGTAAGCCAGTGTTATCTCGTCAGTGTGAATTTTGTGATTAGATTTTGGGTGAGCCCTATGAAAGACAATCACTTACATGTTTAAAAAAATATTCATTTAGCATAGATTTTGTTGACCGAATATGTACCCTATATCCAGGACTTTAATGCGAAAGTCGAAATTCAATTATTTTACGTAAGTTTCGCTTCTGAAGATCAGTTCTCCAAATGATCTGGAAACCTGACTTCACTCGCAATGTCGACTCGGAAAACGCGCAGACATGTGTCTTCAAGGGTGTAAATTGGATTTCTCGCTCATTCAGAGGCCCGGCTTAATGTGGTCTCGACATCAGACACAATTTGTATTCGGCTTACCTCAAGACCGAGGGACGATAGCACATAGCTGAATTAGATTTCCAATATATCATTGATATGCAGAATGAACAGTGTGGGTGATAGCACGCAGCCTTGTGGAACTCCAGTATTAATTTTCTTGATATCAGAGCAGCATCTGTCAACGACGACTTTGATGTTCTGATCAGGAAGAAAGCTGGACATCGAAGTGAGCAAATCCTCGGGAATTTCGTATGAAGGTAGTTTCAATAAAAGTGCCTCTGTGCAAGACCCGGTCGAAGGCCTTAGCGATATCTGGATTAACGACCAATGCCTCGCCTATACTACTCGTATCTATGGCTTCTGCCCTTCGAAGCTGTACTATCATAATTGAATCTGTACTGGCGGTCAGTTATTAGTTGGTGCTTCTCTAGAAACCTGAGTGTTGATGACCCGCTACATCGCTACAGGCCTGTAGTTGGGCGGATCTGTATCTGTTCAGGGGACAGATACAGATCCGGAATGGAAGTTGAAGGTAACTAATTGATTGATGTTTGGGTGATAACTTTCTTTCTAACATGACGCACACAGATAAATATAGTAGGCATCATTTATATACATATTAGCAAATTATTTCATTGACAAAATCCGTTAAGAAACTGTGAGGTTATATATGTTTTTTTTATCTGTATGAGTATATAAGTAATACATTTTTATTATTGACGGCAGATGCTTATATGCATTCTTCAGGAATTAATAGTTATTTGTGGAATTAATGAATTCAAACAGATACTGATACAGTTTGATCTACAAACTTTCTTAATGTAAGGACAGTTTACCATTGAAGTTATGATATGAAAATGTATGGGTAGCCTTCCACGAGACATGCTTAGCGAGAAACGTGTTTAAACCTGCCAATTAGATCGCTTAATTATATTTAAGATGAACTCTAGTAAATTAAGAGAAACTATTAGCAGGTCACACATCACACAACGTGTCTGGTTGAAATGCCCCCTTATATGAGTTTTACTAAAGGACGAATGAGATATTATGAATTGAAGCATTATTGCCTTATTGAAATATCGAGATCGCTTCTATTGAACAGTGGGTTATAAACCTTCTTGTCAATGACATAAAGTTAATTTTCACATTGTGTGTATTACACACGTCTAGCAATGTGAGCTGAAATAGAGTTAAAATCTATGGTATAAGGTTGATAATGCACTGTTTATTCAAATGGGTCCTTCGGTCTTTATGCTCGCAGGTTGCTCTGCTAGAATAGGAAATAATTACGTTGGAATCTTTCTAGCTTTTAGCCTAAAAGTCAATAAAGTGTTGGTCTTACCTAATACTGACATTTAACTGTTGTAAATAATAGCTAATTAAGTATATTTGTATTTAGTTTAATTTAAAATTAAGTGACTCCTCATTTAGAATTAACTTTGTAATATAAACTTCATGTTCATAGAGTATTTTCTTAGACAAGATGATTTTTTAAATTAAGGTGATATTTTTTTTATGGAATGCAAACCAATTTATTTATTAGTATAATCTGTGGATTATCTGGAGCTGTATTGTGTGTATGATCGATTTGAGGATCGATGACTCGAATATGGATTTTATCCGAGCGATTTATAAAGTACACAGTATTATGAATATGTTTATGAGTACTTATTAAGAACTGATTTACTCTCGACTGACATCTTTTTTGTATTAATTTATGAAATTTCCTTTTTTTAACCGAAATTTTGCTCCCGCACAGCACAACTTTTTGTCGGTTGTTTTTCCAGTAAGCAAACATCTCATTGTATGGATCAGCTTATACTGGAAATTTATAGCTTGATATGTAGTCGTGTGTACTTACCGTTTTTTCTGTAGGAATTAATGGTTATATCTCGCCATTATTCTTATATTAAATTTCGAGGTGGTTTTGAAAAGCCTGTCTTTAGTGGATGCCTACGATATACAGGTCGTTGTTTTGGTCAGCGACGAGCGACTCAGGGTCGATAATACAAATGATACTGGTGCTAAAAAAAAACTTTTTTTTTTATAATAAAAAAAAAAAAAAAATGTTGAAAATCATGTAATAAGCTAAAGTGTAGACATAATACTCAACGGGAGTACGAGGGAGTAAAGGGGTGGGGCGATGGCAGTTTGCGCCTAGCTCTAGTCTGTGCACGTGTCGCGTAACCATACTTTGCGGTAATTTTATTACAAATTGAATAAGGTATTTCTCAACATATTTACAGTATTTAATGGAATTAAGTCTATTTTTGGGGAATATATATTTTTTACTACCGCTCCTGGGTCGCTTGTCGCCGACCAAAACAACACCCTGTATAAAGAATCCGTGTGCTCAATTTCAAGGGTGTAATACCCACTTTTTGGTGCACTACATCAGTCAGTATCACTATTATGTAATCCATGAATAACCCAACATAGGTTTCCAAAATAAATCTTCGCCCGGTATAGATTGACCCTTTATTCATAATCGCTTTATATCTAAATCGTCCGTCTTACTCTTTTCATTACCATACGTCTCGTGTCTGATAGACTTTAGAATTTTAATTTAAAACGTTTCATGACTTTATTATGAATAAGGGGTTGATCATATCAATGAATTATCTGTTCTGCTACATGGGAGCAACATTTAAAAAAACCTTGTATGTTGGGCTTTAATAAGAATTTGATATACCGACAAATATTTGAGTATGGTGATCCAAAATTATCAGGCACTGGTTCGCGAGGCAATTTAATACTTTTGTAAGTTTTATGCGCCACCTTCGGCCACTTACCGTGGCGAGAGCGTGGTCAAATAAGCCTCGTGCGTGTAGTACATTAGATTTTTACCACATTGAGACGGACCGTAAGTTGACAATAGAGTTTATTTTCTCTTATCATGCATGATTTATCATATTAGAACAATTTACGTGTAGCGATTCAACATTTTGTATTTGCTGTAAGATTATCGCTTCTGTAACAATATTTGTGTCTTTGAAATATGGACGATTTCTTCAAATTCTAATGGGTGCTACCCGTCGGAATTGTCTTAAACAGTGTTTCCCAGGCTTTATGCTAATCGTCATACATTTTCCGTATGATATTATGACGTCACTTGCTAATATTTCCGACGACGCGGCGACGGGTAGTACGATTGTGTTACGCTAAGAGGGTGCATTAAAGTGCGTTTTTTGCATTGGTGTAATATAAATTCGATTCTTTATGAGAATTAGATAAGGATATTTTAGTAAGTTGAATGTAGCTGACACTAATGAGAACTAAGGTTTACGCCAATGCGTGACAAAATGTAAACTTAAAACCTCAACTATTGCAATTTATGTCTTATTCTGATATAGTTTTAGGTGTAGATGAAACAAGTGGCGCCGCGATGTGGCGATAAATGAAACTAAACCAAACGCGCGCGCAGCAAATGTGACATAATGAAATTATATAACGAGATGAACATCTCCAATATTGAATATAGTGACGATCTGTAAATACTGTAAATAATTGTGTGAAAATAGTTATTATCGTATGTTCAAGTTGATAGAGTGAATATTTTTATTTTATCTGTGTAAGCTATGATGTGGTGAGTTTAGGACAAGTGTAAGCTCTGATTTGGTTTAGGTTCGTATGAAATCGTAGCCGTTGGAACAAATAAAAATGTTATTTCTTTTAAAACCACATTGTTTTAATTTATCTGGATGGTTTCCCCAAGTTCCCAAGTTCCCAGCACGGGGTTCATCAAGAAGGATATTTTGTTGTTTGTGTTTCAAGCGTCTATAGGTTACGGTAACCGCTTACCATCAGGCGACCCGTGTGCTTGTTTGCTGCATTATTAGTATAAAAAAACTAACCGACAGTTTTCAATATACAATTACCTTTTAAATATAAATATATTTTGAAAAAAAACAACTATTTATTGCAGATTAATAACTTCACACAAATTATAATAAATAATTGCTAATCGTGTCAATTTTTGAGGAGCATTGATGACTGTTGAGTTTCAGAAGGGAGAATTCCTATTCTAACATTTTGTCTAGCATCTCTTTCAGGTAAGGTTTGCACTCCGCCGCAGAAGTAGCTAGCTCACCGCAGCCGTCATCAGATTTCCAAGTTGTACATTCCTGTGGATATAGACTTAATAAATAACTAGAAGAGACTGATAGAAGCTCTTGTATGTATGGTAAAACCATTAAATGGTATTCGACGCATTACCATTAAAATATGCAGTGTTTATGGTGAAAAACTTATGTAAAGGGTACACTGGCATGAAAACTAGATTAATAATTGTCTAAGACGCTAGTTGTTCTGATCTTAGACATTTAATTGAAACAAAAAAAATATAAATAACTACTTTAAAATTACACTAAAAAATATGAAATAACTAATCTGACAGTTTTGAAGTCTACGCTCGACGTATTAATTTTTTTTTAATTACCTTTAAAGAAAGATAATATTTTCTATAAGAATAAAATCCTGTTAAATGTCGACTTTAACAAACACCTAGCCTAGGTAAACACGTGAACATAAACGATGTATAGAGTAGATTTTTTCGCTAAAAGAGCAGCTCTACTGGGGCAGTACTCATCGGGGAGGGTGAACGGTCGACGACGCGTGAGCGAAAGCCCAGAGGCTGCAGCGTCTATACGGCTACGGTAACCGCTTACCACCAGGCGGGCTGTTAGCTTGTTTGCCGTCTAAGTCCGTTCTTAATACTATAAATGCGAAAGTTACTCTGTCTGTTGCCTTTTCACGACTCAACCTCTGAACCGACTGCGAAGTTTGATACGCAGATAGTCTATTATACTATGGAAAAGGACATAGGCATAAAACAAAAGATACCTCTGGGTCGAGGGGGACAATTATTAGTAGTAAGTATAAAAAAAAAGCGGCCAAGTGCGAGTCGGACTCGCCCATGAATGGTTCCAGCAAGGGTAGCAGCAAGTAACATAATACAGGGTGTTGTTTTGGTCGGCGACAAGCGACCCAGGAGCGGTAGTACAAAATATATATTCCCCAAAAATGGACTTAATTCCATTAAATACTGTAAATATGTTGAGAAATACCTTATTCAATTTGAAATAAAATTACCGCTAAGTATGGTTACTAGGCACGTGCACTGACTAGAGCTAGGCACAAGCCGCCACCGCCCCACCCCTTTACTCCCTCGCACTCCCGTTGAGTATTATGTCTACACTTTAGCTTATTACATGATTTTCAAATTTTTATTTTTATTATTAAAAAAAAAAGTATTTTTTTTATATATTTTTTAGCACCAGTATCTATTGTATTATCGACCCTGAGTCGCTCGTCGCTGACCAAAACAACGACCTGTATAAAAATGTTTTTTATATTTGAGTTGATTGAATGAAAAAAGTAAATTGCGGTTTAAGATTTATGACGTATTAAAAAAAAACTACTTACTAGATCTCGTTCAAACCAATTTTCGGTGGAAGTTTGCATGGTAGTGTACATCATATATTTTTTTTAGTTTTATCATTCTCTTATTTTAGATGTTACAGGGGGGAAGGGACACACATTTTACCACTTTGGAAGTGTCTCTCGCGCAAACTATTCAGTTTAGAAAAAAATTATACTGGAAACCTCAGTATCATTTTTGAAGACCTATCCATAGATACCCTACACGTATGGGTTTGATGAAAAAAAATTTTTGAGTTTCAGTTATAAGTATGGGGAACCCCCAAAATTTATTGTATTTTTTTCTGTTTTTGTGTGAAAATCTTAATGCGGTTCACAGAAAACATCTACTTACCAAGTTTCAACAGAATAGTTCTTATGGTTTCGGAAAAAAGTGGCTGTGACTGACAGACATGACGAATCCATAAGGGTTCCGTTTTTTGCCATTTGGCTACGGAACCCTAAAAAGTTGGAGGTCTACACTTACCACAGTGCTATGTAAAAATGTACACATGTGTAACTTCATAGGTGTGCAGTTATCGTCAGGAAACGGGTATTTCATAAACTTGCCACCCAAACAACGTTCCTTTATGTTGTCGACGGTGGACTTCTCTTTCGGATTCTCGCTCACGATGCTATCAAGGTATTCTTCGTATTTCTTTTCGTCAATTTCATTATTAGCGTCCAAAACATCGATTTTGCTCAACGAACATATTGCTTTATCGCACTGGAATATATAATAAGATTTTTTAGTACCACTGGCCTATAGTTTCCTCATGATGTTTCTGTTTATCAAAAACTCAAGCTTGCTTCAGGAATCGAACCCACTACATTCAACGTCACAACGACTGAGCTAGATATCTTTGCCTTTGAATATAAATTATCCAAAATCTGGAAAACAATTGCGACAAGTTGAAGGCACGAAGTCATGAACAAATAAGTTTCATTAGAAATTGTTGCATGTAATAAGGGTTTATTTATACTCTTATGGTGCATCCACGCTACGCGAACCGTCCACGAGCCGAGCACACGTGTAGCACGGATTTAAGGAGCGTGGACGGGCCTATGAGCCTCGAACGAGCGAAGCGTTCGGCTCGCGCTCTACTGTGCTCCGCCAATTGACACGTTTTTGATAAACACAGGGATTCGCATCGGGCTAGTGTTGTCGGCTCGTTGTACGTCCACACTTGACATCGTGAGCAACGAACGAGTAGAGGCTTGGCTCGTGCTCGGTTCGCGTAGCATTGACGCACCATTACGATGTGGTTAGCAAAGACAATAGCGTGTCGTGATGACAAGGTTGTACCGCTTTGCGTGCACGTGCAATCCTGAGTTACCCGGAAAGAAAATTGCGAAATAAAGAGTTCATACCGTATATTCTTGTGATGAAACGCGTTCGCAGTCTTTTGTGTCGCCTAAATATTGGTCTATGCTGGTGCAGCACATTTTTTCTATGTTCTGTGGAATTCTTTTTTTTTAGATATCAAGTTTTGTAAAACTCACAAAATATATATACCTAGCTACTAAATCTAAACAAATATAGGTAGTTCCAATTGTTTTGTAATAAAAGGTACCAACTTATGGAGTAAGTTAATACTCGATGAACCCATTTACCTTTGGATTAAATAAGTCATCACACGCCGAAGCGGCCTTCGATTGCTCTTTGGGGTTAGCGGCGAATACCTGAAATGGAAAAAGACAAGTATAGGGTGAAATTCGGTCGAAGTAACGTGCAAATACTAAAAAGTTCAAAAATATTACTTAGGTACTACATGTGCAAATACTAAAAAGTTCAAAAATATTACTTACATAACTCGCCGTAAACAGCACTGTAGTAACATAAATGTAACTGATCATTTTATTATTTTATACTTTTTTAACTCTGAACTCGTATCTTGTGTTGTGATGTTTAGATCTTTTACCGCGTATTTATATTGAATTCAATTCCTGACTGTACTGTCAAGTACAAAAGTTATAAGTGCTGCAAACTGCATTCTCGTAGTTTATAAACACGAAGTAAGTAAAATAATCATAGATATTCTGGTAGCTTTATTCTCCTAAGTTTTGTAGAATACCATAGATTTTTTAATTATACTTCATCATGTAGACATTAACTAACTACAGCATGTGCCAGTTTACAAAGAATGAAAAGTAATTATTATTAAACTACAATGACTTAGTTATTCCATTTTGAATAGAATGATCAAAATAAAAACATCGTTGTATCGTAATTATTTTAGCTGTAAAGTAGCTTCATAAACTTTTGTCTCCGTGTTTTTTTACTTAGGTTGTTTTTGGTGGTTACTGTACCAGCAATGGTATTTTTCACAAACTGCATATTTATAAAAAAAAACAACGTGCGCAATTCGCAGTCTCTGATTATTATTATATATTATTTTCATTAAGTGGTGTAACTCTACCTGGCAGGGCCATCATCGCAGATTTGAATTTGAGTAGACAGATATCAGAATTTGGTACAACACCTTTATAACTATTAGACTATGAACTGACATGTTTTTGGATATTCTGAGACTAATTAATGACAAATTATGGAAGAAACAAATCCTCTCTAGGTTCTTAAGTTACAGAAGAGAGAGAGAGTTAGAGTTCTTGAGATACAGAGGTGGCAGTACCATGACGGGCCTAAACTCCCTCATAACGAACAAGGGATTTTTTTACGTTCTATTCCACTCCAAATTCCATTCGCAGTGGAGGCCCTGCCTGAAAGTGCCACAGCATTGAATGAAATTGCTCCACGACCTTGTGTTATTGAAAATGTTGGTACCACATTAGCTGCGATTTAAAATAAAATGGCCATTCATATACACTGGGACGTAAAAATACCAGGTCACTTAAAAATACAGTGATAGTTTAATAAATAAGTGATATTGATTCATGAAATTGTAGTATTTTGTAGATAACACAAATGTACGAAAACATTTCTTGCATATGGAAACTAAAAAAAACAAAGGTATCTTTACCTATATTTTTTTCCCTTTATTGCCCGTAGACAAAGACACTTCTGCTGTTCTAGCTATGAGTAATTTACCTTTGTAATGATTTGTGTATGTACTTTCTTAAGTGACAATTACATTGATAGACTGAGTAGTATGATTAAGGGCCTATTTTTCCATCGTCTTATATCTTTTATTCGAGGAATAAAATCGACTTTTGAAATATTTTGTGCAGAATAAATACTGACAAAAATTTAAAATTATCCCTCGAATAAAGATAACAGCCGCTGGAAAAATCGACCCTTACACAATTATTGTTTTTAATGGTAACTCGTTTTGACATTACCTAATAAACACATAAGCAAGTTTTTTTTAACTTTCCATTTTGTTATTGTTAAAACTTCTAATATTTTTATCTGTTAAAAGAGAAACTTGTAAAGAATACTAATGAAAACTCTTTTCATTTATACACTGACTGATTTAAATTAAAATAACCTAATATTTATATGTACTTATGATATAATATCTCTACAACTTGTGGGTATATTTTTCTCTTTATTTTTTTGAGTAATAAGTTATTCGAGGGGCCCATTATTTTTGCGTCGCAGTGTACTCTAATTATTATGTGCGGGCAAAATTGTTACCTATGTTATCATCAACATAGGTAACTATTTGCAAATGTATCGCTAAACGGTTAAAGCAAAATATTTTATGATTACCTGGTCAAATAACAAATCGACTCCAATTTGTTTTTATTACTAGGTTAGGTAGTACCTTTATATTTTGCATTAGGAGTTCGTCTGTAGTTTTGTAGCATTTATGCTGTTTGGTTTCATACATCCTAAAGATTTATTATTATTAGTACAAATATGCATATTTTAGTATAATGTTAAAAAAAACAACAACATCGTTTGCTTATTTTAATTAACGTTAGTTTTTTAATTAACTTTTACAGATTTTCATATCTACACAAAATAACAATCAACTGCGGGGTTATTACGCAATTTTGTTACAATCACTTTCAATTAGATATTTATAATTGAAACCGGTTCAATATTACAGAATTCTGATAACTATTTACGTTCTGATAAAATCTGCACAAGCTGTTGATTGCAAATGGTCCCATTTCCGATATTGTAACATTTGTATCGAAAAGAAGAAGTTGTTTCAAATTGAAACTGATTGCAACAAAGTTGACTTAACGTCTAAGTACTGATGAAATGTAGTTGTAATTTTCTTTTTCATATTAACTTTGCCAAAGCAAAATCTCAAGTTCTATCTCAGACTGAAGTCTGCTGCTGCCTCCAAAACTCCTCTCGGTTCTCCAAGAATCTAATAGCTTCTTCAGCCTGCTTCAATACAACGTCATTCTTCCTATTCGCAATGGCCAGGTCTGGATTTTTCAGCAGATTCTCCAGGTAGAGTTTATCAGACATCAGTTGCCCCAGGACAGGCCGGGAAGACTTTGATGACGCGCGTTTCGTCACTTTCTTTACCACTTTGACAGTGCCTATTGTGTTTTCTATTGCTTCCTGAAATGTTGACATTGTGATCAAATTATGACAGGACCAAGTTATGTCTTGTAGTACAGTCAGCAATGAAAGTAACTAAGTAACTAAACAGGTCCAAAAAAAATCCCTAATATAGGCCATTAGTAATCAAAAATAATATTAGAAAATAATTCGTGGAAAAAGTAATTTATAAATGGTTAAATTCATACTTTGTAATATTAAGTTCAATTTCGAAGTTTTTTTTTTTTTCCCACGGATTATTTATCTAATATTTTTTTGATTACTAATGACCTATATTCATTCATCCCTCAAGAGAAAATTCACTAATTTATTAGGACCTTATATATGCAAATAATATAATTTTTTGACGGAACCCTCGGTGACCCTCAGTCTCGCACTTGACCGGCTTTATATAACTCGAATCTATCTACATCTTTGATGAAAAACAATCTAATGATAACAGAAAGAATTAATCTATTTAATTAATCTTAGTGTTACGGCTTCTAGCTCACCTGTGCTTTCTGAACTCCGAGTCTGAATTCATTCAAGTCGGGCCGCGCGCGCAGCCCTCGATGGTAATGGACCAAACTCATCTCAAACTCGCCGCAATAGTATAACGCTTCTGCTTTCCTTAGTAGCGCCTTTGCATCCTTTGGGTCTAGTTTCAAAGCAGCCTCAGCGTCGGTGAGTGCTGATCGAGGTTCCCCGAGTAGCAGGTAACATTTACTTCGAGCTACATACGCCGCTTTCTCTTCTGGAGCTAGCTCAATTGCCTGGAAATATTATAGCTTATTAAAAACGTAAGTATTTTTAAGAATGATTCTGTGGTGAAGTACGGATTGGTGTCTTTTTTTTTACTGTGAATCTCACCATGGTAATTGATGATGTGGCCGAAGGTGGTAAGCACACAAAGCCTAGAATGAACTAGCACTCAAATGCAGTTATCGGAACTTATCGATAGGTGGTTGGCAACAGATTTTCAACGTGAGGGTGGTAGCCGGACAGGTCGGTACCTACTACAAAGTACCTTGCCACCGAAATGCTTGAGTGATTCGGAAAGAATACCTTATTGACAAATATCACAGCAGACCTATACCGCTCTCTCATCATCTCCGCTCGCGCCAGCGCCAATAGCGTCCCGGCATCAGCTTCATCTGGTAACTGAAGAGCACTGCTTCTTTCTGCCTTATCCTTTAAGTTCAAGGACTGTTTGATATCCTTGGAGCCCATGACGACAGCCGCCGCACGATCTTTGTCAGTGTAGAGTTCCTCCTCGCGTCTTCTCTTTTCTCGTTTATGCTTACGCGCTCGCCTTTTACGCGGTTTGATAGATTCCTTACGGTCTTTTGCGGAGTGTTTTTCTTCATCATGATCGGCGTCTTGCCCTTTATCAGCTGACGCTGGAGCTCTCTTGCTGATGGATGCTTTTGGTGCTGGCGATTCCTCCTCCTCGTCGCCGACGCCGACTCGAACGAAACTTTGCAGGAATTCAGCATCCTTCGTCGGCCCAAGAATGCTGCGAGCCTGGGCTTTAGCATGGTCAACACTTTCCATCGCGATTTCTTTCAGAGTTTGTTGTGGTCGAGTGTGTTATGTAATGAGGTGTGTGAATAGGCGTCAATATCGACGCCTTAGCTGTGGTCGTCATGGTTACTGAATGTGTTTTCGCACCCGCTAGCCACTTGCTTTCACACTAGTTGTGGTTAGATCTTTTGAAGAGGCGCATGTGTCTTTTTGATACGGAATTTTTGATGACTAACAGATTCTAACATTCCTGATGCCTGCTGTATTACTAACCATTTTTAATTTATTGTCCAGTTGTCGATTTGACGAACTGATAAATGGTATGACAGTCTTGATGCAGGTAGTAGGTTCAATTCCATTATACGGTGTAAGCCTGCAGATGACTTATTTGAGAAAAGAAGGAGTCGTCATACTGAAGAACTTTTATAGGGAAAAAATGAGCTTTACGTTTTATCGACCCTAAAAGATATCCTAACTAATATTATAAATGCGAAAGTAACTCTGTCTGTCTGTCTGTTACGCTTTCCCGCTTAAACCGCTGAACCGATCGCGATGAAATTTGGCATGCAGCCTATGGTATGGAGAAGGACATAGGCTACTTATTATCCCGGGAACGCGGGTGAAACCGCGGGGGACAGCTAGTATAAAATAATTTAAAGCAATGATAGCTTATTGGTAGTGACGTCGGAAGACGAGACGATCGTCCTGGGTTCGAATCCTACAAAGAGCTTGAGCTTTCGGTAGGGTACTTCGTAGTACCCACCTGGCTGGCTACCACCCAAAAGTTGAAAATCTGTCACCAACCCTATCGGTGTGTTCCGACAACTGCACTTGAGGGCCACTTCCTTTGTGGGTTAACCACGTTTGGCTCCATCACTTACCATTGTGAGATTGCGGTCAAATAAAGGCCTATACACACAAAAAAGAAAAATTACAGCCACCCATAAATATATTTAAAGCATGTAAGTAACATGCCATTATGATCGTTCTCCGAGCAAGATAGGTAGGTAGCAAGATATACTTTGTAATTCTACATCATACTCGTATACGATAGGTAGGTAAGGTGAACGCACACTTATCCGAGCCGAACGCATCGAACGAAACGAATTTTAGAATTCTGTATGTGAAATCTTATCCAGATGCGGACGATTCGACGCGGGTAAGTAATGGTATGCAAGCTTTCATGAGATTTCATATACAGAATTCTAAAATTCGTTTCGTTCGATGCGTTCGGCTCGGATAAGTGTGCGTTCACCTCAAACCTACTTTTCTCACCTTGTTGAGTGCGTTAAGTGACCGTTCGTAGTATCCGTTTTTGAAGTGTCCTATAGACTCGTCTCGGTACTTCTTCGCTTCCACTGGGTTGCTGATCGGCAGCTCCGGCTCCTTGCCGCGTTTCATTCTTTACCTGAAATAATTTCTACGTAATTACATTATTATCTTTTAGTTTTACTAATTCATGCTGAAATTGAAATAATAGAGAAAACATCACTAGATTTTTATGGTTTTTAATAGGGAATAATTTTAAAAAATATACTTTATGTAACTACTATTAAACGACCAATATTTGTATAATGTATCCATCTCTGGGAAAACACGTTTTTCCAAGTTTTCGAGCAAAGCTCGGTCAACTGAGAAATTGACTGACTGAAAGATGCACGCACAGCTCAAAACAGTTCCTTATATAAATTAACCAAGCTCTAACGAAGGGTTTTTCAAAATACAACCCCTAAGAGGATATAAAAGATAATGTGGATAATCAGTCATTAGGTAGATAGGTAGGCTAGGTACCTACTACATAAAATGGAAACTATAAAAATGGAAATAAATTGGGATCACAGACATGATATTATATGTCTGTGATTGGGATGAAGTTTGATGAAGCTATTATCCTGTATCCTGAATCCTGAGAGTTTATATTATACAGTGAGTTGCTCAAAGTTCTGGAAAACAACACGTCGCATCCAATTACGGTAGAAGCGAATGCAACAATAATAGGTACGGCACCGATTTCCGCGTTTGTTGTCATTGCCATTGCACGATTGTCAGCGTGTTCCAATTTATTGTAATTAATTAATTCTAAATCACTGACAACCATTGTCGTGTTATCTATACATATAAAATGCTTTGTCCTGAATGACTGACTGACAATCAACGCACAGCCTAAACCGCTGATCGTAGAGACCTGAAAATTGAAGGGTGTGTTCTTTGTATGACGTAGGCATCCGATAAGAAAGGATTTTTCGAAATTCTACCCCTAAGGGGGTGAAAAACGGGGGCAAAGTTTGTATGGGACAACGTGATTCCTTGGTCCGATCTACTTCAAATTTTGCATACACATTCCTTAACAGAATTGATGGAAGACGTGTTTCATATTTTATTGAAACTCATCGCCTAACGGGGTCAAAAAGGGGTAGAAAGTTATTTTAGGGGTGATTTGCATCGAAGTTGATATCAATACTCCTTAGGACTTTTGTTTTAAATTACATTTTATTTTGACACATGTTTGAAAACTCAATCCGATTTTCACAGATTACAAAATAAGGCAGATGGAGCGCCCGAAACACGGGAGTGAGGCCAAAAAAGCAAATATAAATTGTAAAACACATACCTGGCCCCTATTTGACCAAGCTGATAGATGACAGGTGATATGTGACAATTTACAGGTGACAGATTCTAGGCGACAAACTTCTACAAATTCGCATTAGATTACTAAGGAAATGCGAAAAGTTGTCAAAAAAATCGTTTCATAAACATTTATTGTTTGATATAATGTTTAGATTTATCTACAATTGTAGTTTTACAATGACAGGCATGACAGGCAACTTTTTATGGTATGATACAATGTTATTTTTTACAACTCTACATATTTGTAGATTTGTCGGAAATAATTGACATGAGGTAAGAGCTGTGTCGGCTTCCTCTACTACAATTGTCGTGTTTTTGTTGTGATCATTACAAATTGGCTCTTCGCAAAAGCAGTAAATAGGTAGGTAGTGGTGGTGATAATAGATTCAATGAGTTCTCAAACTATAAAGAACGAACATTTAAAGAAAATCAGATTACCTAGCGAATCTTTTTTATTAATTTATCTTTTTGGTTATCCATGATAAATATGATAATTATTATATTTAATTTGAAACGCTTATAGTAAATGCCATGTAATTATTTATGTATTTATTTAATTGTGTAATTTAATTCAAATTAAAAATATGTTCGAGAATAGCCCGTAAAAATAAAATAAAAACAACAAAACATATATGTAGCAGCAAAAAAATATTATAAGTATGTGTGGAAATTGGTGGCGATCTTATGGCCGATCCCTATGATTTACGGATCGTTATCGGTTAAAATTAAGACTCTTATATCTTTACTAATAATTAAGCAAAGACCTCAAAGCTTTGCATAGGAGACCCTCCCATATGGAAGTAGCTATCACAGGTAAAATTAGCTCACGAAATGATCTATTTGCCCAGTTTGGCAATAAAAAAACCTACCATTGGTAAGCAAAACGATTCGTTTTTGTTCATAGAAACCGGGCATTAGTTAGACCTACCAAACGGCGAGACGTGATAATTGTAATTTTTCAATACATCACGCCTGTCATCAGCCGACATACCTTCGGATTTTGTTGACACATGGTAGAAGTTTATGAAACAATAATTATCGTGACATATCGGCAATTGCCATATTTTCATGACAATTGTCGCACCTGTCCGTCTGGTGAAATAGGGGCCTGGTATTCACTTTTGAATTTGTATTTGCTTTGTTTATAAAACATTATATAATAATATATAATTTATTTAACGAAAATACCTTTCGTTAAAAAGTGTTTCGCGCGCTCTATCTGCCTTTTGTTCTGTAATCTGAGCAGATTTTATTCAAAAAACTTGGTGCAATGCAATACTCTTTAAAATTGGAATGTCAAATATAAAAGATTATTTAAATCGGATTAGAATTCGAAACATATTTTTTTTTTGTTCTTGAATATTTGACTTATCTTAGGCGCCGATCCCATAGAGAGAGTTCTAGAGTTCTGCGTTCAGAATTCTGCATTGCGTGTTGACTATTGTGCACACAGCAAGCAGTCTATAGTTCTGCAATATTCGCTACTGATCACAAATCATACACTTTTTTTACTTTCAAAGGCGCCACATAGCTTACAGTCAACGCGGAATGCAGAACTCGGAACTCGGAACTCTAGAACTTTTTCTGTGAGATCGGCGCCTGCCTTGATTTTCCTTTGAAAATTCCTTGGAGATCTCTTAGATTACCTACTTAGCAAATATTTTCGATTGCTGTATAGTTTGTTTGGAAGTTCATTTTCACTATTTCATTAGAATATTTTGAGTGTAGTTAATTTAATTTCTTTTTCATTTGTTGTAATAGCAATTAAATAAGTACGTAGTTTGTGCAGTTTGTGCATTGCACCAAGCTTTTATGTGAGTTCAACTTTTTTTTTATGAAATCGAATTGTTTTTAAACATTTTTGTCTGTCTGTTCAGGTTCATAGCTGATGTTAAATGGAGTAACTTAGCTACTTTTATATTTGAAAAATTCTTAGTGTTCCACGGAAAAAAAAAACAAACCGTCGCGGGTGAAACCGCGGGGGTCTGCTAGTGTTGTTATAGAACAGTTAACTAATTTGATTGCCTATTATAGAAGTTGGATTTGGTTGTTGGCTTTTACCTCATGCATACTACGACTATCTATAAGGTCCTAATTTAGTGAATTTCCTCTTGAGGGATGAATGTATAGGTCATTAGTAATGAAAAAATTATATTAGAAAAATAATCCGAGGGAAAAAAAAACCCTGCGGCTTCTTTGACTAGGATAGAGACAGAATGGCGGCTATTTGGATAAATTTTATTTTTTTCCCTCTGATTATTTTTCTAATATTATTTTTTGATTACTAATGACCTTTAATTTCACTAATTTATTAGGACCTTATATAACATAAAATAAGATCATCATAATATACCGAAAAGTTTGAGTACGAAACAACAAGTAACCTAAGGTAGGTACATTTGTTTAGATAGCGCCAAAGGAATCGCCACTTCTGCCGGTCAACGCAGCATCACGAAGAACAGCGCATATTTCGCGGACCTTCTACGTCTCGAAACAATATAACCCCAGTCTACTTTATAGCTACAACTGCTACAGGGCTTGGCAGAGAAAGACAAAAAACTTTTACTGATAATGTAACAAAAACATAATTTTGCAAAACTATCACGGCTCTTACTCTTGAAGCTTACGAGCTATATTGACCAAATTATCTTACCTCCACAATCACAGCCTTATTTTCGACTAAAGGCGTCTACGGACGACACGATTCGGTACCCGATATGTAGGGCCGATCGGTCGGGCCGATCTCTCCTGTCATACAAACTTTGCGTCAGCTTGGCTCCTGAGATGCCCAATTTTACATCAATTTGTAGGACCCCTACATATTGGGTGCCACATCGTGTCGTGTTGTAGACGCTTTAAGCCATCACGCCGTGAACATTATTACAGTGCAGCAGCCGAAGAATACGTTTCTGACACCTATTGGGCATTCGTAGAAACGGCTAATCTTATTGCGATGGGAATTTGACAGTAAGTTTCAGTATTTTCTTAGGCATAGCTTAATGAAAGTTCCATCATAATCAGTTAGATTTCTATGATTTGGCCATTATTAACAGGTGTCAGAAACACATTATCTCGGCGGCCGCACTGTAATCAAAATATTTGCATAATATATTAAAGCCTACAGCTTACCAAGACTTGATTGAAGTGCTCCTAAACTTGGACTGCAAATATTTTCATAGAGCAGCAGGCTCGGGTAGCATTACGTACATTAATGGATTAGGTAAACGTTTACTGCCAAACCTAAAACCAAACGACTTTGACGAACGAGCCTGTAACCGCGGTGGTGGGACTAGGGTTGGCAAATTACTAAAAATATTATTGCAGTTTTTTTCCTTTCCTTTCTTCCACCTAGCAACGAACTAACCACGGGGGTTATTTAATTGGATCTATTAAGAGACAAAAATATATTTTTATTTTTTGTCTCTTAATAGATACTTAAAAACTAAAGTAAAACTAACACCTTGAAATAAAGAAGTCTAATCGCTCATTCAGAAACACAAAATATCAGTAAGTTATCACTAATCGCTTGGCTCGCGGTTAAAAATATAACAATGACATCAATTGTTATAATAGGACGCGCGTCCCTCGCGAGAACCAACGGGCTAAAGTTGATAAATTTTCAAATACCTACCTATATTTTTGTTCATAACTATGTTGTGGTTTTAGTTGTCTATATGTGTGCTAAATTTGAGCCACAAAGACTTAATAGTTTCCAATAAATGGCTATGACATACAGACGTCTGGACGGGCGGACATGTCGAAACTAGGGTTTCACTACGAAACCCCCGTAAAAACAGCAGATCGGTAATATTCTTCAGGTTTGCCAACCCTATTCCTCAGTCAATAAATCCCGGTATATCTAACCAGTATTTGCCTTATGATCTGATAATCCGTCGTTTTCATTGGAACGCATTCGTGATGAAGCTCTATTACTCTCTATTTATCGCGAGATCTCTGCTTCTATGTCATCATTGCCCGTTTGTTCAGTGCTATTCGAACTAGGGTGCATTAATTTGCTTTCAGGAAATCGATGTCCCGTAAATACTCTACATGTTTCATGAAATTGTTACACAATGCTCTACATTTTTGTTTTGATTATTTAGTCTTAGTTAAACTAGTCTTAAGTTAAACCTTCCCAGATTATAAAAATCATGAGAAACTGTGTATTTTTGGGTAGGTAGTGAATTCTTGAAAAACCGACTGAAAATTATTTTTATAAGGAGCTTTTGTAGGTACATCTTCAAAGTCAATGTCAAAGCCATTTTTTATTCAGTTTAAATCGCAGAAGGGCTCTTTTCAGAAGGTCAAAGCTACTGAAAATACCAACGGTTTGAATGTCCGCATTAATTTGTGAAACAACCTGGCAAAGTACTCAAATTTACATAAAAAGCCTCTGATATTAATATATTGGCAATGTTTTTTTTTTTCAATGTTTGTATAAAAATTTCCAAATAATGTAATCGTTCTAATAAAAGACAAATAAAGGACATAAGGTTGGCAGGTATATCAGAGCTGATAGTAAACAATTTGTAACAGTCACAAAGCCAAGGCCCCGGGACAGGGTGGGGGCTGTCATAACTTTGGCATCGGTTACGAGGCTCATTATCGTTGGAAATTATTCATGCAAGCCGACCGACTGCTATTGTGAGGAATCACGATATTATACTTTTCATCATAATGCAGGTGAACGGTTGGTGCATCGCTCGGATTAGGATAAATATAAAAAAGAGGTTCAACCAAAATCACACAAACCTTATTTTGAATCGGAACTCAAAAGAAGAATAAAATAGAACTGGCAGTTACTAAAAATTAAAGAGCAAAAAGAAGAAACAAATGTCAAAAATCCCATCCGATTTTTTTGAGAACACAATAAAATTATTATCAAAAGTAAACATATTATAATCATGTACACAGACGACAATTCAGATAAAGAAAGCGAGTACGACGAGAGAAGTCCACACGATAGCCCAAGTGTGACGAAGAAGTCCCTATCAACAGTTGGGTTCAGGAACAACCCTGAAAATCAAAATGCCAGGCCACTGGCTTTGCGGGCAACACAGTCTTTCACAGGAGCAGTAGAAGAGCTGAGGCTTTGTGGGAACCTCCAGAGGATAAACCTGAATAACAGGATGAATGTGACCAGTCCGAAGATTACGACAGTGTGTCCATGTGGGTGTCTCCTGCGTCCTGTTACAACAGGCCCGTTCAGAACGAGGGAACGAAACACCCTCGCTCTTCACGTGGTCTCCCCTGAAGTTCTGACTCATCACGGACATTGTTTCGAACCCAATGACATTGCAATGTTTTGGAAGAAAGACTGCAGAACTTTTTTATGGAAAGGAAAAGCGAGAATGAAGCATGTGATCCATACAGAATCACACAGAAAATGAGGATTAGTTTTAGTGGTTTTATGAATGAATTGTACAAAAGTTAACTTTGTTATCATCAAATATTTTGCCATTTTTTTCTAGTGTACTTGAATTATACCTAATAAAATAAATTTTCTTTAGCCTTAATATTTTTACCGTACATTTTCCGAATTCCAAAGACACAAACTAACAGTAAATACATACGAGTATGAAAACAAAAAAACTTAGTAGGTAGATGGGTAATTGATATACCTACGATAAGTATGTATCTATACCCATACCTACAATAGCTACGAAGACACGCGAACCCACGGTATCGTGGTTTTTACGACCACAAAAATAATGAAATTAGTGATTATATTCCTTGTTAAGCCCGTTATGACGTTGGCTCATAAAGTTTGAGGACTAGATTGAATTTCATAGATAGGCGAAATGCAATATTAAGAACGTAAAATATTGCTAGAAATATCTAGTCGTCGTTATTTAGTGAAGACTCTATCTAAGACTATCTCGTGACTCTATCTTCGTGGTCAAACCAGTTGGACTAAAAAGTTTGACTACGAGGAAGTAACCCTGCTTTCACCGGCGTTCCCGGGATAGGAAGCCTAAAATGCTCGGGAATAAAGTAGCTTCATTAGTGAAAGAATTTTTCGAATCCGACTGGAAGCTCCAGAGCAAACAAACAAAAATCTCTACAGCTTTATTATATCAGTATAGATAAGTATTAGTATAGGTAGTTAGATTTGTTTTGACTAAAAAACTAAATATAGCTAGATACATACGAACTTGCTTTGGCACTGCTTGTGTTTGTGCAATATGAGTACTACTTATTGCGTGATTTTTATAGTGTGGTATTTAAAGTATTTACGCTAATTATTGTGGATGTGATAATTAAACTAATAAAATAACTATTGATCCCTTGGCTCGAAGATGGGGCGCAAGTTTCCTTATAAGTACCTATGCAGAATTCCATGTCGAGTTAACTGATTAAAACTCTTTGAGGCTGTGGTTTATAATAATAATTAATAGTTCTACACTAAATATAGGCACTAACTACAGAACTGTACATTGCACTAATTAAATCTATAGTATATAGTCATCTAATTTAAACTAGCTACTAACTTCCTCGTTAAGTCCATACAATCTTGCACTCACGTTTTAAAATATCCTTCTCATTTAATTTTCCACATTTAAACTTGTAACTTAATAAAAAAATAAACTTTCACAAACTAACAAGCATAAGCTTGCAAAACATGATGCGCCTTCGGCAAGGTAAGTCACAGACTGAGCAACTGGTTGATACAGCTTTAAATTTATACCTACCCCTTAATGAAAGGGTTGGTTACACTGCTGTACTGTACGACATATTTTTACCAACGTTTTATTCAGGAGATAGCATTTTTTAAAATCTTTTCATATAGGTACCCATAATATGTAATCCTTACTTAATAATATAACTAATATAAATGCGAAAGTAAGTTTTTTTGTTTGTTTGTTACGCATTCACGCCTCAACTACTCAACGGATCATCATGAAATTTGGCACGCAGATTGTCTATGGTATGGAGAAGGACATAGGCTACTTTTTATCCCGGGAACGCGGGTGAAACCGCGGGGTACAGCTACCTAATAAATCATATATAATACCTAAGTACGTTGAATTGTTCTGCATTGATTGATAAACAGCCCTTGGGGCATCTGTCTTTCCTGGGACTGTAGACAAGATGGTTGTAGACAATCGTCATCGTTAGTAAACGATCAACCTTTGTATGGGATTGACATTTCAAATCGAAATATCACGTGATTTTTAACAATCTCTTATGTCAATCCCATACTAAGGTTGATCGTTTACTAACGATGACGATTGTCGACAACCATCTTGTCTAGGGGGGCTGATAACGTTTAGTTAGTTTACTTCTTGGGAAGGAATGTTTCTTAACGACATTTTTTAAATATATTTTCTGCTTTCGGCCCGTTTCCGTATTCCCCATGTATACATGACACCCATGTAGGTTGAATGTAGGGTGTTGTGAAAGAAGTCAACATAAAAATCCCCCAACTTTTGTACATTCGGAAGCAGTGTACGTGTATACCTTGACGAAAACAAAACACAGTGAAACAATTTTCGTGAAAATTGGCTGGTGAATTATGCTTTTATTTACTTTTTTGCTACATTACGTCGTATCGATCGGCGTTTATTTCAATAAACAAATGAACTATGACACGCAACGCAAAAATAATGAAGCTCGTAATCTGTTTCTTTTTTGTTCCTAAAACAATTTTCCTTTTGGAATGAAGCCATTTGCTTACGTTTGTTTTCTGATGGTTTTTTTATAAATGTGCATTAATTTTCAGTTCGTAGCAAAATAATTGAAATATAAACATTATGTTCATGGTGCTTACACATTTATTATCGTAGCATAATTCTAACGATAACATCAAACAAATCTTGACGCCCTATACCCTCGTAGAAGTATTTACAAACTTAACAGTATTGAGGGGTACTCCATTCAAAATACATCTCGACTGGGGAAGTAAGAAGGTACCTCAACCTAACAGCACATAATATGTGGTGTTGTGCTTTTTTGATGCCCGGTTTCAATAAACAAAAACGAATCGTTTTGCTTACCAATGGTAGGTTTTTTTTATTGCCAAACTGGGCATATAGACCATTTCGTAAGCTAATTTTACCTGTAATAGCTACTTCCATATGGGAGGGTCTGCTATGCAAAGCTTTGAGGTCTTTGCTTCATTATTAGTTAAGATATAAGAGTCTTAATTTTAATAAATCTTAACTGATACCGGTCCGTAAATTATTGAAACTGGGCCTCAGTAAAGTCGCCAGCTCCGTGTGCGGGGACCAGTACCCCAAACGCATTAGTAAGCGTTTACTTGTCAAAACTTTACACTCGGGGTACAGCTGTCTAACCTATAGAGATCGATCTATGGTCTTTCCAAATGACTTTGTCCATCCCGGTATTTCTGTTTCATTTCTGTAATTGTTTGTAATAAAAGCATAGTTGAATCTTTTAACCTAAAGGAATTTAAAGGAAGGAAGAAAACCCGCAGACGGTTTCAAGAAACTAACTGCAGAAGTAATTTATAAAAAAAAAACCGGAAAAAACTTTCCACTCGACAAATTAGTAACTTTGTAGTAATCGTTAGTAACTTTGGAAAACTTTGTAGTAATCTAGCAAAGATTTTCATTCTATCATAAAGGCTTTATGCGTGTGACTCGAAAGTTTATTTTCCTTTGAATTTTGGTGAAAATGGTTTGCAAAAGTTTGTCACCAACACTGATGCACGCAACGGCAGTGTAACAATAATTAGAGAAGTTATTAGAGGGGAATTAAGGGACGTTTGTTCCTATAATTATAGTAATGGCTGCAGGATGTAGCTTCAACTAAACATGATTTTCTATTAGAAAATAGTTCGTTCTATAGGAACTGGACTTTTATAGGGTTATAGTAAGATATTGCCATTTTATATTTAAAAATTAAAATAGTAATGACAACTATTGCAGCAAGGGACACAAGCTCAGCTTTATGCTGGAGACAAACTCGGGTTACAAGTCCGACGTCCAGCGCTGGTTTTCAGCTTAGACCCGTTTGACTTTCACTGTTGGATTTAAAAAGTAGCGGTATGGTAGTACCTACTATTGCTTACATTCAATATTCTGTACTTAAATGAAAAGATATAATTTAAGTTAAAAAAAAGGAAAACATTACTTTAAAAAAAATGAATAAATTAAGACACGTGCGGCGAATGAAAAAAGAGTGTAGGAGCGGTTCTGTTACTGTTTGCCAATTTGATTTGCCAGTAGTAGCTCTCGGAATTTATTTTTAAAAATATTACCCTCATTATCTATACATTTCTGCCCTCTCGAGGAAAGAACATGCCTTTGCGAAAAAAATCTTATACGAGATCTTGTAGTAAAACCTAATACATGCGTATTAAGTATCCTTACTTTATCTGTTGCTTCATACCTAAAACCGTATAAAAAAAAATGATTTAAAATGGGGTTATTTAGTGAGCCTACTCAAAAATAATAGGCGGTCCCATCAATAACTGCACCAGAAGGGCAGCGGTTAGGGAAGAATGGCGCCGTGTTGTGAAGCGCGCCACAAATGACACGTCATTACGACCACAACCAATCTGTCAAGAGTGCAACGTATAAGAAGAAGAACTCAAAAATAATATTAAATTCTCAACAGCCTTATTCTTTATTTATTTTTCAAAATCAGTTCATCAGGCCCTGTTATGACACTTATGAAACTTACAGTTGACTTTACCACCAGTAGACCGTTGACTTTACAACAATTAAACCACTACCGCCTTCAACGAAAGTCGTATCATCTCCATACGCAGCATTGATATAGCGAGTACCTATGTTGCGTTAGAATCACGTCAGGAGTCAGGAATCACGTCAGGATGAAATACCTACTGAATTTAAAGTCAAATAAAAACCTGTTTTAATCACGAATCTTCGACCATGCATGCAAGTTTAATTTTAATTCAAAGTATGGCCAAAATCAAAAAGAGTGTGGTACAACAATATTCTAAACTTCGTAAATAAAAGCTATTTTTCCATGAAATTGGTCATACTTACTTAGGGCCGATTTTTCAAAAACCAAATAAGCTGATATCTGGCTGTTAATTTGTAATTAGAACAGTTTTTGTGTTAATAAACTTATCAGAGGAATATCTCAGCTCAGGTTAATCTAGCAATTAAAAACTCGGCAATTTTCTTTTGCCTTAAAATAAAGTTAGGGTGTATCGATTCCCTGGTCGGAAAACCTAACTTTGTACCTATCTAGAGATGTGTTAAAAAAAACAACAGATTATTATATATTTCTTTATTACAGACATGTAAGTAAATATATTACATTTTATTACTAATAAATATTTGTATCACATTTATGGTATTTTATACGTATACTAAGTACTTAAATGAATTAACATTACGTGACTTGAAATAACTGCTGAAAATACAGTTAACGAATTGGAACAATATTTGAAATATTTCATAAAATCATCACCTAGGTACTTGCAGAGTTGCATACATAACTCTTGATGCTCCCGTAAAAAGTTTCTGTCTAATTACAAGACATAATAGTACATTATGATACATGTGTGCAAAGTTGGTTATTAACACTCTAGGCAGTACTAAGCACTCGAACGCGATAAGTGAGCCAAGAGTGTAATAAATAATCAATGCATACGCGTGTCATACGACGTTTTTCTACACACTTGCGAGGAAAAAACATACTTGTATTTTGCAATAAATGTCACTTTACGAGCGAGTGTGTTGAAAAGATTGTTACATCAGTAATATTAGTAGGTACGCACGGCTACAGATCAAGCTATACATTTCCAATATAAGCTGACCTCTCATTGCAGGGAAATCCTATACAATACGAGATCAGCTTATACTGGAAATGTATAGCTTGATGTGTTGCCGTGTGTACATTTAAAATTCAAATTAAAAACTTATGTAATATTTATTGCAAGAATCCAAATTTAAATCAAGAAACTGTTAAACCAACCCTAAACAGGACACCTAAAAATACACATTCAGATATTGTCTAATAAACATTTTTGACATTAGAAAAATACACCAGCAGTAATAGTAGTACATTATGATACAAGTGTGCAAAGTTGGTAATTTCACACGAAGCGGTATTAAGATTAGTGAGCCGAGTGTGTCATACGACTTTTTCAACACACTTGCGTAGGAAAAACAGTTTTTGGAGTTGATTTTTTGATAATAAATCAACCACACAATGAGAACGTCAACAAATATTTAATGGAAAATGGAGCGCAGTTTGTTTTGACAGTTATGTGCTTTCAAACTGTTTTACCAGACCAGGTTAAACTAAGAATGCTTCATCTGCACACATTATCACTTGCAGTGAGGTGCAAACTTAATCGGGATAATACCTATCATAAAACTGTGCGGTAATGTAAAGTAAAAAGCACTAGTGCGTAATAAGCTACATTATGATACTAAAAACGGTGCAATAATGTAACTTTACGAGCAAGTGTGTTGAAAAATCTTACCTCAAACTTTGTTGCAAGATGGTATCACATACTGTCATTACCTATTGACATTAAAAAAAAACTATAAGAAAGGAAACCAAACGAAACACGTTGTTTTAAGGGGTGATTACTAACTGAATACAACAACAATGGATACCTGTCATTTTCATAACATTTGCGAGTATTGCCATCTGCTGATAAATACACATAATTACGACGAGGAATAAAATACGTAGCTTATATTTTAAATATAATATTGCCTTATCCTTCAGATATTGAGCTCTATACGTATTTGTAAAACGACAATTAAATTCCATTTGTATAAATTGCTAATAGGTATATAAAGGTATTATTACTGATAATGTTTGTGGCAACCCTAATGTGGGATCTCCTCAATCGCCGTTGAGTAAAATGGTGGGTAAAGGTGTTCGGGCAGCACTGCACGCTGATACTAAAGATGTGTGGCAACCCTGCGACTGAAATAACAATTGTTTTTTTTTTGCTAACAAATAGGTGACCATTAAAAACATTATTGGGCCGAAGTCTTACAGAAAATTATTAGGTGTGGTACCTATTTCATCGATCACCTCATTTTTTGATTTTTCGTAAAGTGCTATGATATGTAAAAATGTTTTTTTTTTTTTTTATAAATTTAAGACACATTAAACAACGAGGAGAGGATTAAGCTGCTTTAGTGCAAATTATATGAGTAATTTAATTTTAATCTCATACGAACTATTATAGGTTGCAAAATGCTGAAATTACAATTTTTCCAGGTTATTTTTTATGTTAAATGCGTTTACATTTGGCCTACGACTAACCCCATGTGGAGTTTTTACGAGGCCGGGATGTAGTACGCTTACTCATATAATGCCTATTCACTCTCTGACCTGGCCTCTGACCTTGAAAACCTCTAGGATAAAGGTGTCCCCGGAAGAGAGTTCCACTCGTTTAGTGTTCGCATAAGGAATGAAGGAGCGAAGCGTTGTGTCCGTATAAGGATGTCGACGGGACATTCTCCCGGCGTCTTGTGGTTCTAGGCTAGAGTAAGTCATCATCATCATCAGCCTATAATGTCTCACTGCTGAGCACAGGCCTCCTGCACACAAATGAGGGTGTAAGGGAATGGGCAATATTCCACCACGCGTGCCCACTACGGATCGGTGGAGATAGGCAAGTGGTCAAACTACTGTTGACCGCCAACTAGCTTAACGACTATCACAATTAAGTGATAACCGGAACCAACTGCTTTCCGAAGCACGGAAACGTTCGCTGAAATACCATTAGGCGGTCACCCATCCAGTTACCGGCCTCACCGGTGGTAGCTTAACTGCTAATCATGATACACCACGAGAGCTTCTAGATAATCCAAGATTCTCATACCTTATTCTCGGAGACAGCAGACAACCTCCTCTTCGACATAGCACTAGCAGACCTCAACTTCCTATCGACTGCCAAACTACTGTCATTACTCGAAGCATTAGATAGGCGTCTCTTTCGCACAGTGCTGACGTCATCATTGTAGCTATGTTTCTTAGCTTCGTGTTCAACAATCCGTTGTTTAGTTTGTCTCGCGGCGTTTTCTCGAATGATCTGATCAGCTCTAAGGCGGAGTACTTGAGCAGCTTCTTTATGATGAGTTAATGCTGCGTCAAGGTCGTTACGGGATAGGGCAAAAAGGTTGGAGTAGCCTCGAGATCTGTTGAATGAAAAATATCCATCTGATATTATCGTTGTGGCGCCCAACGTGGGACTCAAATGTGACGCATTTTTGTGCGTTGTGTCGATGTGTTCAAAATGTTACCAGGATAATTAAGTTTTATTTTGTATGAACAGTAATTATTACTTCCGTTATCATATTTTTTTTTATGTAAGATATATACAGTCAGGTAAGTCACGCATCATTGTCGCGGGGTTAGGAGCCTGGTGATTTTTGGTACAGGTTTTTCTAGTACAGACACTAGTCTCTCACAAATTTTATCTTTTGCCATACTAAAATACTCATTATTATTTTTATTTATATATAATTTGTGAAGGGAGAAAAAAAGTTATCTTTAAAAAAAATCATCAATCTATTAACCGTTACATGTAAATTCTAGTCCTTATAATGACCTGACAGTAGCAGTCCGTCGGCGCAGTCCATCGATGCCCAACAAACTAATTTCACCGAACACTGACCCTTCTCGTAGAGTCGCTAGCACTTCGCTCTCATCCAATGACATTACCTGCAAATGTTATTTATTATAAATTCAACAATATGAATTTAAACTATTTTTCTTCTCTCCGGGCGGAAAGCGTCAACTTTTGTCCCGTTGCGCTAAACGAAAATGCCGCTTTCCGCCTCCGTCGAGCAGAAAAATAGTATACACAACTAAGGCAGGAAATAAGAAAGCCTCAGATCACATGTTATTGTTGGCCGAGGCGAAGCCGCGGTCGATAAACATTTCCTACTTTCCTGCCCTAGGTGAGTAATATACTATTTCACGCCACCAGCTCAAACCTCCAATTATATAACATGCAAACCTAACCTATAGTCATTAGAGCCCTGAGGTCTAGCCCGTCAATAATATAGTACTGAATTTCATTATGACCCGCTAGTGCATAACGATTTGAATATGGAACGTCAACGGTATGATTATATGACCATATTTTTTTTTCTATTAAAGTTCAGCTTGACCAAAGAGTTCTCACTTCATTGGTTCTAGTTGCCGTTGTAGAACAAAAATATAAATTGCTCTAAAATCGAACTGGCCACCACGAGTAGAACACAAATAAAAAAAGGCGCGATTGTAATGAATGTAAAACAAAATACGGTGTTTGGTTGTCTCGCAGAGGGTCTGAAAATTAGAGTATTCTCCTCGAGGATAAAGCCTGTCTTCGTCTTGGGCGGCTTGAACCCCTCGCATCACTCAAGACTCTACAATAACTCCGAAAAAAATACCTTCGATACACACGGAAGAATTGCTTCTAATTAGTTAGTCAATTCTGATTGACCACTCTATATTTATGAGGAGTAACAATAGCAAAACAATAACTGACTCCTTCATACTCATAAGCTTGACCGCGCGCGAGAGAGACGGACAGACTTTTCAATTCAATTCAATTCAATCATTTATTGCATCACATTAATATATACACAACACACAAAGTTAAAAGTAGGTAGGTATACACATGTGGCCTCATCTAGGGCATTACAATATAATCATACAGATAAATATCCTAAGGTAATATAATATAATAATAATTACTTAGATGCACCGCTACATTCCAAGAAATCTGTCTGAAAAAAAATCATCTAACGAATAATAACATTTTTTATCAATATGTCTTTTAAGTTCTTCTCAAAATGTATATCTTTATTTATGTCTTTTATGATATTTGGGATATGATTGTAAATTTTTACTGCCATAATATTTGGGCCGGAGCTATGCATTTTTAACTTAGAGCTTGGAAGTATTAATTTATGTCGAAATCTAGTATGGTCACGATTCGGTTGGTCAGCTTGTTTATTGAAAAAGATTGGGTATTTTCTCACTTTGCAGATCTCAAGAATGTATATTGATGTCAGAGTTAAAATTTTATGAGACTTGAAATGCGGATGGCAACTTTCAGGAACTCTAATATTTACAAGTGCGCGGATGCACTTCTTTTGTACTATAAATAGGTCGTCCGCTTCGACGCTATTTCCCCATAGTATAATACCATACCGGAGCCAGGAATAAGCGTAAGCATAGTAAGCCACGAGTGCAGTCTTTATATCAGTAGTATTTCTGAGCTCTCTGATTGCATATACCAAACTGGATAGTTTCGTCTTTACTTTTTGTATATGCGATTTCCAGTTTATGTTAGTATCAATGTTCAATCCTAATAATGTCATTGTATTCACACATTCCAATTGTATATTATTATAATTAAATTTAATGTCAAGAGGAGATTTCTGATAGGGTCTAAATTGCATAATTTTTGATTTGGAAAAATTTATATTTAAATTATGATCTTTCATCCAATTATTAACTGTGGTTAAAATATTATTTAAATTCCTATTTATATCATTAATGTCATCAGATTGTGTTAGTAGAGATACATCATCGGCAAAAAGGACACATGGGTCTGTTAGTATCTTTGGGAGGTCATTAATATAAATTAAAAACAATACACAGCCGAGAACGCTGCCTTGGGGTATTGAATTATATAATATTAATGATTGTGATCGTACCGTTGAAATTTTCCCAGTAACTTTATCAAAATAGTCTATTTGTACCATTTGTTTACGGTTTTCTAAGTAGGATTTAAACCAATCATGTGCCGTGCCGCGTATTCTTATATCATAAAGCTTATTTAATAAAATATCATATTGGACAGTATCGTATGCTTTTGTCATGTCAAGTAGAATACCTATCGCATATTTTTTATCATTTATGATGTTTTCTTTTTTTTCTTTTCTTGCTTTTCATGATGCGCTGCAGCGCGACGTCACACCGCACGCTTATTCACAGACACTACAAGCGCAACGTGTAACTGAGTTGAACGTAGTACTATTATTTATTCTGTGGTGCCAGCTTTAGTTAACCGACCAGGAGCCCAAGTCTGCTATTACAATTGTGTTCCAATGAACTATCAATTCGAACTATCAGTGACATTTTACTGTTTTGGTAGTCTACTAACACTATAGCGTCATAATGGCGACATAATGGCACCATAATAGCTTTCCGATGATTTTCCACTGAAACTACAATCGTGCCACAATGATCTTTCAGTTATTAGTTTTGACAGTTTTTGTACTAAAATTCTTTCCATTCATTATGAGACCATTATGAATTAGTAGACTGCGCACATCGGCTCAATGATAATGGAATTTCAATAGTATCGTGTCAGTATGACATTTTAGCAGATTTGGCCCCCTGTAAATGCATCACAATTATTGTATCAATCGTAACTCACACAGCACTCCCCAGATTTGATGATATACATGTGATGCCCCACGTCGCCACTCCGCACCACCAAGTCCCCGGGCAGGAACGACACCGGCCGCAGCTGCAGCACCAGGTCTCGGAGCAAAGAATCGGAGCAGTCGCGGAATAACTGCACCTGATGCATCGAGTCCACGTTGAAGTGTATAATACAAACCAAAAGTAGCCCATCTCTTTACAATAAGGTTAATCGATTTAACCGATATACCTTATTGTAACGTCATGAAGATAATTTTGTTTAGATAAAGGTCAGTTCACACCGAGACGCGACTCGGCAAGCTTAGATAGCAATAGAATATAGAACTTTATTTGCTACACAAAAAGGTGCATATGTCAGTGAGAGAATAGGCGTATCCGAATACTCTACCACAAATGTGTACCTTTTCCTACTAAATAAAGTTCTATATTGTTATTTTAAAAAGTGTGCGCCGCTTCGCGTCGCGTCATTTCCCGCCACAACCACTGTGAGCTGACCCTAACACTGTAAAATGCATAATTTTATTGGTAAAGCGATATTAGCGACCCGCTCCTTAAAAACCTTCCAAAATAAATTCTCTCTATGATGGTTTAAACTGAAACAAAATCTATTACATATCTTAAAAGCACTATGGTAACAAACAAGACAGAAATAGTGTCTTTGTTTTATACTACTACGAGATTAAAGACAAGACTTCTTCTCAGAAGTCGGACTTCCAAAGCGGTGGTTCAGTAGCATCGATCATCATTAGTGTCCTAGGAGTCCTACCTAAGGCCTACACTGAATAAATGACTTTCAATTTGACTTTAACTTGATCTTATATTGTCGTCAACATCAACAACATTTCGCCGATAGAAGTCTTGTTTATAATAGCATAAAAGGCTACTTACCTTACTCAGAGTGCTCATGTGAACAGCAAGTGCGACGTCACGTTTCATGTTGAAAGGTAGAGAATTCAATATTTTTGATTCGTCTGGGAAAATAAAAACATCAAAAATACAAAATGAATTTGGCGCCCAATGTGGGGTGAAAAAATTACAAATATCAGGAAAAAGCAACTGACACATATATTTTACAGTGAAGATAGCTGTCATGATGTCAAACGCTATGGCAAAGCCTCGGAGGATGGATACTCTAGTACCCGACTGGTTTACTCGAATATAATGTTGAAAAGCCGGACTTAAACCCCCTTATTATATGAGATGATTTAAAGCAAATTCCTGCTTTAAATCATGTCACATAATAAGGGGGTTTAAATAATATATCCGTCACATTCTAACGGCAAAAAAACAAAAAGAGCCGGGACAGTGCTAAAACTTGGGTTTTACTAGACTTGACAAACATTTGTAATAAGGGGGACTCAGGATCTTTTTATCTGATCTCCTCAAAAACAACCCTATAGTATATACAATAGAAAAAAACTACATAATTTGTGACTAACCAAAGCACCGTTGCTGAGTCCAGGTATATCTGAACCACGACGTGACTCGTCGCTGCAGATTCAAAGGCATATTCAACCGACGCAGGTACCGAGTGCAACCGTCTACTGTTTTACGGTACTCCGTCTGTAACACGAACAAAGATTCGAGTAATTTTTTTTTAAATTAGAAACCCCGTTTGTTACAAAGATTTTTCGGATAAATCCATAAAAAGATTATAATCGGCATAGCATGGTATGGTCACGAATTTCGCATTTTTGGTCTTTCTAAGCTTGCCACAACGCGTCATGGGCGTTTTTATACAAGCCACAACACGAATTTGAACAAGATGTTGATGTTTCACAGTGACCAAGTCACGTTGTGAGCTGTTTTTTCACTCAATGAGTGTTTTCAGTCTTCGAGTGTAACATCTGAATAATTTTTAATCGAGAATATTTGACTAGGTAAGAGACACTTGCCATGCCTCAGGCACATTTTTTATAACACCAAAGATCTATTTGGTGTTATAAAAAACAGCTTGATAACTCACCTTAGCTCTGGTAGCCGTCGCAATGATATCTCTGATTTGTCCAATTAGCAACGCGAACACAAACACTCCCATCAACCAAGCGGCAGTCATAAACAGGTACTCTATGGTGTTCTCCGGCTTGGGATTCTTGCCTATAGAGGTAGCTGTTTTAGTCGCGAAGTAAAAGCATCGGATGTAGGCATTGCCCACGTTGTCATAGACCCAGCCGTTTTTGCCCAGCCCTATGTAGTCGCTCATTGCGTAGTAAGCGCAAGCATTGAGGTGAATCAAGTAGAAGATGTAGAAGAGGGTCTTGCCGATTCGAACCTGGAATTTTATAAAACTTAGGATTTGTTACGTTTTTTAGACGATGATAGTATGTGGATAGCTCTCAAATAGACAAAGTAATTTTCTACATTTAAACTCACACATATCAAGTCTATGCAATATATAAATTCTAATGATGGTTTAAAAAAATCACAAATTTATTCATAGTCAAGAATTCGGGAATTTCAGTAAGTGATTACCAAGTGGATTGAGGATTTGTCGACTCTATTTTACGCCCTTTTTAATAGACTTAAAAAAAGGAGATTATCAATTCGACACGTATGTATGTAATATTATTGGAACTGCAATATATTCACATATATAATGATCTATTAGGGCTTCCAAACAAATATACAAAATTTCATAGGTCTATTATGTTTGTCCACGCATATCTTCGAAGATATTAATCGGATTCTTTTTTTATTGGTTTACATTTACTTCAACTTAGGGAACAGTGCAAGTTTCATCAAAGTCGTTCAAGATATGGACAAATAAGTGTGACAGCCTGGCTTACTGATACGAGCTACGGGTGTGGTGTCAAAGGAAAAAAAATTCTAGTGCATTTAAGAAAAACTAAAAATGACGAAATAAAAAAGTAATTTTTAATACAATCTAAAAGCTTACCACATACGGCGACGATAGCACACGATCCATGGCTTGGTGGAATTCCCAGAAAGACTGCAGCTTTAGCAGTCTTGGAAATCTAAGGATGACCTTCTGGGTGCCCAAAAATATGTATAACAGGTCCAACGGTAGTAGGGATACAACGTCAAACTGTAAATAAAAACAAAGTTCTATAAAACGATGTACCTAATGTTAAGAAACTCCTAGTGGAGTGTAACTTACAGCATCTGTAGATCATCAAATATACATTCTTATCTGCAAGGAGGATGCTAGGAATATTAGTAAATATTCTATTCTCACCTTATACTGCAGCTTCTTCCGATAATTCTTCCTGGTTTCCCCCGGATCGTCCACCCAAAACCCATCATGTAAGTACATCAGCCTCGGCTTCACTAACGCCACATCGAGCAAGTACACTAAATCGCACAGATAGTCAGCTGTCATCCATATTGGCGTGTTTTTAGGGGTCTGGTATGGGAAAGTGGCGCGAAGAGCGATGCACCAAGCGTTGTAGCTGTAGCAGAACGTAACTAGGAGCAGCCAGCTGATGTAGCCACGGCCTGTGGACCATATCTTTATTGTTTTGGAAGGCGTTTGCTTCAACAAACAAGGACTGTATGTAAAACATCGATGAAAAATCCCTTTAGGGTAGTAATACCGAGCAATCCAATTAAGTCAATCAAATCCCACCAAAAACATTTTTATGTAAAATGTTGCCGCCAAGACATATGGCTCGTACTGTCAAAAAGTTATCAGATCTCATGTAGAGCCTAGCTTATAACTCTACATGCACTTACTCTATAAGCCCTAACTTCACAAACTCTACACACCGTAGTCAAAATATGTGGCTTGGCCGTTTCGCTACCGTCACATGGGAGTAAGGTGAAAAATGTATTCACTGTTCATTACTTTTTTGTTATTCAATAGTTCTTGTAGTATTGAAATGGCCAAGCCACATATTTTGACTACGGTGTGTAGAGTTTGTGAAGTTAGGGCTTATAAAGTAAGTGCATGTAGAGTTATAAGCTAGGCTACATCTTTTGTTTTTATCATTGTCGATGATGACATAGGTGAAGAAAAAGCATTAGAAAAAAAAAGTGCCATAATCCATTCAATTACTTTATTTAACGTATAAAACCCCGGCGAACATAAAACGTTATTGTGGAACAATATTATTGATATTTAATATCACTCAATTGGCGCCCAACATGGGGCCCCCATCATGATATCACATGTAGCAAGTATCAATCGTGTTGATTGATACTATGTCTGCTATTATGAGCACTTAGATGCCATATGTATAAAAGATTGGAAGATTAGGTTTTTGCAAATTGCACAAATTTCACAGATTTAATACATTTAGAAAAAAAAAACGAAAATCCATAAATCTATCTTTTAATTTTCTTTTGGTGATTTAACTTACCCTGCGGATCGATGGGAACAAATGGGTAGCAGATGGTGGAAAGTTTCAGAAAACCCTCGCATTTTTTGTATTTCGTAGGTGAGGTTGGCACAGGACTTTGTGGGGTCTCCACTACTGGTACATCTTCTTCCTTTTCAGGAGGTGTTCTATAATTCAATCAGTTCAATATAATTATGTATGATCGAACGTACATACATTATTTTACTTTTAAAAACGTTCTTTAAATTCTAATTGACTACTAGGTATGTTTTCTTTTCAATCATAAGTCCATCAGAAAATGATCATGTGAAACGTGATAAAATGTCCGAGCTATGAGACATTTGTTACTAAAAACAATGACAAGTTCCATCAGTAATGGCCATCGTTAAGTAATTATGAAAAATTAAACGGTCATTCATTTCTTCAAAAGCTTTTTAACTTTTATGAAAAAAGTAGGTACAATAATATCTTCAACATAGGTAGGTTAGCCTAATGGATCTAATAAATTATAGCAACAGCAACAGAGTAAGGTAAATACTTTATGTAAAGTTATCTTTAGATATTTCTGTCAAAATCGGATTAACAGGCACATTTTCTTTTACACTGAGGTATATATTATTAGGTGAGTATATAGTATAGATTACAATAACAATAGGTAGGTACCTACATTAAATCTATACCAGTATAATAAAGCGCAAGAGTTTTTTGTTAGTTTGTTTAAACGGGGTAATCTCTGAAACGACCAGTCGGTTTCGAAAAATTCTTTCACTATTAGGAGCTACATTATCCCCGAGTATTATAGGCTACTTTTTATCCCGGGAACGTGGGCGTAACCGCGGGAAACAGCTAGTCAAATAATAAACTGCATCAAGAGTGTTACGCGTAAAAACTGAAATACCGCCTGAGGATAATAAAGTTTCTTGTGATTAAGGTTACAATAAATAAATAAAAACATACTTTTCAGCAGAGTTCCTTCTTGACTTTGGTTTCTCAAAATCTTTTAATTCCGTTTCAATCTCTTGAATGTCTTTTATAAAATCGGAACTTGGTTTTGAACCAGATGAAAACAGTCTGACTTTTTGCAGGTGGAATATTGCACTGGAAAATGTATGATAAGGTATTTAGTTGTAAAATACAGTATTTTAACACCTAAGTAAAAGCATAAAATAATCCCTCACTGCTATACCGATTACCGAAGATAAATGTATGTATGTATGTTTGACACTAACCTTTTCTCTCGATTTGGTCCTTCATTTTGTACCTGCGATTTTGTTTCTAAATTAGAATTCGTTTGGGTTAACCTGAAATACAACAAACACACTGTTTGACTAACTGCTTATATAGTTTTTATTTGAGAATGTTAACAGTAAACTTACACAGTATGCGCAGGCGACGCTTCAGGGGTACACCATGAACCATAGGGTCCTAAAGGAGTCTTCTCTACGTGCTTCAATCCAGATGATGAGGGGTGTACCGTGTGCTGCAAAATTTAAAAAGCATGTTACCTTAATCAGTCCTGATTACTCCAGTGGGGCGATTACGTAACAAAATTTCAATCATTTTCGAAGTGAAATCGGTTCAATATAGCGGTTTTCTGATAACTTTTTTACGTTCTGATAACTGTAAATACAAACAGTGGTTCATTAGAAATGGAACCATTTCCGATTTTGTAATATTTCTACCGATTCAGAGGTAATTTCAATCTGAATTTCATTGCAATAAAGTTACGTAATCCACGTACTGATTCATCATCATCTGCCTGCCGTGTTATTTTCTTCTCGCTCCTTCCATTTGGCCTTTCAATCTGTCTCTTAGCATCACGGAATAGATAAATAAGGTCTGTTCTGTGCTTAGCATCACTCCTTTCCGTCATTTACACAATAATCCATCTCTTTTTCGGACATTCTCTTCCTATACATCCATGTCTTCTTTTAGTTACAGGTTGTCCTACCTCTCCATAGCATGTCCATAGCATCACAAACCGTTCACTCTCAGATTTTGAGTTACTGACAAATCAATCAAATCAAATCAAATATATATTTATTACTATGATCAGTTACATAATGTGTTTTACATCGGTCCCCGCACTAGGCAAGCCTGTATCGCGGGAGACCATCTAGAATTAACAAAACCAGTTTAACAGTGTAGATACAGGTGAGCACAAGATATTTAGTACTAGGTAATTAATTAATTTTACATTTACATATTTTATGTGAGATGGCAGCAGTTAAAAACAGTATAATATTAAGTATTAACTAACAATTAGCAATGATATATGATGCAAACATCCCTAAAATAAAATTAGTCTATAGCTTATTATAATGATAATAAATATTAAATATGTGTGTACTCGATATAATATTAGATCTTAATTTTAAATGTTTTTGACCAGAAGAATTTCAGTGTCATCATAATTAAGGGTATGCAAAAATTTTGTAAGTTTGTTTTTGACAATTCTTAAAATAAGAGCTCCAAACCAGGGTCTCAATACTCAGCCAGCTGTCAGCGTCAAACCAACTTTGCAATTACGGTATAATATGTGCCAAAAGAGCGCATTAGCTAGTGATTACATGACGTTAACTATGTAAACATCAAGTTTAATTGGCTCCACGATGTCAACTACAATTATTTTGTATGGGAGAATGTTTCTATTAATATTCCGAGGTGGCTAGGTGCTGTGCCAATTGCCTACTAGAGAAAAATGTCGTAAGGCAAAACTTACGTAACTTTTTACATTGCACATAATATAATATATAACATAATAATTGTCCTGTATATGGATGGATGCTATGAAGTTAATTCTGACATAAAGAGTAGTATATCGGTACACGCAATACTGCTGGTTCCGAGATAAGTTAGTGATCTTTAATGAGGAAAATGGTGGCAAGAGGCTGGGCAAGAGTGTTTTACTTTAATAATACACAGTACCTACCTACTGTTACTAACGCTAGACATCCTATTTAGTTGTTAGTTGTAATTTATTTGAAACGCAGTGTTGTCATTTTATATTGTATTGTATGTTTTGTTCTGAATAAATAAATAAAATAAATAAGTGTGAAGAGTAGGTATATTTAATAACTTCTGCATCTTCATGAGATCATCTGAAATTTTATCAAAATTCTACTAATATTTAAATGTACGTAGCTGACCCGAAATAACATACAGGATAGCTGTTAAACGTATGCTGAATTATTAAAACACTAGAAACTAGTAATAAATAGTTGAATCTGAAACGTAAGACCTTCAACATTTAGGTAAAAGCTGATCCATTATTATTGTACCAAGTTGTAAAGAAGACCATTAATTTACCCTAATTTTCTCAACGAGATTTCAACGACGCGACCGTTGCGACGAAATTTTACGTCCCATTTTACTGTAGCCATAAAAGTCATAACTCATAAACGATGTCCACTCCTTATGATTCCTGGTATAGTTGTTACTAGCGTACGGGGTACTTAGGGGATAGAATTTTAGTGAAATAATAGGAAATTTTGCTTTGTTCATAGCGCCTACACCTAATTCTTCAGCTAATTGGATGTTTAGTTTCTATAGGTTTTTTTATAATGATGATGACATTATGTTCTGCTAAAAGGTATGTTGTCAGCACAGACATATACCTATCTAATTTGGACAGGTAGAGATCACCTTTAGTTTTGTTGTGATTACTATTCCAATCATGTTTATGTGGTGTAACAATAAAGTATTATCGTTCTGAAAAAGTCCCGAGCAAAAAAAAACTATCTCCCTGTGTTGGTCAAAATGGTCAGACGAGATTAAAAAAATCATTCACGGCATTTGATGTTCCTAAACTATAAGGCAAGAATTAAAACCTTATCACTTAGTCACCGAGTCCGGTCGATGCTCATAACAATTCATTGTTTACGAGCGCTATACGAAAGCACTTAGTGGTGCTTTCGTATTCAAATCACAGAGTTGGTTGCGGACGGGGCGGAGGCTAATGGTGATGCGATGCCATGGCGGCGACCTTGCGGTACCTGTATCACTGTAGCACTCTCATTTGGTTTGTAATTCTGATTTCATTTTCTCAGAAGGCACACATGCAGTGATGTACTTCCTGATGTTAAGTGGTTCCTTGTTTCATCCCAGCGTGCAGCGTAAGACCACAATAGAAGAAGATACGACCCTCTATCTTCTAATACGCAATCCAAACTGAGGACATAAACAATCCTCAGTAACTGAAAGTATACCTACTGAATTCAATAGAAATAAAAGGCTTCTATAAATTAGTGAAGACTTAGACTGGACTACGTTACGCTACGGCGACAACGCCTCCATGACGCGTGAAGAATATTTTCTTTAGGTTTCCTTCTTTCCTAATGAGTAACAAATTGATAGATACTCCTGTGTAGTAACACTGGAGTACCTATCAATTAATTAAGTTACCCAGTTAGTAAACTGGGTAACTTAATTAGTAAACTATGAGGCTACTTATAATCATCTAAAGTGTTGTAGATTAAAGATGGGCGTGGCAAATTAGCTAAGTCATCTGTTGACCACATGATTAGGGTTGTCAGGTGTCCGGGATTAGGCAGGAATGTTAGATTTTTCATCTGTTTGTCGGCCAAAAATTTCGCCTTCTGACGAGCCTACTCAAAAAGGATGGAAATGCCCCCACCTACAGTCGCGGAAAACAAAACTATACCTAGTATCCGGAAGTATTTTTCAACGTCTAGCAAAGGCTGCCCTTATGTTTGGAACAGAAGATTTCGATAGCCATAAAGTCCGGCTCCAATATCCAAATGTCCGGCTTTTTCAATGGCGATGTCCTAACGAAAAAACACATGGCAGCCCTAATCATAAAGCAACAGTAGTTAAACAAACAAACACCAGGTACAAAGCTTTAATACATAGTTAGGTACACTTTATTAATGGTCCATGATGAAATGCTACTTCTTAGACGTACCTAAAAATATGAAAATAGAACAATAAAATGTTAGGAATGGCCAAATCACATACATGTTCATATCTAGCGTTGACCGACAGATCAAGCGTCGCAAATGGAACAGGATTCCCTCTAGTGAGATCAAGTGCTAAGCTCAAGACTGATCGGGATGGAGGGATGAAAAGTGATAAAAAGCCGAACGGAATATCACTCAATCTTACAAATCACCCAGAATCTTTCAAATTATTATGTGGTAGGCACATACTTATTCTTCCCTACCTACTATGGAAATTGATCCCTTCTACCAAAGAAATTGTAATTGTGGTAATTATAACTCGTTAATTATAGATATCGCCTGTAGATACTGTCTAGTAATTACCTATATGATGCCGGAAATTATCGATTCAAAAATGCCGAAATTGTTAATAGTCTATGAATTTAAATTGATGAAAGCTTGCCGTATGGAAACTTGCAATACTCACGCGTTGTCGACTCTACCCCCTCCCCAATGAGCACTGGTGACCTTACTCACGTGCAGGAACACAACATAAAGTTATTTGGTTACGGTATTCTATTAGGTGAGTGTAAGACTTCCCCAGTCAACCTACCCTTTGAGCGAATAAACGCTACGGTCTACCTCTCTTAATAAACACTACGCTCAGGTAGAGCTCTTATAAACGCTATACTCTACTACCTCTCTTAAATGGTATTTTTGCATGCCATCAATAGCCCCAATAGGACAATCAAGATAATGTTTAATTGTTACACAAGTAACCTAACTATAGCCCCGTGAATTATTAAACGGTTGATGCACGCAAAAAAGTATTTAAGTATTTTTTCAACACACTTGCTCGTAAAGTGACATATATTGCACCGTTTTTGGCATCATAATGCAGCTTATTATGCACTAGTGCTTTTTACTTTACATTACCGCACAGTTTTATGATAGGTATAATCTCGATTATGTTAAGTTTGTACCTCACTGCAAGTGATATGTGTGTAGGTAGACGAATCATTCTTATTATAATTTAAACGGGTAAAACAGTTCGATAGCATATCGCTGTCAAAAAAAACCTGCCATATTTGTTAACGTTCTCATTGTGTGGTGATGATAATCAAAAAATCTACTTCAAAAAATACAAGTCTGTTTTTTCCTTACAAGTGTGTTGAAAAACGTATGACACGCGTGTGTTGATCATTACACTCTCGGCACTCGCGTTTCGCCTGCGGCTCTACCGCCTCGTCTGTAATTACCAACTTTGCACACATGTATCATATAACTTCATAAGTTGGATTAATAGTACTAAAACTTAAATAAAACTGGCCAAGTCCGAGTCGGACTTGCATGGAGGGTTTGCACAATAACAATGTCGACGTTAATAACTACAAAAAACATGGACTGTCTCTTATAAAGGCTTTCCTATAACTTCAAGAGTTAAGTTGGCTGCCCATAACCCATGTCAGGTAGTTTGACTACATTCGTCATACATACATGGCAAATATGAACCGAATTAAATATGAACCGAAAATATATTTTCCGAGACGGTCCATATGAATTTTGTTATGATCTGACCATGGAGCAACGATCTGGCCTTGAAGATATGATGGAATTTCTAAACGATAAGTTAAAAAGCTATAGGTATATCCCGATTGAAGTGTTTTAGTCATTATTGTTGACATTTGTTAATAATGCTTACAGGTATCGGTCAGTGAAAGGTATTAAACATGCATATAGGAAAAATAAATGAAAATCGAAATTAATTTAATATCTTTTACGAATAAATAAGACCGACTTCATGATGGATTTGATTAATAAAATTGTGTGTATAATCAGATTAGAGTTCTAATACCAAGTTATTAATGTTTAAACTATAATTAGCTTTCACGAAGAAACTTTTATTTTATGAAACTTGCTTATTATCCATCATATTCAATTATTCAGTCAAGCGACATTGGCCTCCCCTACTTTAAAATTTCCACAGCAAACGGTCTAGTACGAGCATTTTAATTAAATTATTAATTGGAAATCAAACGATTTAGACTTACCACATCAACTTTTATTTCCATTTTCAAAATAAACTATTCCATCCAAATCCATTTAAACTTTTTGATAACCATTTTTTCTTTTGGCGGGAAATAACGAAGTTCCGAGTAATTTTCCGAGATCGAAATTTGAACACGCGCGGTCCGTCTGAAGGTGTGTACTTCACTGTGACCACAGACTGTGACGGAACAAGGATTTTGAGGCGGCCGTCTCACTAGTTTAGTTGTTTGAGTATGGTTTGGACGAAACAATAAATAAGTCGTAGTCCACAGATGTTTATCGATTGAAAATATATAAACTCTACTAAACTGTGGAAAGGGCAATTTTAGCGGGAAATACACGATTGCTTTTTGTGCGGTTAAATAGTTTAAGTAGGCTGCAAAATAAACAATTTCTATGTCGGGAAATCTTTTATTTGCGCAATGGTTGTGATGTCATATGCCTAGGCGAAAATCGCGAGTTCGAATCCGTCAGTAAAAAAAGAAATTATAATAAAAATATTGTTGAGTTTTCGGCCAGAGTTAAACAACCTGTATAAATAACGTTACGCCGTTCAATTATGAGTTACATATAGAACTACTTCTCAAGATTTGTTACTGACCGAGGATGTGCATAAATTGTCGACAATATTAAACGAAATGCTTCAACCGTGAAGTTTGTGCTCTTTTCCGTTGATAAATTCCATCATATCTACAATATCCATGGTACAATTTATATGGGACCATCTCGGGATCTACCTTGACATATTACAGTTTAAACAATCCAAATCGCATAAGCCGCCTTCGAGTAACCAGTGAACATACATAAAAAAAGCGTCGAACATAGAATCTCCTCCATTTTTTGGAGTCGGTCTTTTTCGTTTCTTTCATCCATGCACTCTCTGAGCCAGAATAATAGTGCTATTAACCAAATCCTGACGTTTTCAGCTGTGTCTAGCTACCTCCAGGTCCACTTTAAACGCTTAATTAACTAAGTACCGCTGCGGTAATTGGACCACCTGGTACAGTCTAATAACCCTTTGTTTAAATGAATCGCATTTAATCGGATTTATTTTTAAGGCGATGGTAGGCACTGACGGACGTCGAATGCCGTGCAGAAGGTCATGGGTTCTAATTCTACAATGAGCTTGAACAATCCTTAGCACGATGGTATAGGGTACTTTGTAGTACCCACCTGGCTGGCTACCACCTTCAAGTTGAAAATTTATTGCTATGTACCGATTAGTGTGTTCCACTTGAGAGCCTGTTCCCTTCTACGTACTTCACGTTTGGTCACATCATCACTAACCTACCTACCATGGTGAGATTGTGGTCAAACATAAGGATATTAGCAGTTAAAATAGTCTACCTGGCCTAGCCACGACAACATCAGGTAATGATTGCATCTTGCAATTTAATTGTAGTTTGCTAAAAGGAAGTAGAAAATGATGAAAAAAAATATTAAATCCGACATCAACAATACGAATAGGATGCGGAGTATAACGCAACCACCAGCCCCCAGACTTCTATTCGTGCATCTCTACCAGTCTTCAACGAGTAAGGAAATATCAAGAAACCAGCCTTGCTGTAGTTCTTTTTTTCGCGACGTTGCTTGCTAGCTCTTATACCGTATCCAACAATTTTAATCTCAGTGTATAAAAGCATAACAAAGTTAGGTACCAATTCTCCTCACACTTGATTTTAATTATAGCTTGTGATAGATATCAATTTCCAAATATTCCTACTAGTAGTAGTAGTGTAGTAGGTACGAAACGACATGTCACGTGATTTAAAACAATACCTAGGTGTAGGTAAATATTTGTTCAACACACTCGTTCGTAAAGTGACAATTATTGCAAAATACAAGTCTGTTTTTTCCTCGCAAGTGTGTTGAAAAATGTCGTATGACACTCGTGTGCATTGATATATTACACTCTCGGCTCTCTTATCGCGTTCGCCTGCGGTGGATTGTTAATAATCAAATTTGCACAGTCATGTATCATTGCATTATTTTTCATAACAATTTAGAGATTCGAGATGCGTATCGCGTAGGATAATAAAAGTCCAATATCGCTTTCGAAATACTAATACTAGACAGTACTAATAGTACCTAGGTACCTAGCAGGGCCTAGCTAGATTCCATATGCTAGCCTTGAGCAGCAGTTAAAAATAACAATAAGCTAGATGACTGAAAAAATCTTTTTAGTACGGCATTTACATTATCAAAAAAATTTTTTTTTAAGTTCCGCGTGACGTCACATTATGGTACAGGCCTCTACTCCCGAACTGTGACGCGCTTTATCTTTGTAATTTTTTAATGATTTTGGTAAAGCAAAAAATACGTGTCCAATATTTTTTGATAATCTAATCGACGGACTAATTAGAATTATTATTTTTTTACCCAGGAATGATCCCTATTGATTTATATATTGTTATAAAAACCCGATCGGGTTTTGTGAGGCTCCAGGTAGGTATAAAAGGAACTGAGTAATAAAAGTATTTGCATATCTACCAACGCGTTTAGCGCGTGTCCAGATTGTCTCTCCTAGAACTAGGAGAGACAATCCTAGGCGTTCCAAAACCTACCTATATCTACCTAGGCTACAGGCATACTTCATGGCTGCAGGCAACTTAGGTACCTATATAAGATCACGTTTCTGTAGAACACGACTAATTAAATTGAATAGCCCTTTTTTTTATTTCTGTAATGCCAACAAAAGTAAATAATAATGTTGATTATTCTAAAATTACTATGGGTACTTTCCTACACAAGTAAGAGCATAAATCCCACCATCAAAAATGTGTAGTACTTAATACTTTACTAACATTAGGATTAAGATTAATTGTATACTAACAAATATGGACATTGTCTGATATAAATAAATAAATAATGATCCTGCCTGACTAGCTAGACCAATGAATGATGGCTCGGACTTTAGATAAGTTTAAAAATATGAAATTTACTCACCCTTTTAAAAAATCGTAGCGTCTCCAGCACCATGATTAAATGTAATTTCACTTTATTGATATATTTTCTACATTGTTATCGTTTTCAATACAGGTAACTGAGTTTTCACTTTTCATTGCAATGGAAAATCGAAATCGGAAACCTTCACATGTCAATTTTATTACCCGGAAAGATTATTATGCGGACAATTTATAAAATACAATTTTCCATGTGATGAAAAGCCCGCACTGAGCTTTTCATTTTATCCGCATTGTCAAATAAGCGAAAAGTAAATATTTGTTATGATGATACAGAAATCGTTGCGTGAAAACGATACATTTACAGCGCTTCAAGCATTAGAATTCAAGCATAGAATTATTTAATTCAAAAATGTTTGTGGCTTCTATGTTCGCGTATTTACGTAGCTTTCTATGGTTCCTTTTTGTATAAAATTGAGAACCTCCTCCTTTTTTTGGAAATCGGATAAAAATAGGTTGAATGTAGGTGACTATGTTATTATTTTCTTGCTGGCAATAAATTTATAAACTGGCTGGCAATTATTATCATTTTGTCAACAAACAAATGTATGTCATTAATTTTTGTTCTTGAACAGTGCAGTGATTAAAATTAAATTACCTAATAGGTAATTAACTCCAAACTTGATGCCAAGAAATAATACAATAGATAGACCAATACAGGTGTAGGAGCTTGATGCAATGATGGAAGCGCTTGATGGTGGAAGTGAAAAATAAGAAGATTGATCGCATATTGCGCGCGCACATTGCTGTGTTGTTTTGTTTGTTTGTTTTGTTTCCGAGCGAGTGTCTGGCTGCTGACTGTGTCGGTAAAACAGTTTGGTTGTCAATCCTCGCGATATTCTTCCTACATTTGATTTCCGAGACGATTACGTTACGATTTTAAAAGTGTCGTTTCCAGCCTTGATTGTGAAAAATATAAAGGGATAAGTACTTATGCCAGACGAATTCATTGATTGCAGGTCAAAATGGATTCAGGTAAATCTTACCACACGAAATATCTTACCAGATTGTCAATTTAATTTCGTTTTCATCTCGTTACTCGACATATAACACTTTGGGTATGTTTATTTTTATTGTAGAAGAAGTAAATATATTTTTTTTAAACTAATCACTGAAAACTGTTAATGAAATCTCTTCCTTACCAACGGGATGAGCTTAGACCTAAATAGATGCTGCAAAAGTTATGAGACTATTTTGACATAGTTTTGTAATTTAAATCTTGATCTTATTATTCTCTTTTTAAAATATTTATATTTTTTTAACTTTTCAACCAAACCTAAGATTTAAAAAGAAGACAAGTAAGCTTTGATCAGCTGAATGCTCTGCTGGAATTCCTCAAGGAGCATCAAGAGCTAGCAAAGGGTCTGACAAGAGGTCGGAGAGGCAAGCTGCACACATTGAAACTCTGGAACCAGTGCGCTAAAAAGCTTAATGTTATTAAAGATGGTGCCACCAAGGATGGGAAGGGCTGGTCTAAGGTAAATTTTTTTTAATCAACATTCTCTTTGATGTTTACTGCCAAAAGGTTTTTTTGTGGCATAAAAACTATTGTACTTATACCTATGTACATGTAAAAAATAAAACTATTTATCATATTTGGGCAGACTTGCAGGGATACGGTATTTGATTGCTTGATTCGGGTTTCGAATTATATTTATTATTAGCAATTGTAAGGTAATGCTTACTGGTCTTTCTAACTCTTTAGCATTATTTAGCATTTAGATCATAATATAATTCTCCACTTTACTCAAAAAGGAAACCAATATAAGCTAAGCTTAGTAATATAATAAACTGGATGGCTCTTGATGGAGGCCACTACTCACGATGATGACTTACATAAAATTTGCTTATAGTCTAAGGACTGATCGCAGATAGGCGAAAAATATAAAAAAGGGAAAAACGCAATCAACAACTCTTTTTTTTTTCTTTGGAATCTTTACTCATTTGAATTTATTTAACAAGTAGTATCCTGGTCTGGTTTACCATGGTAAACTTGGAAGATATAACTTAAAAGATGTTAGAAACCAAATCAAAATGTATTGTAGTTTAACAGATCTTCTCATATAAACAGACTGATGGAAATAGCATCTGTGTTTTATACTGAGAAGAGAAATCCCATCAAAAATTAATATTGCTCAATGGAATATACCTTTTTTATACTACTAAGATAGCAAGCAAGCATATGGTCCACCTGATGGTATGTATGGATGCCGAAGCCTATGGATGGATGCTTGCAACACCAGAAGTATTACTCAAGTGTTGCCGACTCTGCAATATAGAGGTGTGTAACTCAGCTCTGAACTAGCTCAATGAATCAGCTCAAACGGGTTTGAGCCGTTGAGCTCACGCTCAACAACAAAATGACGAGTTCACGGCTCAATCGGGGTCATATTGTGACTCCCTCAACAGATTAGTCTTGTGATTCTGATCTATGTATTATTATTTCTTCTAAACCATTTAAATAATAATGTATTAATCTAATTCAATAAATAAATAAAATATTTAACATAAATAGATAATTTAAAATGGCTTTAATGATTCCAACTCTAAAGTATAAAAAGAGTCCGCGCGGCAGCTCATTCGGCTCGATTCCACGTGCGGCTCACATTGACCGGGCACGCATATCGTGAACTAGAGGTAGGTATAAATTGAGCTGATTCATTGAACCGGCTCACACACTTGAGCCGTGAGCTATTATGCAGCTCGAGTATTTTTGATGAGTTACACACCTCTACTGCAATAATATTTTGATACCATTCTTGAAGAACCCGTGTTTAACCCTATGATGTTTGACCCATGCTGTACTACATTATGGTTATGGTGCGTCCACGCTACGTGAACCGAGCACGAGCAGAGCCTCTATTCGTTCGTTGCTCGCGAAGTCACGTGGGGACGTACAACGAGCCTACATCACATTCGGCGGAGCGCAGTCGAGCGCGAGCCGAATGCTCGTTCGAGGCTCGCAAGTCCGTCCACGCTATGCGAATCCATGCTCCATGTGTGCTCGATTCGCGTAGCGTTGACGCACCATTAAAAACTTAACTAACTTACAATCGCACTTAAAATACCAAATATTTTTCAGTATTGGTGCGATTGGAAATACCGCGTTCGCCGACGCGCTTTGGAACTGAAGGCAGCTAAAGAGAGCAATAGACCACCACCAGATGGCGTCACACCCTTGTCGCAGATGGAGGAGACCATACTGGGCATTATTGGAGAGAATGCAGTTGATGGAGTTATCATTAAAACTGATCCATTAGGGGAAGGGGTATGTAATTAAAACGTAATCATTAGGTAATGAGTTAGAATTGATGTTTGAAAGAAAACGTGTCGGGCAACATGCAGTGTAGTGTTCCGTAATTGTTGCCTGTCCCATATGCGGACTTAGAACGGAGCTATTTGACGGTCCTATTGGCGCGTTTAGTTAAGACTGGTTGAGATTCCACCTATCGCGCCGCAGGTCGTGGCTTCGATTCCCACACAGGACATGCATTTGTGTGCATGAACATGTCTGTATGTCCTGGGTCTGGGTGTAATTATGTATATTAAGTATGTATTTACAAACAAAAAAGTAGTATATGTTTTATATCAGTTATCTAGTTTCCATAGTACAAGCTCTGCTTAGTTTGGGATCAGTTAGCCGTGTGTGAGGAATGTCCCAGGATATTTATTTTTGTACTACCTGTTTACACAATAAGTGCCACTTCATGTGGCATGTAAGTAATTTTCAATAGAATTTGTATGAGATATTTTTTATACAACTAATTCGGAAGGGAAGCATTCGGCCCGGCCGGTGTTAAGCAGTTACCGTTGCCCTATGAACGCTTTCAACACACATGGCATCACTGTCGTATTATCGAAATTTCTTGATGAATAATTGAATTTAAGACTAGTATAATTATTTAGTTAAGCTTTTGAGTACATTTTCAGGACACAGAAGAGGAGGAACCTGATCACAATGGTCATAATGATGTATCAGCTAACCAATTTTTTGGTAAGTTATTTCAGATTAGGTTTATTTTCGATTAACGCGATCTATTCTTGATACTTGATCTCGTACAAGCGTAAATGGTGTAAATGAAACATTGTTTTTCAGGTAGTCGTTCAAGATTAAGGAGTGGACGGAAGAGGCGGCACTCTGCCAAAGACCTCTTAGACCTGGACCAGCACGGCGGCCCCAGCAGTCCGCCAGAGCAGAAGCCGACGGTTCATAATGATGAAAACGGTGACTTGGATGACACAGGTAGGTACAAACTAGACTAAAAACAGACAAATATTGCATATATTTATTACTAGCTACCGTTCCGTGGTTACACCCGCTTCCCCAGGATGAAAAGTACCCAATATATATTTCAAGGTTCTTATAAGTTTCATGAAAATCTGTTCAGCTGTTACGAAGCTGAGTGGCGTGGCCCATTGGCTTATATTGGTGGGTCGTCCTCAAACCATGGTTTGGAGCCAAACCAAAATTCTACATACAATAAAATCGATGGCCGAAATGTGGCTGAACATGATTGGAATAACTTTCGCTTACATTGCATCGGCTTTTAAGGGCCAGCCCTCCTTGGAAAAAGATCCTAGATACGCCAATGGCGTGGACAATATGCCTCGTGCGCATAACACAAAATTCCACCTCATAAAAATTAATAATAATAAAACTGTACTCTTCGGGGTATATTGCAGTGAGTACAGCTACATTTTTTTTTTTTTTTTTACTGTTTATAGGCCTGTGTTTGACCGCAATCTCACCATGGTAAGTGATGATGTGGCCGAAGGTGGTAAGCACACAAAGCCTAGAAGGAACTGGCTCTCAAGTGCAGCTATCGGAACACACCGAAAGGTGCTTGGCGACAGATTTTCAACTTAAGGGTGGTAGCCAGCCAGGCGGGTACTACAAAGTACCCTACCACCGTGCTATGGTTTCCTCACGATGTTTTCCTTCACCGAAAGCTCAAGCTCATTGTAGGATTCGAACCCGGGACCTTCGCCTCGGTATCCGACGTCACTACCACTGAGCTATCATCGCCTTATAATTTCGCAAGCCTATGATGATCCGCTGCAGTAACGCCAATTCCTTGAATAGCTCACAGTGTAACTGTGGCTTTAGGGTACTATCTCGAGAAAGTATTTTTAATAAAAACCTACCGATGTGAACTTATAATGGTTTTCATTGTATCAAAATATACCAATAAAAATTGAAAGAACCTTACTGTTAAATATTGAAGATAAGTGCGGAAGTACTTTCACACTTGCCCTTCGGTACAGGACAATTATTGTATTTTTCTTGAAGAAAAATAAAACATGAACATCTAAAGTCGTAAAGATTCTTTACGTATATATGAAGTTTGTGTAATATTTGGGGTGTTCTGGGATATTGCTGATATTATTTTGTCAATACCAATAGAATTGAATATATTTAGATTTTACAGTGCAGTTGAATTTGGAAAACGTTCAAATAGTTAAAAAATCCTCGCTCGCTAGCTCGTGAATAAGATCAGTATCCTCTCTGTAGTCCAAGCTTAGGTAGACATCAATTTTTATTAAAAAAATGGTTATTTCACCGAATAAATATTGTGAAAACATAACAAATATACCGACTAAAGGTCATCACTCAATATAACAGCACCGCGTCGCCTCAGCAAGAACGTGCCATCCAAGAGACGTCTTTAAATCATGTGCGTAAATTTTATAATGACAAGATAAAATAGCTGTCGGCTCGCGGCAAGCATTAACTATTTCATCTTATCATTATAAAATTTATTTTCAGAGTCAGTCTACTTTGTAGTTTTGCCGCCGCACCGAGGCACGCAATTGTTGTCAGTGTCATGAGAATGTAAATAGTATGTAATGAATCTAAGCTTGTTTTGAAAGAGTAATTGCTGAGTTTATTCTCGGCTCTTCTCAGCAAATGCAACCTTCCGAACCGGTATCAGAGTATTAGAGTTAGACTTTTCATATGTGCCTGCGAAGGTCTATTTGAATAAATGATTTTGAATTTTAACGCACATAATTTTAAAGCCCGCACTTGGACGGCAGTTTTTGCTGAGGCGACGTGGTGCTATTATAGTGACTGATAACCTTTACTTAGATTATTAATACATGTAAATAATAGCTTACTATGTAACTGTCTGATGTCTCAAACATTGTTTTGGAGTTTGTGTTCACAACCTATCATATCGCAAGATCACTGAGTAATAGTGAGGTAAGTACGTTCCTTTTTGGTTTTCAGATGACGACGACGCATCAGAGTTCCTACGGCTGGAGAGAGAGAAGTTAGAAAACTCCAAGAGAGTATTAGAATCCATACAATCAATCGCTTCAGAGATAACAAGACTGGCTGACGTCATGACTCATATTAGAGACGTTTTAATTAATAATAGAATAAATATCTAGTTATATTATAAAGATTTTTATAATTAATTAATACCCACTTCTATCTTACGTGTTCCTAGCATTTCATATGAAAATACTGTAATAAATGTTTAAACAAACGGAGGAATAAAACAAAGATCTCTATTTAATATTTACCTACCTACATAATTATGCAACTTGCCTTTTTTAGGGCTCTCCTAAAGGGTGTCAACTCCTGTTGACACCCCCCTATTACTAAGCTGTCTGTCCGTCCGTCCGTCCGCCCGTACGTCTGTATGTCACTGGGTTATCTCATGAATTAAAATAGGTAGACAGTTGAAATTTTCACAAAATATGTATTTGTATTGCCGCTATAACAAAAAATAATAAAATTAAGGGGCTCCCATACAATAGAAACGTCTTTACGGCAACCTTCGTGTGCGAGTCCGACTCACACTTGGCCGGTTTAATTTTTTTCTTTCTATTAAAGCTATCTAACTTAATGCGACCTAGTTATATTTTCAGCACAATTTTTCAGCTATATCTGTAAATCGAGATCTGGTTTAGACGATGTCCTTCATTCGAGTCGATTTCAATGAACGTATCGTATCATATTATTATAACGAACGGGATCAAGTAGTTCAAACCGATAATAAATTACAGATATTGTACCAAATGGTTACCAGTACATGATTAGTGATCAGTGTAATATGAACATTTCTTATTAAACTTAAAAAAATGTTAGTGAATAATATGGCGTATGTGATATTCTTTTTAGTTTTGGTTGTAAGGTGAGTTCATTAAAGAGGATTTATAGAAACAATTGGGATAAAAAGTGCTTGAAAATCGAACGTAATTCATTAAAAAAAAATCATTTTTATACTTCTTCGTCTCTAATGCCAAATCTTAAACTCCTGCGTGCGCGCAATATGCTGATAAAGGGGTCCGAATATTTGTTTTTACGTATTTATATAAAGATACTTAGCATTACGCCCTCCCCAATATTACCTTCATGGCTTGAATTTCGGGAAATCATTTCTTTGCACCTCTAAGGTTTACTCAAGGAATCATCATCAGCCTTTAAGTTCACTGCTGGACATAGGCTTCTCCCAGAGCGCGTCACTCCTTCCGATATCTTGGCACACTCATCCAGCCCAGTCCGGCCATTTTTTTGAGGTCGTTCATCGGGCTTGGGAGCGCCCCACACTATGTTTGCCAAGACGCTATCTGCACTCTTAGACTCGTCTGCTCCATCGACAGTCGGTTCCTCGGCAGACGTGACCAGCGTATTACCACTTCAGCTCGCTATTTTGATGAGCTATGTCGGTTACTTTGGTTACTCAAGGAATTTGTCCTCCAAATTTCGAATCTCTTGGTCCATCTATTTAGGCCTTGCGTTACATTTTAAATCAAGTACAAAGAGCAACGCACGCAAGATAATAAAAAAACTATAGAACACATAATGAGATTTGTATTACATAGGTTTAGGTCTAATTTATAATGATGGACATTAGGTTGCAGATTTTTTAAATAAATAAGTAATTTAATTATTATGTTATCGTAGACAAAGCAAGTACTACACAACTTTGTCATTTTATTGCGTTGCAATGCAAATTTACTTTTGGTTTAAACTTGAATAAATAAAATACGTATTATAAGGTAGGTTGCCAGAATTGCTCTATTTATTATTATTTAAATATTTACGTAAACTTACATTTTTTATAAACGTTTTTCAGTGTAACCGCAAGAGTAGCAAATAAAGAAAAACTTCCCGATGTATTATCTAATTTAATACCAAAAGTCGATAAACAAGGAACAGCACAAATTGTCATAGACGTCAACAAACTACAGGAAGGTCTTAAAGAAATCAATGAGACACAGCATGCAAACAAAACTAAGCCATGCAGCACCCATACAGAATCTGAAGAAATATCGAATCACATTTTAGATACAGATGAACCTTGTGTACCTGAAATTAAGGTTGATAATGGCACGGCATTAATCCTAACACCGTATATCCAAGATGGACGGATCGCAGAGGCGAGAAATGCCAGTAGGGTTGACTCTAGTCTTTTTTTAGGAATCGAAAGTTATTCAGGATTTCTAACTGTGAATGAAACGTACAATTCGAACCTTTTCTTTTGGTACTTTCCTGTTTTGAATAAGCCTTTGAATGAAACTCCTTGGATTATATGGCTGCAAGGTGGACCTGGCGCCTCCAGCATGACGGGGCTGTTTGACGAAATCGGCCCTTTCAAGGTTTATCAAAACGGTTCCTTGTTATGTAAGTAAATGTTTGGTCACTTGCTCTCTTATCGGTGTAACATATGATTACGCCATAATTTATGATTTGGTACAATTCTCTACTATGGCGTTGTTTTTAAATTTACTACTATTAGCCTACTCTTACAGTAAACCAATACACGTGGCTTCGGAATCACTCGCTGGTATTCATCGACAACCCTGTTGGCTCTGGGTATAGCTTCACAGAACATGCCGACGGCTTCGTCAAGGATATGAATACGGTAACACTTTATTATGTATTAGCCTGCATTGACACGCGCCCTCTTGTTTAATGATAGTCTTTGTAATCTGAACTCTAATATCATGTATTTTGAGTCTAATTTATTTATGTGTCACATATTATGTTGGCAAATTACCCAGGGCCCAGTATCTACGTCTCGTCAATAAAATATTAGGTACAGTATAGAAGTTAACCTGAAGAATTTGGGCAACCTTGAGCATGAAAGATCATAAACTCAATAGATAAATCTTAAATTTCAGTACGGCCTGCACATGTACACGGCGGTGAAGCAACTGGTCCAGATATTCCCGGAACTGAGAGTAGCCCCTCTGTACATAGCAGGGGAATCGTACGCGGGCAAGTACGTCCCTGCTTTGGCCATGGAGATCTTCAACCATAGGAATGTGCCTGGAGTTGATATTAATTTGCAGGTTTGTGACATTGCATCTTAATATTCTGTGAATTTTATTGTAGGTACTACTTAGGTAGGTACTTAGTATTGGGAGCGTATTATGAGTAAATTAATACAAAAATTATTAAGCCAAGAGCGAGTCTTGGACGTAAAGACAGCAATACTTACAAGAAACATTTTAATTATTTTTTCAACACACTCGCTCGTAAAGTGACATTTATTGCACCGTTTTTAGTATCTTAATGCAGCTTATTATGCACTAGTGCTTTTTACTTTACATTACCGCACAGTTTTATGATAGGTATAATCTCGATTATGATTAGTTTGTTTGTACCTCACTGCAAGTGATATATGTGTAGACCAGGCATTCTTAATTTAAACGGGTAAAATGGCTGGCGTGTGGTTAATTATTAACAAAAAATTACTTTAAAAAATCAAGTCTGTGTTTTTCCTCGCAAGTGTGTTGAAAAACTTCATATGACACGAGTGTGCATTGATTATTACACTCGCGGCTCACTTAATACCGCCTCGAGTGTTAATAACCAACATTGCATACGTGTATCATAATGTACTATTATTTAATTTTTATTATTTGTTCTTATGGTGACATTAGAAATACACATTCTGCGAAAATTACACTGTCTACCTATTATATTTCATGAGATACAGCCCACTGACAGACAGAGTGACGAACGGTACCCGTTGGGTACGGAACCCTAAAAATGGACCCCAAATTAAACTAAATCGGTGATCCCTGACATAGGGGATGATAATCGGCAACGCCTACGTGGATCCCGCGATGATATCGCAACTGGTGCGTCCCTTCTACTACTTCGGCCTGCTCCAGAAGGAACAACTGGATATCTTGCAGCCGCTGGTAGATTCCTTCCACCAGGATATAGCGGATAATAATAGCATTGGTGCTAAGAATGTAAGTGTAAAAACCTATGTTTATTGTTGATCAAAAATATAGACGCGGCCATTTTGCGGTGAAATATGGAACTTACTTGTACCAATTAATATGGCTTACCGATGTACCTGCGCAGAAGAAACATTTTCAAAGCGCGGGAATCACTATTGTTCGGCAGCTGCCGCCATGATAGCGCGCGCCGTGTGGAGGGGCGTGACTTGCGAGTGAGACGGAACTAACAGCTGCAGTGTATTATGAACCTTATAGTAGTGATCTAAGGTTGATTGTAAGTTTTAAGCATTCTTTCGTTAATCATCGGGGCCATACTTTCTTTTCTGTGCGAACGAAGATTCACGGCGCGCCATATAAGTTGGGTAATACTGTACCGAATTCTTTAAGTATTGAATGGTCTTAAATGGGTAAGCTTCAGATGGCTTTTACACTTTTTTATGAGTTATTGAAATCGTAAATATTGTCAACTAGCTGCCCCCGCGGTTTCACCTGCGCGCGGTACCCTAATTCTTTTTCTAAAATAAAAGTAGACTTAGTTACTCCTTATAACATTAGCTATAAAATATAAAGAATATTGGAGCGATGAAGAATTTTTTTCGATATTTTTTGTCTGTGTGTAACGGCAACAGCAACCCAGGGTACTCTCTTAGACTTTTGTGTGCACTTATTTAATTTTTCCCCTCCAGAAATGGAACAGCCTTATCACAGTGCTGCTAATCCTGACTCATCAGAAGCACGCATACAACTTCCTAAGAGATGACCTTGCAGTTGGGAGGTACGTACCTTTCCTCAAGAAATCTGAAGTGAAGAGAGCATTGCACGTCGGTGATATCAAGTTTAGCTTCGTGAATTTCACAGTGAATTCAGAACTAGCGCCAGACTTCCTCAGCAGTGCGAAGCCGTTGTTTGAAACATTGCTGGACCATTACAGAGTTCTCACTTATTGGTAAGTTTTATATTTGATTTTATTTATAAATTCAAATTATATATTTGTTAAAATTAATGAAGATATTACAATTTATATGACAGTCTCATTATTTTGTATCTTTATTGTAAACACAGCTACAAAATACGTATCACATAACTCTCTTCCGGGGTCTGTGTTTCCCGACATCTATAACCTAGATGTATTCAAGGCCAGAGTGAATAGGCTTTTTCTGGGTAAGCGTGCTACATCCTCGGCCTCGTCATAACTCCTCATGGGGTCAGTCGTATGTCAAACGCAAGCCCATAAAACATTAAAAAAAACATACAATTTCAAACTTTGTTTGAAGACGATATTTGTCATATAAGAAGGCTAGATAATTATTGCATCCAAGCGGATACATGATTTAGTAACATTAACACGGATACATCTCTTTGCAGTCGACTGTAACTGTTTATATTTTCATTCCTGACGAGGTAGGCAGATATCTGAGTTTTAAGAAAGCCTGCTTATCACCGGAGATATGTTTATGTCCCATCATGCGGTCACGTATGTGCATTTTCGCTGGGACAAAAAATTGCCATTATTTTTATGGAATATCCATAGACGTATAAAAAAATTAAGACGGAGTGTCAAGCGAAAATCAAGTGAAGCTGAAAATTTCCTACATATGCGTGACAAAAAAAAGTACTGGCCCAAGCAGGCACAAAATGATACTGAGCCTTATTGTCACTGTCAACGTCTCATTGTGGAATAACAACCGATCGGCTTCCTATGGTGTATATGTATGTGTGAGGCCATGTATTTACAAGAACGCTGGTTTCCTTTTGGTGCTTCACTCGTTTATAGGGCGACACTACGTCCTGATTTTTTTATACGTCCATGGGAATATCCTAATTATGCGGGATATTCCACAAATATTCTAAACTTGCTTATAAATTTGCAACCCCTCCTAGGACGGTTTCGGTTTCGGTTTCTCCGTCAGAAACCTTTCCAGCTCGCCAAAATTATAAAAATGAAAGTATTGATATCGTGATGGCAATACACTCTTTTCATAGGTTACAACAAATGCGGGTAATGCAGACACATTGCAGCTATCAGAATGATCCGTGAATTGATACAAAACAATTTTAGGCAGATAAAGGGACAACGCGTGGATCTTCTATAACGTCAATAAAACGTTTGCATATCCCCGATAACAACAAGTAAACAAACGTGACATCTTTGAAATAATCACAGAATTCACGTGCCTCTAATTACTGTTTTATACCGATAAAAGCAACTTTGTAATTATTAAGGTTAGGTTCGATATCGTTTATATACCGCAAATTATGGAAACTCGCATTTATAGTTAAAATAATTAAAGTTAAATTTGCAGCGGACAACTGGACCAGATGTTGCCATGTGTGTTTACATCTGAAAACTATCGCACGTGGAAATGGAATGCGTCCAATGAGTTCCTCGAAGCTACCAGATTACCTTACATCTATAAAAATAGGCTGTCTGGGTAAGTTGGGATATTTTATTTTAATACTGTTTTACGAGTAACTACTACTACTACTACTAGTTACTAAGGGTTGGCGCTCGCTATAATAAAATAATTGCGAAATATATTGTTCCGTGACAAAAATACTTACCCCCTTATTCATAATCGCTTTTTAACTAAATCAGTGTAATAGTGTCCTCCGTCTCACTCTTTCGATCACCAAATATCACGTGTCAGATAAAGACTTCAGAATTTTAGCTAATCAACGTTTAATAACTTTATTATGATTAAGGGGGTTAGTTTACAGGATGAATTTTTAAATGGGCATGGAATGCCCAAAAATTCCCAATGGAGTCTTAAGGCCGAATTTGATGATTTTTTTTCCTTTGTGTATGTGTAGGCTTGTGTTTGACTGCAATCACACCATGGTAATATATTAAATTCTATTTTACAAGCTTTTTATTAACTTGAAATGTATGTATTATGTTCGGGTCAAATCTTACAAAATGAATTTCACCCACTTCCAGTGGTCGGATTGAATGATATTTGGTATACGTTAGTATATTGGAAGACAATGCTGTATAATAAAGTCTATGACTTTTCAATGTTTTTGGTTTCTCTTTCAATAAAGTCATCATACCGACAGCACGACATAATAAAAACTTTTTAACAAAAAAATTAATCCACCGAAAAAACTGAAAAGCAAAAAATAATTTTAAATATACTTAACTTGAATTTTATAAGGTTTTGCAGTCGGGGATAAACCAATAACCTACGTAGTAGTATTTTCAGTTTTTTCGGTGGTTTAATTTTTTTGTTAAAAAGTTTTTATTTTATAATTTTTTGTGGCTCTAATCTACTAATTACTACAACTTTTTGATTTATTTTGATGTAATACACAATTCAGCATTAAAATCTGAAGATGAACACTAAATCACCCCTATTTTCCCACTCTTAGGGTAGGTTTTTTGCCAAATTTATATGGGGCCAACCTCGAGGTATACCCTATCCAATAAAAAAAGAATTATCAAAATCGGACCACTCTGTAAAAAGTTATGCGTGATCATAAAAAAAAAATATACGCGTCGACTTGTAAACCTCCTCCGTTTTTTCGTCGGTTAAAAATAGTCAATCCCACCATTTAACTTGGTCCTTCGAGCCGGATATGAACCAGCGACCTATGGATACACGTACCAAAAAAGCTTGTATTTTCACAAAAACTTATTGTTTCCAGTTACCACAAAAGCGGTGGTCACCTGACAGAGGTAGTAATCCGTGGCGCCGGGCACATGGTCCCGCTGGACGCGCCGGAGCCGACGCAGGCTCTGGTCGCGCGGTGGACCCACCAACACCTGCTTAGCAACCAATTCAGTATCCTATCAACATCTTTCATACAAGAATACGTTAAGAATAATACTTTGATCCATTTCCTGTAAATTGGATGGTACAAAAATATAATAAATCAAGTGATATTTACGTGTGAATAAGAATAAGTAAGAAAAATAAATGGAATTTAATTGTTTTACACCTGTTTTACTGTATACGGCATGATAATCGATCCTCAATGCAAGCAGGTGCATTATACGACTACCTTAGCAGCCGGGCTATTGCGTATCTTTAGTGGTAATCGTTACGAACACTATTAATGATTTCATCCAATGACGCGGAACGACGATGACCATTCGTGCACCCTGATTGGATGAAATTTATTAGTGGTGTTCGTTACGATTACCATATATTATATACGTATTATAAATTACATTCATGATCACTTGTCCCGGTGATATATTGTGGTAAAAGCAGCAGCCATTTATAGGGTTTATGCACTCATGGAGGGCAAAGTTATTTATTTTATTTTTAATGTAATTTTTATAATTGTAGCTGCAGTTAAAAGTTTTAACAAAACACAAACAATATGCACAAATAAACAACAAAATTTTAAACTGAATCAAGTTTTAAATGTATAGGAAAAAGGAAACGCTGCGAGCCTGCTGGTATAACCTTGCCGTTAATGGAAAGCTGCTATTTTTTAACTTTTCATACAAAAGGTCAACTTTACTCGACTATAATGTACGAAAAGTATTTTTTTGTGAATTCTTTGTTTGTTCCATAGTAAAAGTTGTTCAGAATGACTAACCCAACATAGGTTTCGAAAATATGCCATCTCGAAATCTCCACCCAGTATACTCTATATCAAATTGTATATTTGTTAAGTTTTAAAAGATACCTTATTAATACAATAACTCAGGTGAGGAAGGTCGCCAGAGCTTATTGGGGGGGGGGGGGGGAAAGATCGGTAACGCGTGAGTGATGCCTCAGGCGGGCCGTATGCTTGTTTACCGACTTCGTCGTATATAAATAAAAATTCTATAATTGGACCACTTGCATCAACCGGGGAATTTTTATTATAATTTAACCCGTAGTCATCGCGTCAGTTTAATCCAATTGTGTCAAAAGCTGGGTTAAAATCAGGTTGACGCAAGGACGCAAGTGAGAGAGCCTTTATTCTAACAGTGTAATGAGTAATGAATTGGATTCACATGTTTATTCGTGGTTCTGAAGTAGGTCCATTGTAAAAGGCGCGAAATTATGTTTATATAGGTACGCTGATTGCGATGATAAATAGCGACTAGCGAGCAATCAACACAATGACTTCAGTTTTCTTTGCACTAACAACAAATACAAATGACACAACATTTTGTAAATATTAAAGTTTTTAGGATGGTCCTTCTCTTGAGGTAAGTTTAACAATACTCTAACCCCCTTAGTCATAAAACGTTATTTAACTAATAAGCTGATTAAGTGGTCACCTAAATAACGTCAAATTGTTTGACAATGACAGCAAGGTGACGTTATTTATTTGACCATTTATTCAGTAGATTTAGTTAAATAGCGTTTATGAGTAAGGCCGTAAATATCAGAAATTGATCCGTGAATGACAATCAAAACGAAGAACTAAAACGGAAACCTTGAGGCAGAGGTGGATTATCCGTAAGGCAAACTAGGCACGTGCCTAGGGGCGTGTAGTTACAAGGGGCGCGCGAGCTCAGAATTTTTAAATAAATAAAGAAAATAACATATCGACGATAAAGAACTAAATGCTGATCTATAATCTAAATCTATAATAGATTATATTGCACAAGCATCGATATACTCGTATTATGCAATATTGCGTGTTTGTTGCGTCGTCGCGTCGTTTTCGAGCGTCGGGCGGGGTAGACCGATTTCAAAAATTCTTTCACCTGTAGAAAGCTACGCTATTCCCACGGTAACGGGATCTATGCGGGTGAAATCGCGGGACGTTGCGTCTAGTGATATATTCATAACACACCATCATCTGTCAACACACATCAGCGTTGCCAGATTTTTTTCGGGCAAAGCGGGATTTTGAACCATCTAGAGAAAAAAAAGCGGGATTCTATCGTCAAAAGCGGGACATACTAAAAAAACCGGCCAAGTGCGAGTCGGACTCGCGTAAGTTTTTTCCCCTTTCTTCCGATTATGAAGTACCTTTTTTTTATGACGTACTAACTACAAAACACTTTTCGGATTCCTTCCTTTACATACTACATGAAATTGCTTCTTGCCAAATTTCATGGTTCTAGGTCAACGGGAAGTACCCTATAGGTTTTGATTCCCTTGCGGGCGTCAAATATACGGCCGTATCTTTTGATTGCGTTGACAAGAACTAGAAGTTTGATTTTTGTACGTCTCAGTGACATTTAGCGCACTTTGGCGCGACACCACTGCGATGATTAAGACGCGTCGCAGGAAAGCTGATACCATTTCTGAGTAGTGGTGTCTTTACAATTACCCACTTCTACGTCCAACGATGTTTTCAATTTCACCGTCGAGTAATCCTTGAAAAGCGGGACTGGGCCTATCCCGCGCGGGACATTTAATTTTGGGCTAAAAATCGGGACGCCCCGCCAAAATCGGGACGTCGGGCAACGCTGACACACATATACATTAAGGTCTATTTCCCTGAGCAGAATCATGAATTTCGATGTTCGTTCTGTCGTCCCTCTTGATTTCTTCACAGTTATAACGTCATATTTCATTCGCGCATTAGCGTAAGTACAAGGGTCCTGGTCTACTAAAGTCTAGGGTTTGATGATACAACGTCATCGTAATTGCAAAAACAACTAGTTAAAATTTATAGTATTATGATGGCCATTTATGGCCGGTACAGGGGCGCCGATTAAGTGATTGCCTAAGGCGCTCTGGACCTTTAATCCGCCACTGCCTTGAGGATAACGTAAGTTAATAGCCAGTCTAAAAACTGTGTTCTTAAACTTTTTTTCAATTAGTGGTGAATTGATTACACACTTGTGTAGAATCATGATGGTATAGGTTCGATTCTTTGGCTCATATAACTTGTAGGGATTCATCTTTAATCTGGATATTTGCTACATGTCTTTAATCATTGGGTCTTCCGATGAAGCAAAGTATCAAAATCTTTAGGAAACTAATGGTTTTTTTAAACTATATATAGGCTTGAGTTTGATCACAATTTCACCATGGTAAGTGATGATGTAGCCGAAGGAACTGACTCTCAAGTGCAGCTGCGAGTACACATGTACACAGTAAGTACCTAATTACACTTTAACTCCAAGAAGTCCACCAATCCAAAGGCTCAGGCCACCACGATTCATCTCCTTATCATTTTTAAATAACATAAAAAGCGTAGTTCATTTTTCGTAGATGGATTACACATTTTTTCAGTAGCTATTCATTATCGGCTGAAAATGACACAGTATCTGCAAATGCACCTGCTAAAGAATCAGAAAGCCTTCGGGATAACGTAGAGGTTATAGACAGTGGAACAGATATTTCAGATGGTAAGGCTATTGTATGTTTGACCACAATTTCAACGTGGTTCGTGATAATGTGGCCGAAGGTGGTAAGCACACAAAGCCTGGAAGAATGCCTCTTAAGTGCAGTTGTCGGAGCATACCGGTAGGTGGCGATATTTTTTTTAATTTGAGGGTGGTAGTTACAGTGGCAGGCCGATTTGATTCAATCTTCCACTATAAGGCAGCCATGACAATCTTTGCCGAACCCCATTTTTTTTTTAGTTAATTAAACAGGTGTTAGCGAGATCAATACAGCAGAAAAAGAGACTGTAACCGGTTCTGCAGTGACAAAGCATCTAAACAAAGGTCGAAGAAACCCCTTGTTTTGGAAAAAATCTACGATGACTTTTTCCAAAACACTTTATTATTTATTCTGAGTAGGATGGTGATGATGAAATAAGTCTGTGGTGCTGATGGACAAGACGAGACTCAATAATAATTAAGATATAAATAAAAATGCCCTGATTAATCAGTGGTAGGCTATCACCTGGGGTGGGGTAACTTACTAAATGTAGATCAGTCAGAAAAAAAGTGTTTACTATAAAGGCAGTTATGTAGTAGGGACCTAGTCTAAATAAAGAAAGACCTTGTCCAGAAAAAAATGTACACAACACAGTCGCTCATTTATGGAGTGGAGTTTTATGTATGTTTGGTGACGTCACCCGGCTAGCCGGCTGGCACGAAACACGCACGCTGCTAGTGATGTGATGGACTCGCAACTTGTTCGCTAGAACTTATTTGCCGAATACGCAACTGTTTACTGTAACTTATATTGTAATTTCCGTGACTGCCAATGGAAATTGAAACTTAGAGAGAGCAAATTCTATAATAAGTCCAATCAGAAAAGTAAGTACATACTTATAATAGGTAGGTAGGTAGGCATATGTACCTAACTCCCATCCGGCTTAACAGAATTTTTTACTAATGAACACGAAAAGAATCTTTTAACTAAGGTCTGCTTTAGTTTTTCGAATTCTGTATCATTTCTTTTCACCACTTATATTAATTAGTAAGAAAAGGTGGTTTGAAATATTGACTTCGTCGAACAATTGCACCAGGTGACCTCCAGCAGCCGTTATTTGTATACGGTATACCTACATACATTCTTCCTTTTATTAATTCGGTTTCGTGCTAGCTGCCATGCAACACTGACTTTATAAAACAGATTCGCAGTTTTTCGCAGTCGCGCGCGTCGCGTCGCACGCAGTTCGCGCATGCGTTTACGTAGTTCACACGTGTGTTGATATTCCACTTTGCCGTTTACAGTAACTTTTGTTTATAAACCACCATAAATAAACTATGTGAAAATTATCAGTGCAAAATGCATTTAATTATCTTTGGACTATTTTTTATTATAAGGTAAGTTTTGAAATGTTTATTTTATCGATTTTATCATACTTATACGACGATTGTACTTATTATTATTTTACATTTACCTTATATTGTTTACAAAATAGGTAGGTAGGTATGGGCAGTTTTAAAATGAAAGGTTCATTTATGCAATTATAACAATATGATGCAATATTGTGCCACATCCACATAATAAATTAGGATCCTGTTAGGATCATAATAATGAAGGTAGGCTGTTAAATCAAATTGTAAGTAAGTACCTACATGGGTTACTGGTTACTGGTAATTTTACATATTTTGTTAAAAAGTTATTAGTAGGTAGGTAAATCCTTATTCATTACTTATTGATAAACATCTGTATACACTATACACTCGAAATTCTAAATCTATGTGCACACTAGATAACAGCTGATATGCTCTCAAAAAACGATTAAAGCTAGGGTTGCCAAACTGTAAAAAAACAACATGATCACACGTAGAACAAACCTCTTGTGAAAAGAATGTTATCATATGGGTGCATCCTATGTCATCTTTAACCTGTGTCCTGTACGAGTGAACCTTAGACAATTTGCTATCTCAGAACAAACCTCTTGTGAAAAGAATGTTCAGAATTGGATCAGTAGTTCTGGGGATTACTTCCTACATTCAATCTAACAAACACTCGAGCTATTGGCGCTCGAACTCGTGTGAAATAGGTGCCTTTCATTCCTTACTGTCGTACACAGAGACGTTAATTAAAATTCTATGACAGATTAAAGTACCTATCTCCAACTTTGTTTATTGAATAGCGATAGAAAGGGACAGGTACTAAGGACAATCAATCATTCATTAAACAATACTTAATTGTGTCTCTGAGTGCGGCCTTTAGTAAACAATCTACTATTACGCGAATAACTGTTGGCAGCCCTTGTGTAGTCTGTTAGGTTGGTAATCACTTATTTGGGCGAATATTTTTGGTATTAGATAGGTACTTTGATAGCCATAGAAGGATGTGACGTCATGGGAAATATTGATATACTACTTTCCTTTCACAACTGAGTTACGAACTACACCTGGGGGCCAATTCAGTTAAATTACAACGTTAGACAATCAATTTCGATTGAGTTACAGTTCGTTTGCAATCCAATTTTGGTAATGACCAAAAAAGCTATTCTACTATTCGCTAGTTCAAACTGCAACTAAAACGAAAACGAACCTTAGCTGGATCGTAACTGGAGTGTAGCAGTGTTACATCAACAAAAATTCTAATATATACAAAATCTTTTATAATATGAATTAGGCACATAAATAATGATAGCACTCTCTTAAAAACTGAAAACATATTATTTAAGTCTTTATAAATAATTCAGTAATATAAAAGACCTATTGTATGCCTAGTAACATATCGTTTAGCGGACTTTAGCGAATACAAGGAAGAATATGTTTCAATCTATGCAGCTATGGTCATAAAAAAAAAAACATAACCATCACATAGGTAAACAAAACAAATCAAATTATTACGATTTCAAGCATAGCAGAAGTGGTGAATATCAAACAATATCAATAGTAAAATGTGGAAGCGGAATGTGGAAAGGTCTTAGGTTGTTACCTTTGGTCAGTCAAGTGAGTTTGTACCATTGAATAAAAGGATTTGTCCTTGATGGTGAGTACCTAAGAAATTCCAAGTTATTTCCCCGTTAGTTTGTACATAAGTATCGAGTCTTTCTATATTTAACATACTTTTCCACGCGAAAGTATCCTTGCATCATGTGCAGTGCAGCTATACCTAATTACTGCCTTGACTTCGCGGCAATATTTTATTACCAAATTGTATGGCCCTTTGTGTATATAATCCTTTTATGTATCATTGCTCTTTTTTGTTGTCTCCTATTATATAAGTAAGCTTTTAACAGGATGGCAGTATCATCCTGTGTTAGGTACAATTAGTTAGTATGAAAGTTGGTTAGTAAATAGGTAATAAAGACTTGTTTAGAAGAAGGGATTTCATGTCATAAATATGTCTTGCATCACAGGATTAAGTTAGTCTAGTTTCATAGCTTTCATAGTATCTATAGACTTGCAGTCTTACCAAAGTAAACTCTAATGCATAATTTCTGTGCTGATCACTATCTTTACTCGTATTTTTAGACATGAATAGGAGGACTACATCGGTGAGGCAACTGGAGCTCCTCATCCAGTATATGGAAGACCATACGGATCTTGGTTTGAGTTGTGTGTGTGGATGGGAGGCACAAGCTCTTTCATGTCACCTGTGGGAGCAGTGCACCACCATTTTAAATACCAAAGTGGATGCTTGCACTGGAAAGGAGTGGTCCATGGTAAGAACTTCAAGTAGTGCTTGTTTAATAAGTAAATAAAATTATAATCAGAGAAAATTAACCTAGAATGATATATCCCGATATAAATATAGATTATAGACAATCCTAACTAATATTATAAATGCAAATGTGAATTTGTTTGTTTACTTGTAATGCTTTCACACCTTAACTACTACGCAGTGTAAATTTTATTATATTTGATTTGTTTCAGAATAATTATGAATAACATCGAACGAGCGCAATGACGTTGATTTTGCTTACAATCTATTCCACCAATTTCCCACCACTGACAATGCGCTCTGATTAGCTAACTCAAGGAAATATGCACTCTGATTGGCCGAGTCAAGAACATATGATGCAGTGATTGGTCCTTACTTTTCAAAATCACTGACTGGTTTCGGAATCGGATTGCTCGGTATTACTACTTTAAAGGGATTGTTCCTCGATGATGAATAATGAAGACTGATTATAAATATTGAAGACTATAAAAATAAAAACTGACCAATGATTTTTGTTTGGAATTTGTATTATATTGTTTAATGTGTATCAATAGTATTTGTTTCTGACTGTATTGAAATAATTATAAGTATTAGATTGACTTTAAAATTCTTATAATAGGTATTGAATGTTGGTCATGCAATAATTTATTGAACTTGAATTGTTCTACTATTTGAAATTATATGAGTCATATTTTTATTTCATTACATTATAATTAAGATATAGAATTAAATATAAATTTACAACAATATTTACACACTAAATAGGAAGAATATAAGGCAATTAATTAATTAATTATTCTAAGATATATATGTACACTACTACCATATTCTTGTAAATAAATTTATTTCATTTCAATTATATTTATATTTTAATCTAAAAAAGTCAGTTTAATTTCGCCCTCTCCAGAAAAATTACACTAAATTCTGTCGATAATTGCGACCTTGTAGAGGGATCATTGGCAAGCCATGTAAGCTGTGACCAATGATTAAGTCTGGCTAAGCGGGATGCATCAATATTTACACCCCTTACTCTTTCTACACGCTCTCTGTCCAATGCTTGTTGTTATTCTTCACTACAATCAGGCTCTTGGTTGCATTGCAGTGCAATATTAAGAAGAGCACACAGAATAAAAGGCTTGCACTTGCATTTTAATCATCATCACTTTAATCCAAAGGTTTTTACGAACTCGCGGTCAGTTAAGTCAAAGGCGTAGGTACCTAGTTGCTTAATCTCAACATCAAATTCCTCCTCACTCTTCCGAGGTCAAGGCCTCGTGAGCAAGTTCAACGAAATCCATGTAATCATGATTATAAAGATATTGTTATGTATAATTCAGTTACGATCGACAAAAAGTTAGTGTAAACGTACTTTTGTTCAACCGTTGATTTTGACATAAGAACGGTTGTGGTTCGGTTACAATTCAGTTCAATCATACGTCAAAATTTTAGCGGAATAAGGTGTTGGTTAAAGTTCATGTTCGACTCGTGTTCGATCGAATTAGCAGAATGGGACTTTTATAACTTTCGATCGAACGTCAACTTTAACTCAACGATTACTTAAGTTGGACCGTTGGTTGATTAGTGGAATACGAAAACACGTAAAAGTCGTTATTCAGCTGAGGTTCAATTGCAATTCTGAGATAATTTTCTTAGCTGAATTGACCCCCTGCTTAGGCAGTTAGGTAGGTCCCTACTGCGTATTTTAGTCGGAGTAATTTGACCCAATTTATAATAATTTTCGCTTCCGAGCATTCAAATCAAATCAAATGTCCAGCATGCTTGTTAAAATGTTAATCCGTTAATCGGCAATTAACGAAGTTAACATTTGGACTAACGGATTAACCTCAAAGTTAACTTTATAAAATGTTAACGGACGCGTTACTTCCGTTAAATGTCCCCAAGTCGGTTAATCGTTAATTAAGTCCCTACTATTAACAAAAAAACAAATTTTGGAAAGTGTTAAGGCGCTGTCAGTTTTGTCCCCTTCACCTCCTCACGCTACACACGCCGCTTGCCGCCCCGCGCCGACCGCGTCGCAGGTCGCGTGCGTAGTTCTTAGACTAGACTCGCGCATTACGGCATGCGACATGACGGTACAACAATCACGACCTATATTGTACTGTAATTATTTTGTAAATATTGTATGCATATATTGAGTATAATTATACATTATTATAATAGTAATTTCTAGAAAAAATTATAATATTAGTAAGTAGGTACCTACTTCGTAAAAATATTTTGCGCATTAAAATACCTACTCAAACTGTTTTACAAAAATCTTAAACCGACTTCAAAGTACACTAAAAAGTAATCAAATCCTGACTTGATGACAAATTTTCATCGGTTAATGAATTAGTTATGAGGTAAAAAACATAAAAAAACATGCAACAGAATTGAGAACCTCCTCCATTTTTTTAAGTCGGTTAAAAACAATAGGCTACACATACATTTTATTTCTTGTAACATTTCTCTAAATATTTTGACACAAGTATTAAAAATGAAAGGAGACTGTTCAAATCTGTATGGGTGGTTATCTATGAACCAATACCGATACTGTTGTGGTATTTTTGTGGGGATACCTGAACTACACCTTAACAACCTTTGTGCAAAGGGGCATCAAAATCTGTCCCGGCAGTTTTGAAATATATACAGGATGGACATTTTAGACGGATCAGTAAAGGCATCTACCTTACGGGTTGAAACCACGCGAATAAGGTCTTAGGTGACTGTCCCTTATTTTTTGAGTTATTGCAATTGGCATTTACAGAAAAAAAAAACAGTCAGCGAGAAAACGGCGATTATTGTACAATTTGTAGGGTCAAAAGGCTCTACTATGTAATTAGTGTCAGTAGTGCTAGATACATTTCTTAACAAAACGTATGGGAAGCGGTTTATGGAAAGTTACATGGATGTCTATGTCCTAAAACGTCAAATCTCATTGCATAAAAATATGTTTGACATGTTCAATAGCCATGAAATATTACTCATGAACTTTAGGTATGCATTCTGTGGTGCTATATAGCTATATTGATTTATTATGTACTATAATATACTACAAGTATTCACTTTACTGACATGATCAGCATAAAAAAATTACAGGAGATTCTGTAATATTTTTGCGGGTGTAATATTTTTTACAACACTCGCTCGTAAAAGATATTTATTGCAAAATACTAGTCTGTTTTTTCCTCGCAAGTGTGTTGAAAAACGTCGTGTGACACTTGTGTGTATTGATTTATTACACTCTCGGCTTACTTAATACTGCCTCGAGTGTTAATAACCAACCTTGCACTAGGGAATGAAAACCGGTTTCACCGAATATCGAAAAATCGGTTATTCGGTACGGTTTTAATTAACAAAAAAAACCGGTTTCACATAACACCAAAACCGGTTTTTTATTTTTTTCGGATTTTCTTTCAATGAAATGAAATGAAATGAAATGATTGGATGTTTGGAAAAACTAAAAAAAGGAAGATTTGCCGCCGTTTTGTAAACTGAGTGCAATGCAGTGAGTATTTTTGTGATGAACTAAAGTGTGTTGATGTGTAGTTTGTTGAGCTGGTAAGAAAATAACTTAAAATAATGATTGTTTTTATGATAGATATAAAACATGTAAAACTTTTTATTACAATACTTAGGCAGCAAACAAGCGTACGGCCCGCCTGATGATAACCAGTTACTCTAGCCTATGGACGCTTGCAACATAACGGTTATCACTCGCACGTTACCAACCCTCAACCTTTTTGAAGCTCATTCCACAGCATGAGCATCCACGATAGGAAGCTTCTTTGAAACCGCACAGTATGAGAACATTTTGGTTGCAATGTGTGAGGATGGACTCCCCATCGGTGACTACGATGGATCAAGGTAACTGGGGGACAGGCTGAGGCAGTTGTTTAACAGCTGCCTCTGTTATGCCAAGTTCCCCACTTTGAGAGTTTGGTCCTCTTGAAGAAGGAAGGCAGACCCGCAGATTCTCCTTCTGCGTACCGTCCCATATGCTTGTTGGACGAGGCTGGCAAGTTGTTCGAACGAATAGTTGCCGCTCGTGTCAACGGCCAGTTTGGCTCCCGACAGGGTCGTTCGATAATAGACGCGGTCCTACGCGTCCGTTCCCTGTCGGAGCAGGCGGTGTCCCGGGGTGGAGTGGCGTTGGCGATAAGTCTTGACATCGTCAACGCCTTTAACTCTCTCCCTTGGGACGCCATTAGAGGGGCACTTGTTTACCATCAAGTGCCCTCCTACCTGCAAGGCGTGATCGGGGATTACTTGCGCGACAGGTACATTTTGTACATGGACCAAGACGGTAGGAGAATCCGGAGGGAAATCACGCGTGGAGTTCCACAGGGGTCAGTGTTAGGCCCGCTGTTGTGGAACCTCGCCTACGATGCGGTTCTGCGTGTCGATCTCCCCACTGGCGTAAACATTGTTTGCTATGCAGATGACACGTTGGTGGTCGCCAGTGGGGATACCTTCGAGGGGACCAAAGAGCTCGCCGAGCTTGGGGTGGAGATCGTAGTCGCCAAAATCCATGAGTTGGGTCTGGAAATAGCGCCTCACAAGACCGAGGCGCTATGGTTCCACAAACTGCCAAGAAGCAGGGAACCACCCAACTCATGCGTCCGAGTGGGTGAGTCGGAAGTTGGGGTGGGGCGATACATGAAGTATCTGGGCCTCACCCTAGACAGTCGTTGGGGCTTCGAAGAGCACTTTGATCGCCTAGTCCCCCGAATCGAGAGGGTAGCGGGTGCCATGCACAGATTGCTGCCCAATCTCGGGGGACCGAGGGAGGAAGTTCGCCGCCTCTATGCGGGGGTCATACGATCCGTAGCCCTTTACGGGGCGCCTGTATGGGCGAATAGGCTGGCCATCCGACGCTGTAGGACGAAAATCTACAGCGTCTAGCGAAGGATGGCACTACGGGTCGTACGAGGATACCGCACAGTATCCTTTGAGGCGGCGACAATTCTGGCTCGCTTTCCGCCACTTGATATTCTGGCGGACATGGATGCGAGGGTCTATGACCGGACCGCATCGTCCGTCAGAGCGGTGGAGGCGACCCAGAAGAGGCGATCAAACGGCAGGAGCGAATTATTGCATTCGCGACGTGGCGCGCAAGACTTCGCGATGAGCGGTTTGCGCGCAAACGCGTCGTCGGAGCAGTCCTGCCGGTCTTCGAGGCCTGGATGCAGCGACAAGGTGGACGACTCACCTACAGACTTACACAGATAATCACCGGGCATGGGTGCTTCGGTGATTATCTGTATAGGATCGGACGTGAGGCGACGGCGGCCTGCTTCCACTGCAATGGGAGCGACCAGGATTCCGCATTGCACACGCTTGCGGTGTGCCCTGCATGGGAACCCGAGCGGCGGATCCTGGTCCAAGAAATTGGACGGAATCTCTCCCTGCCAGCAGTCGTGTCGGCGATGCTGAGCGGGGATACAGCGTGGAGAGCAGTAGCCTCCTTCTGTGAGACCGTAATGGTCCAGAAGGAGGCTGCTGAGCGGGATCGGGAGAGGGCCGATCCCACCCGGAGGCGAAGCCGCCGGGGCACAAACGTGCCTCGTCGCGGCCCCCCTGCCCTGTAGCTCGGGCTTAGAATAACAGCTACGGTGTTCCCCTGCCTGTCGTAAAAGGTGACTAAACGGGGCCTTTGGGGTTGTGGGCAATCAGAGTGGGGGATCTGTGCGCCCAGAAGCGACCCCAAGGAGGACGATGGGTCGTTGTGGTCACGACTCATCGTGCGATAGCACAGCGAGGGTGCTGGGGGGAGGTGTCAGACTTCCCCCGGGATGAGCTATCAAAGCGCCGCGCTTGGAGGGGTGAGCAGGTACGCGTTCAACACGAGAGCCCGCCCCCCTCTCTATAGCGCAGATGGCGACCACCGTGGGGTTTTAGTCGGTACAAGTCCGACATAACCTGGCCGCTACCCCCGAGGCGGTCGGGTATCCCATGAGGATTTCCCCACGAAAAGAAAAAAATAATAATAAAAGGTTTAGTCGACCCCAATCGGAGTCACTACTTTATGTACTGTCGATTTAAGACAAGTCCGAGAGATATTTGCACGGTTCGTGTAATGAGCGTCCCTTGTAATTTCATCTGCATAGCAATGAATGCTGGCAATAGAGAGTATATCATTAATATGCTGGAGGAACAGTGTTGGGGATAATTCAGAGCCTTTCGGGACGCCAGAATTAATGTCATGCTATCGGGGCAACTACTGTCAATGAAGGCTCTTATGTATCTGCCAGACAGCAAGCTGACTGATTGGTGTTATTTTTTACTGTACGACAGCAAAACTGGGTAATTTTTTTTTTATCTAAGGAAAACATTCGTATAATAATAACCACGTTTTAGTGTACACGCAACAACTTGCGTGTGCCGCTACAATATGCCATGTATATTACGTGTGAAATTAATATTATAACTTACGAAACATAATTTAATAAATGTTTAAATAATTACTTCTTTAATACTGATCTATTTTCTTACCAATATCATCTTTCACACAATCAATCCATCTCTTTTTAATACAATTTATGGAAATATTCTTTTATTTAACTCTGTAGATCAGATACTCGTTTATATAGACTACACGGTTCGCTGCTTTTCATTTTATTTTATACGAATGAAATCATAAAAACATATCACGTTTACTTGGTTTTTAATTGCTATGAGATATGATGACTTTATGTTAAAAAATAGATCAGTAATTAAGAAGTACTTATTTAAACATTTATTAAATTATGTTTCGTACGTTATAATATTCATTTCACACCTAATATTATGAACATGGCTTATTATAGCGGCACAGCAACTTGCGTGTACACAAAAACGTGATTATTACTATACGAATGTTGCCCTTAGATAAAAAAAAACCATTACCCAGTCTTTGTTGTCGTGCAGACGGGTAAAAAATAACACCAATCAATCAGCTTGCTGTCTGGCAGATACATAAGAGTCTTCATTGACAGTAGTTGCTCCGATAGCATGACATTAATGCTGGCGTCCCGCAAGGCTCTGAATTATCCCCAACACTATTCCTCCAGCATATCAATGATATACTCTCTATTGCCAGCATTAATTGCTATGCAGATGAAATTACAGGGGACGCTCATTACACGAGCTGTGCAAATATCCCTCGTTCTATATTGGAAAAAGGCACGAAGGACTTACGTCTTAAATCGAGAATACACAAACTAGTGACTCCGATTGGGGTCGACTAAACCTAGGCTATTTCAACCCCACTTAGTCACACACAAGCCTAAAACGGCGGCAAATCTTCCATTTTTAGTATTTCCAAACATTGATATAAAAACCGAAAATAACCGGAAAACCGGTTTTGTAGTTATGTAAAACCGGTTTTATTTGTTGGTCAAAACCGTACCGAATACCCGGTTTTTCGATTTTCGGTGAAACCGGTTTGCATTCCCTAATCTCAGGCACCGTTGGTCACTCGCCATCGAGAGTCAAGGTGAGGGATTGGCAGTGAGTCTAGATATGGCGAAGGCGTTCGATCGGGTCTGGCACAGGGGTCTTCTAGCGAAGTTACCAGCATACGGGCTTCCCGAGGGATTATGCAAATGGGTTTCTGTCCAGCAGATGCATAAGAGCCGTCGTCGACGGTAGCTGCTCCGATAGCATGGACATTAATGCCGGCGTCCTGCAAGGCTCTGTGCTGTCCCCAACACTGTTCCTTTTGCACATTAATGATATGCTGTCTCTTGACGGCATTCATTGCTATGTGGATGACAGTACAGGGGACGCTTTTTACACGGGCCGTGCAAATATCCCTCGTCCCGAGGTGGAGGAAAGCCGTGAACGGATGCTGTCTGAAATCGAGAGTACACTGACTAGTGTCTCCGATTGGGGTTGACTAAACTTAGTCCATTTCAACGCCACCAAGACTCAAGCCTGCGCGTTCACCGCAAAAAAAACCCATGGTCTGTGGCTCCACAATTCCAGAACACCTCCTTGAATATCAGTCAAAGCATCGGGATCCTTGGCGTGGATATTTCTAGCGACGTATTGTTCCAAAGTTACTTGGAAGACAAGGTTAAGCTGGCATCTAAAAAGCTCGGAGTGCTCAACAGAGCGAGGTAGTACTTCACATCGGGGCAAAGGCTACAACTTTATAAGTCGCAAATCCGGTCTCATAAGGAGTATTGCTGTCATCTATGGGCGGCATCTGGATACCAGCTTGGGCCTTTAAACTCGGTTCAGCGACGTGCCATCAGAATTGTTGACGATTCCGAGTTCACAAGCGGTTGAGCTCCTTAGTCTGAGGAGAGACTTTACCTCCTTATGTGTGTTCTACCGCTTGTACAACGGAGAGTGTTCTAAAGAATTGTTCGACTTGATGCCCACGGCTACCTTTCACCATCGCAACTTTCGCCTTCGACAGGGAGTCCATCCTCACACATTGAAACCAGAATGGTCTCGTACCTTGCGGTTTCAAAGAAGCTTCCTATCGTGGACTCTCAGGTTGTGGAACGAGCTCCCCGCTTCAAAAAGGTTGAGGTTTGGCAACGTGTGAGTGATAATCGTTATGTTGCAAGTGCAAGCGTCCATAGGCTACGGTAACTGGTTATCATCAGGCGAGCCGTACGCTAGTTTGCTGCATCTTCAAACTGTGGAATGAGGTCCCTGCCGTGGTTTTCTCAATGGAGTACAGCATGGTGTTCTTCAAAAAGGGTTTGAAGAGATTTCTGCAGGGTCAGCAACGCGTGAGTGATACCCCTGGTATTGCAAGTGTCCATAGGCTACGGGAACCACTTACCATCAGGCGGGCCGTATGCTTGTTTACCACCTTAGTGATATAAAAAAAAAACTGTAGTGACAACAAAATAAATTATCAGCACTTAAATTTAAATACGTTTTAACGGGTATTTCTGACTGTGTAATACCTGTAGTTTTTGTATTTTTTCGACGCTGAGCGTCGAAAACAGCATGGAGGTATTCTGAGCCGGAGCTACAGGACAGAAGGGCCGTGACGAGGCACATTTGCGCCCCAGTGTCTGCGTCTCCGAGTAGGTTCGGCCCTCTCCTGAACCCACTCAGCAGCCTCCTTCTGGACCATAACGGTCTCACAGAAGGAGGCTACGGCCCTCCACGTTGTATTCCCGCTCAGTGTCGAAAAATATAATAACTACAGGTATTACACAGTCAGAAATACTCGTTAAAATGTATTTAAAATAAAGTGTTGATACTTTATTTTGTAAAATTTCTACTATGTCACTACAGTATGCAAGATTAATTTTCTTTTTTTTGTTCGATTTCTGAAGTTTCTAGTGCCCTTACCTAACTTGGCCCCATAGAGCCTTTTAATCCTTGTCGAAGACAGGATCAATTAAGCCGTTCAATTTCAAATATAGCCGTTTTTTCGCTATTTGTAAATTTTCAGAATCTGTAAATGTAGATTGCAATTACTCAAAAAACAAAAAATAACAGAAAAGAGAAAAACAAGCTCTTTAATCTATAGAAAATGTTGAATATAACTTGAATTTCATAAGGTACCTATTGCAGTCGGGGCCAAACCAATAACCTAAGTAACCTGCAATACTTTATAAAATTCAAGTTATATTCAAAATTCTAAAGCGCTTGTTTTTCTCTTTTATGTTATTTTTTATTTTACGAAGTCGGGCTTTTGTTTCTTTTAAAAATTTAATTTGGTATTTTTAATGAATTAATTGTACGTATTAGTAAGTATATGTGCGGTACGGTAAATTAAGGCCAGCAACCATAACAAATTCTGTGAGTTACGTACGGTAACCGCCCAGTAAGTAGGTACCTACTGTCCTTGCATTAAACATGGTTTTTTGCTGTTTACGTCAAAATGGTACCACAAAAGTATTACAATATATACATATATGGAATGGGCTGTTCACAAGCTTTCATTTGATGCCCATACTGTTATAATAACGAAATTTTTGTTTTTAATACCCCCCCCTCTTTTTTATTCCTAGATGTCGTATAAAAATAATATACCCTATGATACTCCCACAGTTAAGACGAATCTAACGACATCTCATATGCTTAAATCCATCAAGCCGTTTAGGCTGTAGAGCGTGCCAAAGAAATAGACATACATCCATACATACATACATACAATCGAAAAAATAAAACCCTCATTGCAACAGTCATCTAAGACCATATTCGCGTGGCTTCAACCCGTAAGGTGCCCTTACGCTGACCGGTCTAAAATGTCCACCCTGTATATCTCAAAACTACCGGGTCAGATTTTGATACCCCTTAACCTTGCCTATAGTTGAGGTATCGCCACAGAAATACCACAACAGTATCGCTATTGGTTCATAGAGCACTTCCCATACAAATTTGAACAATCTCCTTTCAAGTCACAAAAGCTAGCAAACTATAAAAACATAGTTTACTACCTTCTTCCCTGCGGTTTTACCCGCGATGCCGAGGAATCTTATATTTTCCGGGGATAAAAAATATCTTAAACTAGCTGCCCGGCGCGACTTCGTTTGCATGGTGTACCATTTTCCCTAACCTACCCTTAGATGTGATTATACTTACTTATAGTTAGATAGGAAGTACGATGATTAAACTACAGTACCTGGGTGATCGAGCTTTGCTCGTTTTATTTTTGGTAAATCATAATTTTTTTCACACAAAAGAAGGAACTTGAAAAAAAGAAAAGAAAAAAAAAATTGGTATTTTATCTGGTCTCGAACCCGGGTCGTTTGATTTCGGGGCTGCACGTTCCCAACTGAGCTGTTATAAGCTTGAGAGCAGTGGCGAAATTTACCTTAGTATTCTAATGATATTGCAGCAGTTTTTAATTGCCTGAAAACACGGATAAAACTACGTTTTCTAAAAATGAAACCTAGCTAGATCGATTTATTGCCCCCGCATACAAAATTTCATGAAAATCGTTGCAGCCGTTTCCGAGATTCAGATTATATACGGGGTGGATCTGACAATAAATGAAACCACGTAAAGTACTCATAAATACGATCAACTGTTACTATGGGACCAACATCGAAATAGAAAAAAAAGCTTTTCATCTTTTCATAAAAAAAGTAAATCGGCAAAAAGGTATGAAAAGCTGTAAAAAAAATTGCGATTACGAAGTTGGTCCCATAATAAAAGATCTCCCATTATTTTCGAGTAGGTACCTAGATTTTTCATAAATTGCACTGATACAAAACGAGGAGGAGGCACCGCGGAGAGAAGCGACGCAGGTCCGTCCTCCGTTACGTTCTGATGAACACTGGCGCGGTGCGGGCGGTGTTGAAATCAAGCAAGCGCATCTCGTAAAAAACGTATAAAAATTCGTAAAAATTGAATATTTACTATTAGTTAAATATTATACCGACAGTCTACGTGGTTTAGAATTAAGAATTTATATTTTAAAATATTAAGCACAACTGAAAATGCAGAGAAAAACTGCTTTAAACGGTGAAAAAAGCGGTATGTTTGAATTTTTTTTCTATGTAACTAAGTATATTTAAATATGTTTTGGATACCGACAAGCCCTGCAAGAAGGTCTTGAGAATGTGATATTAATTTTTCTAAGTTTAAATAAGTCTCTGTTTAAGAGATATACTGCTTTGAAAATCCTGCTTTTACCAGATTTAGGAATTAACGGCGCCTTAAGTGCTGTTTTTCTGTGGTACCTAGTGAATTAGGCGATAGTATCTACCTGTATGAATGTGGAATTGTGGATCTATGGTACGTAGCTGCATTGGTGGTCCAAATATTGAGATCAGAAGAGTAGGAGCCTGGTTGTGGCGCCATGGACTAGACTGCTTTCATCGAGACCTGAGAACTTTTAGTTAAGTACTTATAGTGTGCTTGACCAGTAAAAATTCTGTGATATCTTTTAAAATATTAGTAAACTTACGGCCTTACTCATAAACGCTATTTAACTAAATCTACTGAATAAATGGTCAAATAAATAATGTCACCTTGCTGTCATTGTCAAACAATGAAGGTATACCTAAAAAAAAACTCTATCGGATAAAATTATTAAAGGGGTGTGGTGTGGCGACGACGGCTTGCGCCTAGCTCTACGGCTGCCTAAAATTAAAATTACCGCAACGTATGGTCACTCACTGACCATACGTTGCGGTAATTTTAGTTCATATTGAATAAGGTATTTCTCAATGCATTTACAGTATTTGATGGAATAAAGGCAATCTATAGAAATTATACTACCGCTCCCGTGTCGCTCGTTGTCGTCAAAAAAAACATCCGTTCACTATCGCGGACTTTTTTGTAGTTATTTTTGAGGTACATAATTCCGTAGTACATCACTTTGAATATACCTATCTCGAAAACTTTACGATATAGTTCAGCGTTAGCAATGAAAGTGTAAAAAAATCTATGTGTATACGAAAACTTTCTTATATGTCCTGTACATATAACATGCATGTATTACATATATAAAACTTCCTTGAAAAAATATCTAACTGATAGTGAAAACCGCATCAAAATCCGTTGCGTGGTTTAGGAGTTAGCGGATAAACAGACAGACAGACGTGGAGAGCGACTTTGTTTTATACTATGTAGTTAGTGATAATATAAGGTTTAATTTAACACGTAAAACCTTTAAAGAATCAAACGCCTCGAAAAAAGAGCAAAATGTTCATGGAAAAAAGGTCAATATTGAATTCTAAATATTTTTATCAAACCAGTTTTGCTAATCATTATAAATTTTGCAAAGACGAAATCTAAACATTCTGATCTTTCTCACTTGTAGGAACTGTCGAGGACATATACAATTTAAATACGCTTTACTTTGTGAAATTCATTGTTCCATACATGATGTATGAGACATGTCTGTTTATACGTAGGGACCGTCGATATGGTATACACTAATACATATAGGTATTCATAATCGCTTTTTAACTAAATCAGAGTAATTGTGTGCCCCGTCTCACTCTTTCGATCACCAAATGTCACGTGTCAGATAAAGACTTCGGAATTTTAGCTAATCAACGTTTGATAACTTTATAATGAATTATAGGGGGTATTTGGTTTAGTACTAAACTAAAAAGGTACCTACTCTAAGATTATATCACAGTAGATCTCGACTCCCGAGGTGGTCGCATATGTAGATCATGATCTGACGATGGACATTGAAGATATGATGGAATTCTATATGTCGACAATATTGAATTAAATGCTGTTTGTGCTCTTTTCCGTTGAGGAATTCCATCATACCATATCTGCGGTTTTTTTTTGTATTGTAGGTATACAGTTTAAATCATCCAAATCGCATAAGCCGTTTCCGAATAATCGGTGAAAATCAAGGGCGGATCCAGGGGGGGGGGTCATGGGGGACATGACCCCCACGGGCCTCGGTCAACTTGAATTAAAAATCTAAATCACTCGCACGCATCACACCCTTGATTGTGTTGTCAATAGGTTCTGTGGTCAAATGAGTAATTTAAATGTGATTGGTATGATTTCTTCGCGCTGCGCGGCCCTTTCCTGTAGGACGTAATCACTAGACTAATGGACTGATTTTGAAAATTCTTACAAATGTACCTACCTACTCTATTTTCGTGTGAATCTGCGGATAGTATTGTGTATTTTGAAATCCATCCAAGCTGGATATCAGTGACCCCCCCCCCTGACCTAAAGGCTGCCCTTGGTGAACATACATAAAAAAACTTACCTACAAGAAAAAACATACGAGTCGAACATAGAACCTCCTCCTCATCAACCACAAAGTGATTATGAACTTACAAAACTCAACCGACTTATTTCTTTATTTTCAGTATATCATCATCGACTGCATTGTCACCAGCATTATTACTGTCACCGCTGATAGCCAATAACAAGATAAAAGAAGCCAGGAACTTATCCTCAGTAGATCCTAAGTTATTCCTCAATGTGTCAAGTCATACTGGATTCCTCACGGTAGAAGAGAAATACGATACCAATACGTTCTTCTGGTACTTCCCTGTGGCCGGGAAGCCAGTTAATGAGACTCCGTTGATCGTGTGGCTGCAAGGCGGCCCTGGGGGTTCCAGCCTAGTGGGCCTCTTCGATGAGATTGGACCATTTGAATACATAAACAAGGAATTGAAATGTTAGTATGATATCTTTCACAGATTTATAATGATCCTAAGCGTTTGAGTACCTGGTATAAATATATAATCTTTTATATTAGATATATTTTCGTAAAAGATTAGATTAAATTGATTGATTTATAGTTCGTACTAAAACTACTCCAGTCCTTGACTTAGCTTTAAATTATTTGGTATTTTTCAGAACTACTGTTTTTTAGTTGGTGTATATTTCAAGATAAGATTAACTTAAAAATAATGGAGGTAAAGTTCCGGGAGTTGGAACTTTTTGCTAGGGAATTTCCTCCTCTATAAGAATATTAATAGTTTTTGAGTTATTAACGAAAAACTAAATACCATCTTCTTTTTTCATTTTATTTTGTTAATAACAATTGCAACTTTGTATGTGCTAATAAAACCTCGAAGTACAGACGTCATTCTGCATCGAATGAGCTCTTATCGTTTATATTTTTAGGAGCTATATCAAGAATATTGAACTTGTTAACTAGCCTAAATTATGTAACTGCGTTATTATGAATTTTGTTTGCCCTTTCACCGACGCGGACGATTATGTTTATATTTTTATTTTAATGTTCAATCACTATTATTTTGTATTATATTATTACTAGCTTCCGCCCCGCTGTGGCCAAATAATCTTTTCTGATTTAAAAAGTAGGTAACTTTTGTTATCATTCCTGAATAAGATCTCATGTCAAGAACACCAAAATCTGATAAATCGTTATCGCGTGATTGAGTAACAAGCATCGACGCAAAATATTTCGCATAAATTACTCTCTATTTAGTACACCAAATTAGGAAAAAGATATTATTTACATGGTCGAATAAGAGTTCCAGAGAGAGATTCAAAATATCTGGTGAGATTCCATTCCGCTGTTGTAGGTATTCCTGCGTCACTGAAGGATAGAGGAAAGATTGAAGATAACAAAAAAATATAGATAAAAAATTATATAATGTTTTCCCGGGATGAAAAGTAGGTACCTACTACCTACCTATCCTTTTAATTCCATAGTTTGTGCATAAGACTAAATATAATGTTCTGTAACTTTAACCCAAATGCTACCTCCAGAACAGATGTCAAGCTTGATAATAAAACCCTGCCAAGAGTAAAAATCATTAAATATCTATGTTTAGTACTTTCGGAAGAAGGATCGATTGAAGCGGATAGCTATAACTCACAGAATAACGTCTGGAACTGGAGTATGTTGACTGGAGTCGTGTGTGATGTAAAAATGCCCATAAAAAAGCAAAGTCTATAAAACTGCTGTTGGACTAGCGCATCTGTACGGCAGCGCAGTCTGGGCGATGAAAAAGACACACAAACAAAAGCTCCACAAGACAGAAATGCATGCTACGATGGGCAGGAGGATTCACGCTCCACAAGATGCGCATCGAACATATGAGAGAGTGCTAGATGGTTGCAGAAATAGCGGATAAAGTAAAAAATCCAGACCGAGATGTTACACTCATGTTCTTTGACGAACAGATGACTATGTCGTGAAAAAGTGCCTTTCCATGGCTACAGAGGGAGGAAGACCTGAAATCACAAGGATGACGAAGGATTGTCCAAAAGGACATGACGGAGATGGCACTTACGGAAGATGACGCACAACACCGAAATAATTTGCGCCGCATGACTGGGAAAGCCCCTGCGTAACGGGAAAAGGCGAGGCCATAAAAGTACGATCTTGTGTGTTTACGCGGGAATTCGTGACAAACATCCTATTTATAATAGAAGTGAGATGAGATAACATAATACTTGATGAAATTGTTTCAGTGCGCGAATGGTCATGGACGAAGGAATATTCAGTGGTGTTCATCGACAATCCAGTTGGAGCCGGATACAGCTTCACCAACGACTCCAAGGGATTTGTCACCGATATGGAAATGGTATGTGGTACCGTCTTGGCTCAGTGGTCATGATGCATGAGAGTAAAAGAAACAAATAAAGAATTATCCGGACAAGTGCGAGTTGAACTCGCGTGGAGGGCGCCGTACAAACTTAACAAAACATATTCTCCCTTACATTCCAACTGCAAATGTAAGTTTGTACGCACATTATTTACAGATTACTCACAACAAGCCATTTCGTTTGGTGTCACATTTCGAACGCACGTTACAGTTCGAAAATCTTTTTTTTTATTTTCTAATTTGTCTCCAAAAATAGTGAACCCCATATTCCAAATCCATTTATTTACTATACACGTCCCTGTTTGGGTTACGTATATACATATGTGTTGTGCAGTAGATTCGAAGCAAATTGGCGGATAGACAGACAGACACACTACTCACGAGTGATCCTATAAGGGTTCCTTTTTTCCTGTTTATGAGGTAACGTGTTTATGACGGAACCCTAAAAATGTTATTTAAAAAAAAACGACAACAAAAAAACAGGTTCTTTAAAATAATGTAGACTCTACTCAGGAAGAGCAGGGGACTGTGGGTACGGGTGATGCTATATAGTATGAAGTAAAACGATGATTAGGTACTATTTATATTATTTCGTTGGTACAGTATTCAAATGTTGCCTTGAGTTACAAATAACGATAAAAGATGTAATCACGCCACGTTCGTGGTAGGAGCTGACTGACCGTTTATAAATTTATTAGTTTTCCTCAGAGCATATGCGTCACACACACACAATTCACGAACGATAAGAACCTACATCATATTATTAGGGAGTCTTTCCTGTCGTCGTGAGTGATGGCTATATTATGAATGTGTATATATGAGAGTAATATGTGAGTTGGGCTTTGCTCTTGTAGAGTATCGTAATGACCAAATGTTTGTTTGTTTTAGTCAACTAACACTACATTTTGAATCTGTTTGAGTATTTTTGTTTAAACACTGCTGTGAAATACTATATATCCTATCCTATAAAGTATCTATAGGTATCTATTAAACGAGTAATATTTGTAAATAGGTAATTAAGTATATATAAGTTTTAAAATCTCGAAAATCGATGATGGTCGATGAAATTTTGCTTGGTCACCCAGGTACTGCTACAGAATATACGAAATTTTAAATTCCCAGGTAATGATAATGATAATAGTGCACCATTATTGACTTAATTTTATTCACCCAACGTTATAACGTTATAAGCTTTCTCTCTGCCCCTTTAAGCCATTTTACCTGTACTCTTGTATCTGATGACTTGTGGTAACAACATCATTTTGTAAATTTTCAGTGTGCCAATCATCTCTTCAATGCCATGACACAATTTCTCCAATTATTCCCGGAGTTAACTAAGGTACCTCTGTACATCGCTGGGGAGTCCTACGCTGGTCGGTACCTTCCGGCACTTGGCATGAAGATATTTAACGAGACTGCTCGCGGTAACGGAGGAGTTAATTTAACGGTAGGTACTTAGCAATGTAAAATCACATTATCAAAATTATAGTATCATAGTGGAAGGAATCTTGTCCCTTCCAATGTTCCAATAGAAACCAAATGTCCCTTCCGTTGCTGTCACAGCGAGTCTCTCAAAACCTCATCAATGAGGGTGAAGAGAAAGGATCCGATAGCCGCTTCATATCAGAAGGTCGTATTGTTTACTACCTTGTACTTAAAAAAAACTATATATTTCCAGGGAATAATAATGGGAAATCCTGTAACAGGCAGAGAAAAAAGCGACTACACTGCCCTGTTCTACCAGTGGGGCCTGATCGACGCTCAAGGCAAGCTTGGCGCGAAACCGTTGCAAGATGCGTACACGCAGGCTGTGCACGGTAACGACAATGAGAAAGCTATTGCAGTTAGTATCAATATGTTTTTTTAAGAACTAAGAGAAATGTTAAGTAATATATGCTTAGACAGACATGCGATTAGGTATGGTATAAACTTTAGAGGGAATAAACTTAAGACGTACAATTTACTAGTTTCCGCTTTACGTTTTTCTGTGATAAAAAGTATCCTATATGATACAGAAATATTAAATCTGTGTTCCAAATTTCATACACATCCATTCAGTAGATTTTGTGAGAAAGAGTAACAAAAATCTTCATAAATCACATCCTCACACACATTTATACAAACTTTCAATAATATTAGGATGTAGGACTTAGGATAAACATTTATACCTAATGCCTTTATCCCATTTGTCGTGGAAACATAGCCCTGTCCATCGACGTGTGAAGCTAAGAACATTTTACAAATAAAACTGTTTGTAATTCACGTCGACGTCGCGTCATATTCGTGCAATTCTTTTAGTAATTTATACTTATAATAATAAATCTTTTGATTATCTTTCAGGCTCGTGAAAATTTACTAAATTGGCTACAGGGTGTATCGAAGCGAAACGAGATATACAACGTATTAAGAGACGAAGACATATCTCAGTTAAAAGGATTCCAAGATTTCCTTGCTAAAGATGAAATTAAAGAAGCCATTCACGTCGGAGATATAAAGTTTACTTTCTCGAATGGAACGGTGCATACCAAATTGGTAAATGACTTTCTGAAAGATAGTAGTACGCGAGTGACAACCCTATTGAATCATTACAACATACTTATTTATTGGTAAGATACTTTATTATTTATAATATTATAATCAACTATATGTAGGTATTTACATAAACATATTCAACAAATATACAAAACAATCTAGACAAGGTATGGATAAGGGTTTTTAAAACTTCAACCTTTTAGGGGGTAAAATAAAAAAACGAAAGAGTTTGAGTATATAGGGTGACTGGTAATTAGTAAACGATACTTAGACACATGATTGTACTCATGATAACAACATGACAAACAAATTTACCAAAGACACATTTTTTTTTAAAATTTACTTAGTGTATGAGCCCATAATATTTAGTACTCAACAAGAATAAGAATACACCATCAGCTTTTATTTATTCCCATTTGTTTCTTTGGGAAAGTTGGTTGTTATCATGCGTACAATCATGTGTCTAAATATGCTGGAATATTCCGTATGATATCTTAAAAAATTTGTAAGTAAGTAGGTACCTAAGAAATACCTAAATATGAAAGCAATTTTTCGTTCATAAAACCTGTTTTACTGTTTTTAACCATCAATTTTTTATACCACGATCGTTGTAAATAAACATACGGCCCGCCTGATAGTAAGCGGTTACCGTAGTCATATGGACGCTTGCAATACACGAGGCATCATTCACACGTTATCGACCCATCCCCCTCCCCAATTAATTCTGGAAACCTTACTCACGCACAGGAACACATCAAGTTATTTGACTATTCTGTAGGGTGGCGGTACTTCCCCAGTCGAGCTGCTCTTTGAACGAATAAACGCTATCCTCTAGCTCTCTCAAAATATAAAATTTATTTCAACACAGTCGCTCGTAAAGTGACATTTATTGCAAAATACAAGTCTGTTTTCCGCAATTTTGTTGAAAAACTTCGTATGACACGCGTGTGCATTGATTATTACACTCTCGCTTAATACCGCCTGGAGTGTTAATAACCAACTTTGCACACATGTATCATAATGTACTATTATGTATCCTTTTCCAAAACAATGTAAAACTTGACTCTAATGTCATGTACAGTGGGCAGTTAGACATGATGGCGGCTTGCGTGCCCAACTCTGAGGAGCGTCGCGACAAGTGGTCCTGGGAACATCGCGACAGCTTCATGAACGAGCCTCGTATGCCGTGGTGGTTCAACAACTCTGTTGCCGGGTGAGGTCATTTTTTCATTTCTAACTTATCATTTGTTCCTTGTGTTTTTACAGCAGGGCTATTTTAAAACGTCGGATTCGATATCGGAAACGGATTAAGAAATTTCCGAGGCTAATTTCAGCAATTGCCATTTTATTTTCCGAAAACTTTTCGATGAATCAAATTGATATTCCGTAAAGAAACGTCAAAAATATTCGAATTCGGAAATTTAAAAAGCAATTTTTGAATCCGTTTCCGATATCGAATCCGAGCATTTTAAAATAGCCCTGCAGGTCTATATTTCCCAGGAAATTGTTGCACGGGGAATCAAAGTCATTACCAAAAATTTGCAATAGATTTGTCGCCAAGCTTTTACCCGGGTATTCTGGAATTTTACTTGAGAGCCATTTCCGTTCCACGATTTATGTGTTCACATACAGCCGCATCGTCACTTACCAGGGTGATGAAACACAAGCCTATTCACCGTAAAAAAATAACATCACCCGGCCCAAAAGAAGTTAAAAAAAAGAGACTTTATTTATCTACTCAATATTTTCCAAGGTACAAATAGATTTTAAGGATTTTATGTTTTTTTTTTATTTGCACTTGTAAAATATTTTTGTTATAGGTTAAATTTGTAAATACATACTTAATATTGTTTGTAAAAAAAAAAAAAAAAAAAAAAAAAAAAAAAAAAAGGTACAAATTGAGTATGAAATAGTATTTGTTTTATAGCAGCTCTGCTATATGATTGGTGTGAAGGACCATTTATTGTTGTTATTGCCAAATTCTATTTATACAGTCAAGGAATACTAAAGTTAATAACTATACCAATTCCCCAGATACGTGAAACAAGGAGGCGGGTTTACTGAAGTACTCGTGAGTGATGCCGGTCACATGGTCCCCATGGACAAACCAGAAGCAACTCTAAAACTAATATCCTTATTCATCGAGAACAAGCGCTTTCCCGCACCGCCAGAATATTATCCATCGCCGAGCAACACACCAATTTATAACATAACTGATGATAACAATAGTACGAAGCCAAAAAATAATAGTACGAAGCCAGAAAATAATAGTACCAAGCCAGAAAATAATAGTGCATATCATGAAAACAATAATAATAAAGTAATGGTTGCTAGCATTGTGATAAATGTGCTCCTAGTGTTACTGATAGTCGCAGGCGCAGTGTACATTGTGAAATGGAAGAGAAGAACTTCTGCTATGTTCTACAGTGCTGTCGATGACTCATCACTGTCTGATGCTGTGCTTACCATGACGTAACGTTGACTCTTATCAAGTGTAATGGCTGTGTTTAACTTTAGTAAGGATTTTTCGTTTTAGGATTAGGACAGTGTTACCATATAGGTTTGATTTATCCGCCTAATCTTGACGAAATGCACAGAGGTAAAGGAGCTATTTGTGCGAATTTAGGAAGTAGGAGGTATATCACAAAGTGTATGAGATATTTCAAAACTGCGGTTGCAGCCGCTATCCTAGTTTTAATGTTACAAACAATTATCTTTTTTGCATTTAATATTTTCATAAACAATGTAACTTCACGTATACCAGTACCAAAGCCTTTCCGGGGTTTGATGGCTTTATCTTTCTTGATTGCAACGAATTTTTCGGTCCCAAATTCAAACCGAAAGTAAGAAATAAAATATAATTACTCGCAGACGTCCAACTCTCTATGTAATGGTAAGGATAAGCAAAAATATTTTTATATCTTACTTTATGTGAAAAATAAAATACCTAATGTGTATGTATTTTTTATTTATTTAAAGCCTCTCCTTTTATCAACTTTTCCGTGTTGTGTTGTAAATCTGTCGATCATAATACATTAGTTTTTTTTTGCTACAGACAAATTGACATGTTAGTGATGAAAACTCAATGTCTGATCACTGGCATATATATCCCTTTCGTTAGGCTTCTATTAAAGACCGAGATCAAAACTCAGAACGACTCAAGAATAGATCGTGTTAATCGAGGTGGAGGTTCCAAATTAATTTGCTCTAATCTCAACTCTTGACTTGAGCATTGATTGACGTCCTAGATTAAGAACTAATCTATGAATCTATTGCTAGGGCTTCACCTGCGTGATAGTTATCGGAACAATTAACGTGCAATAAATGATGCACTAAATGGGTGGCCACACTTATCATTTGATTTGAGCTATCGCCTAATGTCTAACGACATAAATAATCCCACCAAAAACATTTTTATGTAAAATGTTGCCAAGACATATGGCTCGCACTGTCAAAAAGTTATCAGATCTCATGTAGAGCCAAGCTTATATTATAACTCTACATGCACTTACTCTACAAGCCCTAACTTCACAAACTCTACACCTTAGTCAACATATTTATGTGGCTTGGCCGTTTCGCTATCGTCACATGGGAGTAAGGTGAAAAATGTATTCACTGTTCATGACTTTTTTGTTATTCAATAGTTCATGTAGTAGTGAAACAGCCAAGCCAATTTTTTTGTTGTTTGTGTATTAACACAAGCTTACATACCAAATTTCAGCTTTCAAGGACTTCAGGAAGTACCCTATGAGTTTTGATGATCATCAGTGAGTCAGTGACGAAATCGGGGTATTTTATATATCAATAAAATCTAAAGTATAAGAGCTGTGTTATTGAAACTTAATATGTTTAATAAGTTCACTATTGACATCATATTCTGAGAATTTTGTTTATCTGGTATAATCCAAACACAAGTTATGAGGGTTCAAAAAAACGACGAAGCGCTTCGAGAAAAGGTAGGTAGTGCCCTTTCGCTTCGCTTGGCTGTCTTGGCGGGGGGCACTTCCGTGCCTCCAGATGCCATTAGCAAATGAGCGCGCTAAATCCGGCCATACCTCTAATTAATGGCATTACACGCAGTTGAAGCCATTATTGGAACCTCAAGAAGACTTCCAAGAGTGATTACAAGAACAGTCTAAGACGGATGATGAGGATTGTCCGAAAAAGTTTATGGATGGGAATTGCAAATCGCTCTTGGCTAATTTTGTTTTATGTTATCAAGCAATACTACTCGCATTACTTATTTCATTACCACGCATAATTTATTGCAATATGTGATTCATCTGGTAAAATCAAAGCTATTTCGGGCATATGTTGCATTGGGTATTTACGAATATGGGGAGGTGGCGCATTCTGGCAGGGCCACCATCACAGATTTGAATTCTGAGTTTGTCACCAGATATCAAATTTTGTCCCTGGTTCAAAATTTATAATCTCAAGTTACTAGACCACCAAGCGAAGACCTGTTTGCTCCCAGAATTTGTCGCTAATTGGCAACAAATAAGTACTTATTATAAGCCTTTGGATTAGAAAATATAACACATTAGCTGTTCCCCGCGATTTCACCGACGTTCCCGGGATAAAAAGTAGCCTATAATACTCGGGAATAATGTAGCTTCCTATGGTGAAAGAATGTTTCAAATCTGATTGGTTGATCCAGAGATTAGCCCGTTTAAACAAACATACAAATTGATTTGCAAATAGAGTAGTCCAAGAGCTATGCACTAGCTTAATGTGCACAAAACCCAACCAAATGAGAAATATTTTCAAGTTTTAACGATATAATGTCCTAGAAATATGAACACATGAGCGTGATAAAAATTGTCGATTTATAGTAACAAAATAGTGAATTCAAATCGTGATGGTGGTCCTACCAGGAAGTGCCACACAATATGCAGACAGAGCTCAACCGGCTGGTAGGTATATGCAGTTTGCATGCATTGTATGTTATATAGGGTATTCACAGGATATTCCATCTGTGTTTATAGGCAGTTTGATTGACGCGCACCTCGTGCCATTCTGTGCGTAACGTACGATACGCAAGTAATAAATACCTGTTAATTTATGTTTACTTAACTTATATTTTTTTATTTACTTAACTGTTATGTGGCTATTATAAGTGCAATATGAATATCAATATCCTTTTATTAGAGCTTGTTATAAGGTAAGTCCTTTTTATGGTTCCGAACCAAAAAGGTAAAAAAACCGGCCAAGTGAGAGTCGGACTCGCACATGGGGTCCGTGGGTTCCGTGTAATTTTAACTGCTATGGAAATAAAAAACGCCAAAAATATTGAATGAAAGGTAAATTGCAGTTTACGATTTATGACGTACTACTTACTAGATCTCGTTCAAACCAATTTTCGGTGGAAGTTTGCATGGTAATGTACATCATATATTTTTTTTAGTTTTATCATTCTCTTATTTGAGAAGTTACAGGGGGGACACACATTTTACGACTTTGGAAGATATTAGGAACCTCAATATCATTTTTGAAGACCTATACATAGACACCTCATATGGGTTTGATGAAAAAAAAATTTTTTAATTTCAGTTCTAAGTATGGGGAACCCTCAAAATTTTTTGTTTTTTTTTTTCTGTTTTTGTGTGAAAATCTTAATGCGGTTCACAGAATACATCTACTTACCAAGTTTCAACAGTATAGTTGTTATAGATTCGGAAAAAAGTGACTGTGACATACGGACGGACAGACAGACATGACGAATCCATAAGGGTTCCGTTTATTTGCCATTTGGCTACGGAACCCTAAAAAAGAACCATGGTGCCACTCCGTCCGTCTGTCTGTCTGTCTGTCCATCTAACACAGCGCTATATTTCAGCAACCACTAATATTTAGAATAGTTTTAAATATTACTGACCCAACCTTATTGCAAGTAAAATAACTCTAAAAATATAAAAATGCAATAAAGGGCCGAAATGGGGGACCGTTAATTTAAAAGTAGGGCTACAAGTTTAAATATGGTATCATATGAAGGGGTTCTGTTTGTACATTCCTTATCTCCGATGTTTGCAAAGCGAATAACAGTTGATAAACATTGATGTCAATAATATTCCAGGAATAGAACGAAGATTCCAACTAGCATATTATTTACAACAAATATGTACAAAATACAATCTATATATAGAAAATTTCCTCAAGACTGTCTCCTTCTGATTAACGGCAAGGTTCCCAGAAAGCTGGCAGCGTTTCCTCTTTGGATAGCTAAGCTGATGCGTTGGCGGAATAAGCTCCTCGCCCGCTGGACTCCGGAGGTCTCGATCAATTTTGATGACAAGGTGGGAGCAAAACGGCGAGCTTCGAATCCCCACGGTCCCATGGTCTCGATCGCAATAGGCACAAAAATATAATTGGGTCCGAACACAGCGTATTTTTTGAATTTTGAATTTTCCGCACTGGTCACAGCTGCCCCTGCAGCTTTAAAAGTCGCCGGTAAGTGAGATGGCGCGAGTGTATCGACACATGTGGCATCCCATACTAGCGATTTGCCGACCCTCCAAGGGATCAAAGACATACCATCCGGTCTCTTGCCATCGCCCCGCGCAATACCGACTGGTTCCAGTACAGAAGGCACGTTAGCGACAACAAGAGCCCTGCGGATAATGTAATGAATATTCGACCAGCACTTAGAAGCGCTCTTGGTGTAGCATGATTAGCCGTTCTTAATCGATCGGCAAAGTGAAGCTACCACCGTCGTGGTCGGTACCTGGATGGGTGACCGCCTAGTGGTATTTCAAATCGAGCGTTTCCGTGCTTCGGAAGGCACGTAAAGCCGTTATCATTTAATTGTGATACTCGTTAAGCTAGTTGCATGCCTCCTAGGCGGCTTTAAAATTTCCAACATTAGATAGACCACTAGCCTACCTCCACCGATCCGCAGTGGGCACGCGTGGTGGAGTAATGCCCATTCCCTTTCACCTTCATTTGTGAAAGAAGGCCTGTGCTCAGTAGTGGGACATTATAGGACATTATAAGCATTTAAATCAATATTGTCGAAATTTTATCAATGATATGCACATCTTCGTTCAGTGAAAAATCTTGAGAAGTATTGAAAATGAAAACGCAAATACGAAACTCAAAATTGAATAATTAAAACTTTGTAACAAAAAAATAAACCGCCTTCATAGTACACTAAAAAGTATGAAGTAACTCTTATCTGACACTGTTTTGAAGTCAGCGAAATACTTTGAAGGCGGTTTAATTTATTTATTAAAAAGTTTTTTTTATGTATATGTATAGTTCCACACCTTTACCGATTAGAATTCTGAGTCCGTGCTATTTGATCACTAATTTGTCGCAATTTTGTTACTTAATTTGTCAATCAGTCCTGCAGGGCCATGGGCCACCCCTGTTTCTTAAGAACTAGAGCACCTAGCGAAGATCTGTTTGCTACAAGATTTTGTCAAATTTTGTCTCAAATTATCAAATTTTTTTCGCTACCCGGTTCGAAATCTTAAAAGGGTTTTTAGATGTTTCTAGACGTATCTCAGGAACTAGAGTACCTATCTAGAGATGAGTCTGTTCTGACAGACCATCTAAGAACTTTTTATCGCTATAAACTGATATACGACGACAAAATTTGACTTTAATAGGGACAAATTCTGTGAATAACCACCTGCACAGGTGTTCTAGTTCTAGAAATTCAAAAGTGAGCCTGTCACGGTATCAAAAATCTCTCTTAGAGTGACTCAAGGTCGGAATATTTGTGCCTGCTTTTTTTTATTTATTCACTAGCACATTTTTTTCCAAATCATTAGTTCGGTTTTTTACAAAAGTTATTTTGCCCAAACCAACAAATATTCGTCCAAGGCACGTCGGAACCCTCGGTGAGTGAGTCAGACTCAGACAGTTTTTTTTTAATAAAAAATGAGCTTGCGTTTAGCCACTGACCGATCAGTAAAGGACGATGACGAAGCCTAAGATACTTAGAACACGCTTACCCAGAAGAAACCTATTCACTCTAGCCTTGAAAGTCCTGTTGTATTTAAACATTGTATAAATATAACTTTAACGTAAACAACTTGAAAATGCGACGCGACAACAAAACAATTAAATTGCAACTTTATTTCTCGATATTTTTGAGTTCGATTCTTGGCTCCGTAAAGTCACATACCTACGACTCAATAACGACGTTATAGTGAACTACTTCCATCGCCTTTCGCTGTCCTTCGCAATTCCTCGCCGTCGCGTCGCGTCGATTATATCGAGTGAGTAATTTGTTTTCACTCACTGGGATGGATTTAGTTATATAAGTACCTACTTACATTATATTAAATGCTTTAGATACCGTGCAAAGGGTTATAAAAATTATATTTATTCTTCCACAACAATCTTTGAAGTTTTAAGTTTTGTAAGGAAATAGACGTTCATTCACAAGGGCTGTTCGCAATTCAATTGCCATTCTGTTTCATACTTCACGATCTCAGTGGCACTGTTATTTCCACTAAAATCCTTTATTTACAGTATAACATCTGCATCGACTGAATTGACACCATTTTTGTTACTGTCACCACTGATAGCCAGTAACAAGATACAAGAAGCTAGGAACTTATCCTCAGTAGATCCTAAACTATTCCTCAATGTGTCAAGTTATACTGGCTTCATCACTGCTGAAGAGAAATATACTAATATGTTCTTCTGGTACTTCCCTGTGGCCGGGAAGCCAGTCAATGAGACTCCGTTGATCGTGTGGCTGCAAGGCGATGGGCGTTCCAGTTTGGTAGGCATATTTCTTGAGATTGGACCCTTCAAATATGTGAACGACGAGTTGAAATGTAAGTATAATATATACCGATGGATAAAATGACCCATCCAGCAATAAAAAAGGTCAAGGATATCACACGACAATACGTATTCTTGTCACATTTTGTATGATTTCTGTAGGGAAGATTTTCCATTTTGAACAGAGTTGTCATTTAAGTATATAGAACGAATTTAGCAATTTAAAGCTAAGAGCTAGAGAGAGATTGACTGAATACCTATGTATATTTCAGTGCGCGAATGGGCATGGACGAAGGAATATTCAGTGTTGTTCATAGACAATCCGCCCGGAGCTGGGTACAGCTACAACACATATGTTACCAGTATGGAAAAGGTATTCATATTTTGATGAACTGATATTATTCTAGGTTCTTAGCGCACTAATAGTCATATCTGAAATACACTATCTGATGATAAAATACCACTTATACAACGTATTCCCGAAAGGATAACCGCAACAGGATATCCGCAACACCTCTTGCGGATATCCTTTCTGTACTACATCAGGTATATACTGGGTTATTTTGCAACCTCTAGCCAAATTATCAGGGGTTAATGTACCCATAATTACGGCTAGAGATTGCAAAATAAATAGATTCTTCAAAATGTTACTTACTACTAGTTACTAGTTACTAGTTTATTAAAATCATAACCAACGCAACGTTTCACCACTCAATGAATGTCATTATCCTTTCACATTCATTGCCAATTGCAATATTATCATCAATCGCGATCTGTGCGCCTAGGAACAAAACGACTTTTATGGATATAGGTACACACGGCTACAGATCAAGCTATACATATCCAATATAAGCTGACCTCTCATTGTACGGAAATCCTATACAATGCGAGATCAGCTTATACTGGAAATGTATAGCTTGATGTGTTGCCGTGTGTACTTACCCTTCCCGTTAACGTTGTATTCATTAAAAACTGTTAACAACAAAGTGTTGCCACAGAGTTAATGATATACCTATCCACTAACTTGCTGATCTTTTACAAAGCGTAGAGTGCAACTGCCAGAATATTGGTAGCTGCTTGTCGACATAATCCAAGTCAAGACCAACAAATCTTTGTCAATTTTCAGTGCGCAAATCTTCTCTACAATACTCTCACACAATTCTACCAATTATTCCCGGAGTTAGACAAGGCACCTCTTTACATCGCTGGCGAGTCGTATGCTGGTCGATACATTCCGGTATTAGGCATGAAGATTGTTGAAGAGAATAAGGCTATGGGAAGCAAGATAATTAATTTACAGGTAGACTTTATATATCTATACCTACTAGGTATATAAAATATAATAATTAATATTTAAACATATAATATAATCCATACTATATACTATATTACTATAATATACAGGGTGTTGTTTTGGTCGGCGACAAGCGACCCAGGAGCGGTAGTACAAAATATATATTCCCCAAAAATGGACTTAATTCCAATAAATACTGTAAATATGTTGAGAAATACCTTATTCAATTTGAAATAAAATTACCGCAAAGTATGGTTACTAGGCACGTGCACTGACTAGAGCTAGGCGCAAGCCGCCATCGCCCCACCCCTTTACTCCCTCGTACTCCCGTTGAGTATTATGTCTACACTTTAGCTTATTACATGATTTTCAAAATTTTTATTTTTTTATTTTTATTATTAAAAAAAAATAAAGTATTTTTTTTATATTTTTTTTAGCACCAGTATCTATTGTATTATCGACCCTGAGTCGCTCGTCGCTGACCAAAACAACGATCTGTATAATAATATTAGAAATGCGAAAGTAACTCTGTTTGTTTGTATGTTTGTTACGCTTTCACGCCTAAACCGCTGAACCGATCGTTATAAAATTTGGCATACAGATAGCCTATGGTATGGAGATGGACATAGACTACTTTTTATCCTAGGAACGCGGGTGATACCGCGGGGATAGCTAGTAATATTATAAAGCTGAAGAGTTTGTTTATTTGAACGAGCTAATCTCAGGAACTACTGGTTCGATTTAAAAATTCTTTCAGTGTTGGATAGCATATTTATCGAGGAAGGCTATAGGCTATACTTTTTATCCCGGGAAAACACAAGATCCTCGGGAACGCGGGTGAAACCGCAGGGCGGAAGCTAGTTAGTAATAAAAGTACTAAAGAGGCTGCTTCGTTCAACCAGTCACCAAACTAACGAAATAGACGGCTTTGATACGGTTACGTTTAAGCGTTTGGCTACGTACGTGGTCGGCTTTGGTTTATAAATCCTAACTAATATTATAAATGCGAAAGTGAGTGCCTCAACTACTCAACGGATCATTATGAAATTTTGTATGCAGATAGCCTATGGTATGGAGAAGGAAAAGGCTAATTTTATCTCGGGAACGCGGGTGAAACCTCGGGGGGACAGCTAGTAAATAAATATAAATATTTATCTGGGGATGGTATATGGGTATGTGGCGTGTAAATAGTCAACACCCGAAAGTACATACGTACAGTTATTAAATTTATATAACGCGGTAATTTGGTCAATACCTATTTGTGAGCAATATGGCTGACCTAATGAAACCTCGATTGATACACCCTTCAGCACCAAATATCCTCACAATGCAGAGACTGAAATAATATAATAAAATAGGGCATTGATGCTTCACCAGGGGGAATTCCTCATAAAATACCCGAATGCCTCGGGGGAGTGGCCATATTATGCCGGATTCAAACCATCTAACAGTGATTGCCATTTGCGTTTTAGTCTAATAATTAGGTGAAAAATCGAGACGCAATTTTCTTGTTAATTACTTATAATTACTTTTCCAGGGTATAATTATGGGTAGTCCGCTGATTAGCCTCGAAAAAATTATAGATTATTCTTCACTGTTCTACCAGTGGGGCCTGATCGACCCACAAGGTAAACTCGCCGTAAAACAGATGCAAGATGAGTACAGGCAGGCTGTGCTCAGGAACGACTCTGATAACGCTGTGAATGTAAGTACGATAAACCGGTCAACTGCATGCAATCGGTGTGCTTAGTCTTTTCGGCTCATCATCATTTAGCAGTGAGGTTGTGTGTGATTTTAACTCAGAGCTAGTGACGTGGTCGGTGAAGCCAATGAGCTTGAGCAAGGTGAAGGTAATATCTTGAGGAAACCATATGTTCCAAATATACAAGTTAGGGAATTTGGCTAGATATCTCGACAATATTCAGTATCAGAGTAGGCTGATGCTAATATATACTCTAGTGCCGGTTCGCAAGGTTGCATTTGCTGCAAGAGCCGGCAATGAACAGTAATTAGATTCTCTTTTCAAGACAAGCTTAGATTTACATTCTAATCTCAATGTCAACTCGTGCAAGAGTACTGAATACTGAAAATTTTCTAAAGACTAACAATTATTTTTTCAGCTACGGTCAGTCTTGCTAGACAAGCTTCAGAGCATTGCATCTGTAGTAGATCCAACGTGGGATGAATTTCTAAACTTGCTTCGAAAGGAACAAATTAAGGAAGCCATTCACGTTGGTCGTTTACGGTTTAGGTTTTTCAATAGTGAGACGTACACCAGTTTAATCAAGGACTTTTTGTTTGATAACACTCCGCAAGTGACTGCCTTTTTGGATCACCACAGAATACTTATTTACTGGTAAGATACCCAGAATTAATTAAAATATACTAGCAACGGGCGGCGCCAAAATTAGCACACTAGTACCGTATCACAACATTACGCGATTTAAAATTTTCAGACGAACTATCATGAGAATGTCAATGAAAGGAAAATGGTATGATCATCTATTTTCGACGTTAACCGAGCCTAATCAAAATGCTGGATTTTAATAAGAAAGTAAAATATGGAATTTAGTAGGTACCAGCATTCTTACTAATATCACAGCAAATAAATTCTTAAAAGAAACAAAAAACCCGACTGCGTAAAACATATGCGACTGCAATACCTTATAAAATTCAAGTTATATTCAAAATTCTATAGATTTAAGAGCTTGTTTTTCTCTTTTCAGTTAATATATGTTTTACGCAGTCGGGTTTTTTGTTTCTTTTAATAATTTAATTTATTTCAGACTTTTTAGTTTTATACAGAAAGAGTTGTATGTATTAGCTCAGAGTATATAAATACTACGTACAAGTATTAGTAAGTAAATGAGCGGTACGGTAAAGAAACGCTAACAACCATCGCAACTCTGTGATTTACGTATGGTAACGGCTCAGTACCTAAGTATATACTGTCCTTGCATTAAACGTGGTTTTTTGCAGTTTACGTCAAAATGGTAGCATAAAAGTATTACAATATATACATATATGGAATAGTCTATTTACAAGCATTCATCTGATACCCATATTGTTATAATAACGAAACTTTTATTTTAATACCCCCCTATATTTTTATTCTTAGGCGCCATATAAAAATAATATACCCTATGACACTCCCCAAGTCAAGACGAATCTAACGACACCTCATATGCTTAAATCCATCAAGCCGTTTAGGCTGCAGAGCGGCACAAAGAAATAGACATACATACATACATATACATACATACACTCGAAAAACATAACCCTCCTTCCGGGTCAGTCGGGTAAAAATTATAAATGCGAATGAGAGTTTGTTTGTTTGTTACGCTTTCACGCCTCAACTGCTCAACGGATCATCATGAAATTTGGCATGCAGATGTAAAAGGACATGAGCTACTTTTTAACCCGAGAACGCGGGTGAAACCGCGGGAGAGAGCTAGTAACTTTAATAATTTCTTTTACTTTTTAATAGATACCTCTTTTAATTGTCCCCATCATCTATTAGTGGGCAGTTGGACGTAATAGGGGCTTGCGCGCCAAACGCCGAGGTACGTCGTAACAAGTGGTTCTGGAGTCAACGCAACAACTTCATGAAGGCGCCTCGTACGCCCTGGTGGTATAAACAATCAGTTGCTGGGTGAGGAATTTAGTCTTTCATCTCTTTATTTCTCTTCTTCTTTACGTTTCTGCTATAGTATCGCTCATTCTTTAATAACTATCTGTGATACAGCTTTTCCTGAAAACATAGATCAAATCGAACAGTTTGCACAGGGAGGACATTCCCAAACATTTTTCCCATCTACATAAATTTTCCATATAAAGGCGATTCACTTAATTACCATAATAGATAAAAACAACAAAATAACCCAATTTTGATCATAATTATTGAACGTCAAAAAACTGACCTCCCTCGTGACAATGTTTGATTTGTATAATAATAATGAAATTTATTCATTAAGGCAACACATAAAACCCAATACCTATACCTAGTATAGGGTGGATACTTTGAGATGGTATCCCTTCTTTACCCCGTATACCTAGTCTTCTTATTTTTAAGTTTGGCAACCGAGCCCAAATTAGGGCTCATTTCTGCCAGTGCCGAGTTATATTATAGTTTCCAGTCACAATAAATCCCTTTCACATAAAGTCCTCAGTCAGTCACCGTCCATAAAAGTCATGTTTTACTACAATGGTGGTCATTGTACTAAAACTCTTCACGGACTTTTTGAGACAACTTGAAAAGTCACGATACACATAATTCATTTCATTTCACTTCACAGGTGCACATGGATGATCTTTATTAGGTAAAATACCACCGAAAATACACAATAAAACTCAAAATACACGAATTTAGAAAATAAAAACGAAAATGCTACGTCACTCTGCAAGTTCCCGCCAAAAAGTCGTATACCTAGTCATAGACCGGTAGTCAGTTGGTATCTAAGTTGGATACGTTTAACTTATAGAACTCAAAATTTTATTGGTTTTAAGGCGATGATAGCTCAGTGTTAGCGACGTCGGATCCCGAAACGAAGGGCCCGTCGAATTCTATAATGAGCTGAGCTTTCAGTGAAGGAAAACATCGTGAGGAAACCGTTGCACGGTGGTAGGGTAATTTGTAGTACCCACTTTGCTGGCTACCACCCTCACCTACTGGTGTGTTTCGACAGCTGCACTTGAGAGCCAGTTCTTTCTAGGCTTTGTGCCACATCATCACTTATCACGATGAGATTGCGGTCAAACACAGGCCTATACAAAGCAAAAAAAACTATTTTACTTTTTCAGATACGTCAAACAAGGGGGGGGTTTAACTGAAGTGCTCGTAACGAAGGCCGGCCACAGGGTCCCCATGGACAAGCCAGAAGTTGCTCTACAAGTGATAACCCACTTTATCAACGGCATATCCTTTCCCATGCCGCCTATCTACGAACCTTCGCCAGACGACATACCAGCTTATATTATAAATGAAAATTATACTAATTTACAACTACAAAGTAATACACAATTTGAAAATAATGGTCATGGAGGAATGCTCGCTAGTGTTGTGATTAACGTGCTTCTAGTGTTTTTGATCGTCGCAGGCGTAGTGTACGTATTCTGGTGGAAGAGAAGAGTTGTTGCTAAGTACAACAGTGTTGTCAACGATACTTCAGTTCATGACGGTGTGGTTCCCATGCCGTAGGATAGGACGGATCGATATGTGAAAATGCATTTCATTTAGGTGCAGCGCAGACGACAGACCGCACCGCGCCGAACTTTTGAGTCTGTGCAAATATCGCACCCTTCCTGGAAGAATGTTGTAAATGAAAAGTGACAACTTTTCAGGAGCGTAAAAAAACTGTCCTAAAAATTTATCAATGTTATTAAAAATATGGAGTATACATCAAATGATAACTAAAACTACCTGTGAGGGGCCTACGTGTTTATATTTTAAATGTACTCAATGTGTACTGAGAAAAACCTAAAAAGGAGCGTTGCGTAATTATTCCTCGAAACAGTTGATGGAGTAATTATGAATAATGCATTGTTGACATATTAAGGAAGTCTCGCTGTTCGATATTATTGCAGATAACTCTTTATTTGCATTCAGATTTAGTAGTGCATTCAATGTGTAAGTGTCGTTTACATAGGTTTTCCTCGAGCTACTCGTTTGTGTAACAAGTATGCAACTACAGTTATTCGAAAATATATTTTTAAGTCTTCGTTCAAAATGTATGTAAGTATGAATATGCTATTAGTCATATGGAACTTTAGTGAATAATTAAGTGCAAATATATTTGCAAATATATTTCCATCATATAACTTCGTTTTATGATGGAAATATAAATATTAAAATGTTGCAATATTTTACATAATTGTATTGAATTCGTTAATTTTGAAGATAAAAATTATGAAAAAAATTGACAATACGTATTAATTTTTTCTTGATTTTTAGTGCAATAAAAAAAACACGCAAGTCGACTTGCGTCTTTGTTCCAGGGGGGGTGCGATATAACCTATAGAATCCTAAGCAGTAACACAAACGACGCGCAAAAAGTCCGGCGCACAACCCTATGTTTTCACACAGACTTTTTGTGTGCCGCAGACTAAAGCCCGTCGTCTGTGCTACACCAAAGGTCTACAGCTATGTAGAACGTAGGAAATAATTGGAATGAGTATGATGGAACTTGAGGTGTATTTGTGCCATTTTGTGTCATTACTCATTAGATGTCGTGTCTCGTCGTGTCTTTCGTGTGATATTCTTGAGCATGTGAGTTGCATTTATAGCTCTGTTTATTACTTACAACACTAATAACCAAAAGATCAACAAAGTAACAAACAGATATTGGACGCTATTATAATAAGTAGGTATATTATTATTCCCGTTTTTTGTGTCCCAAAGTCCCAACATTATAAAGGCAAAAAGTAGGTATATAAGTAGTAGTAGTATAAACTTAGAGTAGGTATATACTTAAGGATTAAAATAATTAAACTTTATAATATTTTTATTTAAATTCATTGATGAAGATGTCGATGAGAAATTTTGCTACCTCTGGCTGGTCGAAAGGCACCATGTGACCAGCCTTACGTACCAGTACCTCCCAGAAGTTACCACCGCTCTTTTTGTACCTGCGGTAAAGAATAGGACTCATAGTTATTCAATCAATGCAGGTTGTAAATGTGATAGTTCAATTTTTGTTATCTCATGATAGTTAGGTTCCATAAATAAGTCGCACCCTTCCTGGAAGAATGTTGTAAGTGAAAAGTGACAACTTTTCAGGAGCGTAAAAAAACTGTCCTAAAAATTTATCAACATTATTAAAAATATGTAGTATACATCAAATGATAGCTAAAACTACCTGTGACCGGCCTACGTGTTTATATTTTAAATTTACTCAATGTGTATTGAGAAAAACCTAAAAAGGAGCGTTGCGTAATTATTCTTCGAAACATATTAAACACTTGATGGAGTAATTATGAATATTGCATTGTTGACATGTTATGGAAGTCTCGCTGTTCGGTATTATTGCAGATAACTCTTTATTTGAATTCTGATTTAGTCACGGAATAGATAAATAAGGTTGGAAAGGCCCTCGCTCCAATTTTGTACTAGGACCAGTGTCGCCGCTTGACCCCCACTATTTTAATTTCTACACATACGCAATCATATTTTTACAAATATTTCGCACACAACCAAATCACGCACACATAAATCTCAGGGCAGATATTCGTTCGCCCACTAGCACTAAGCTACCGTGGGCATAGACACTCACACACGCAAAAATGCATACACCTGTCAAAAATGTTGACAACTTACAGTAGGGATGGGTAGTGTATAATCGTTAATGAATCGGTTCGATTATCAATTATTATTCTCATAGAACTTGGAATCGATAGTTGCATGGTTATGCTGTACGGATTACACAAAACTAACATATCTTTTTCTATTGAATTAATTATATTATTATTCAGCATAATGATTTTTTGGACCGGCAATAAACAATTTGTGACAATTAAAAACTAATAAAACTATTAGGGTTTGTAGTGGTTTTTTTACGGATAACTGCGTGATAGATATATAATATATTATATTATAGTGCGCAAATAACGAAAATTTTTACAACAAATTATATAGTTAACTAAATCTTAACTTCTAATGTTCGATTTGTTTTATTTCTAAACTGATTATTGATAGTCTGGTTGTTCGTTGTGCGTGGCACTTCACTAAGTGGGTGGGACCCGTCAATGAAGAACGACATTATCGTTAGTAAGTAATTACCGAAAAAATACGATACTTCATAGGCGTGAGCTGTTAAAATTAATATATTTCTTCTTCTTATTTTTAGGTATGGCAACCCAATCCTCTTATTAATATATTTAATTTGACAGATTTGATTTGCTTGATAAAGTCGATATTTTTATCGATAAATTATCTGATGAATGCGTGGGGAAAAATGTTACATGAAATTAATATTAAGAAATTATTTTATTTTATTTTTTTACTATATACTAGCTAAAAGCGCAGCTTTGTAAGGGCTCGTAAGATTTTTTTGTAACTAAGTTTAATATTTTAATTTCAATAAGCCCAAATATGGTTAGGATAAGGATACGTCGTTCCACTATGGAGTTTCAGTGCTTACCCACACTCCAACTCCATCATCAGACCCTGAATACAATATATGGCCAAAGTTCATCTCACGACAATTCCAACAACCCCAAACATGGCTAGAATACGTTGCTGCGCTATGGAGTTCCATTACCTACCCTCCTACTCTATCATCAGAGCCCGAAAACCATATATGGTCAAAGCTGTTCTGGCTGGACAATTCCAACAACCCCAAACACGGCTAGGATAAGTTGCTCCGTTATACAGTTTAAATACCTACCATTCTACTCCATCATCAGACCAGGGATACCACATGTGGTCAAAGTTCATCTCACGACAATTCCAACAACCCCATCCAGCGCATGCCCTCCTACTTCATCATCACACCCCGGAAAACCATATATGGTTATTGAGCTATTATCACTATAGCTCAATGTATATAGTAAGTCTTATCATCTAGACAAACATTTTAATTACCTATGCTAAATTTCAAATATAGATTTGATCCTATACACCTTTCAATTCTTGATTGTGCATCATCTGTAGAGGTGTGATCGTTTTTTCGTAAAGTGTACCACAATGTGTAGAACTGAATCGGATAGTAGATCTGACCAGGGAGCCAATTCTCATTCACTCGAATTCATCACTCGTTCCAAATAAAGTTCGAATTCGTACTTTTTTCGAGTGAAAATTAAGTTGGGCTATTCTGAGAATTTCGAAGCCGCCATTTTCTCTTATTTTTCGAGGGCTAGCGCTCGAACTACTTCGACTGGTCGGAACCGTTCGAAACGTATTTCGAATGCGAACTATCAAACGTCAAACAGTTAGGTTGTCATTTGGAAACGTAATGACAGATAAGCCTAAGGATTTCCGTTACTCACAGAAAATATTTTGTCATATTCATTTATAATTATTATATAAAATTGATTAACTTATGAATTCCGGATATATTAGGATATTATAAGAGTAAAACGTTGTTTTAATTATTTTATATTCATTAAAATCTTAATTTAAGATATAAAATTATCACGTACGTTAACAAAACGCAATTATCAAGTGAAACGAAACGCATCGTGCAATTTGTATCCATCATAATGGCAGCATTTACTCCTTACACTCGAACTTATTTCGAAGGTTAGTTCGATTAGTGCCGAGAATACAGGAATCGAAAAATAGACTCCGCCCCTCGAAATTTTACGGTCGAAATAGAACTCGTAATGCAAGTTCGATTCGAAGGCTAGTTCGAGGGAAGTGAGAATTGGGCCCCAGGTCGTCGGTCCACCTGGTGGGAGGTCGTCCCGCTCGGCACTTTCCAGTACGTGGTCGCCACTCGAGAACCTTTCTTCCACATCGGTTATCGGCTCTTCCAGTTACCTCTACCTGTCACGCCAATCCATTGTTCCCTGGCGTTAGGTTCCTTAGGAAACCTACAATTTATAATTTATTGCATTGGTCAAATTACATTTTACTTAGATTACCCCAGACGGACCAGTTGGCGCAGTTGGTTAAGGTTCACCTTACGCGCCGCAGGTCGTGGGTTCGATTCCCACACAGGACATGCATTTGTCTGCATGAACATGTCTGTATGTCCTGAGTCTGGGTGTAATTATGTATATTAAGTATGTATTTACAAACAAAAAAGTAGTATATGTATTATATCAGTAATCTGGTTTCCATAGTACAAGCTCTGCTTAGTTTGGGATCAGATGACCGTGTGTGAGGAATGTCCCAGGATATTTATTTATTTATTTTATTTAGATTATAATACTAAATACATCATAGTAAATACTCGTAGATGAGGAGGGGTCTTATATGTCCATTTATATCATTCGGTCACATTCATTCAATGATTAATATAATATCTAATTTCAAAATACGTCTAAGTAAAAATGTACTATCGTTAATTAAATATAAAATAATTCGAAAATTATCTTTGTCAAACGTAATTATATTATATATAGTCTAGAATTCTATCGATGATTTTATTTAACCAAACCACATGGTCACGTCACTATCGATAAACATGCTGCGCCTTACATCACTGCCAATCAGGGCAAAGGACGAAGTGTAGAAGACGCAATGTATGCAGTACATTGAAAGCGGATTTGGTCATTGCGCTGATTGAGCGAGTACACATCGGTCAATGTATGTTTTTCATAACTTGTTGCAATAATTTTGTTAATGTTTGGTATTTCATAGTGTTCAATATGTTTTTATGTTTTTTACTAATAATATTGTAATTAAATGTTATTTTCGACTTACCGATGGAAAGATATACCTCCTCGCTCTATACTTGAGGTCTGAATTTTTGTCTTACACGTTATTATAGCACAACACGGCATTATAAGCAGAGCTCTGTTCTCCAATGTAATCCGACGCGCACTGACCGCGAATCGGTCGAGTTATGATTATCGAATCATAACTGTGGCGCGCTTGCCCCGCCCACATTACCATTCTAACCTTATTTATCTGTTCTGTGGATTTAGTAGTGCATTTACGGTCTTACTCATAAAAATCTCTTAAATAACGGATTAAATAGTATATAGCTAAATACTATTTAAAATGTTATTCAGTGTTTAACTTTTCTTTACTCATAAACGCATTTTAATCATGATTTAGTTATTGAAGGATTTAAAGAGCAAAAATAATATTATATATGGCGACACCAACGTCAAGACCATAAAGGCAAATGCCCGTTTTGGGCCCACCGTGGACATTACTATACAAAGAAATAATTTTGTTTATTAATTTTGTTATTTAAAAATATGAATATTACATTCATTTAAACAGCTGCCACTTTAATAAACAATGTTTCGTATATTAAAAGAATTTTAATAGTCAACGACGTCAACGTTGCAAAATGTTGCCAGCGTTTAAATCACGTTTTTGTTATCGATACTAAATCGATTTTAATAAAAATACAACATTCATCAGAATACACAAATAGGACTTTGCTTACACAACGTAGTTCATAAGCCATTTAAAAAAGGTGGTTTTAAATAACAAAGCTATCAGTTATTTAGCTATTTAAAATAAAGAAGTAAATGAAGTCGATTAAAAAAGAAACGACTAATCGATTACGTGTTTTTATGTATTTTTTGTATATGACAACACTCGCTTGACATTTACTCTCAAATGAACTGTCATTTTGTCGACTGTTTGTTTCTTTCGTTGTGTTTTGATTACGATTTCTTTTACAACATAGATGATTATTATACTTGATTTACTACGACTTTGGCTTTGTTAAACGGAATCTGTGCTAACTACGACGAACGACCACTGGCTTGAAATCAAGGATTACAGCTGCATTCATTTTGGATTTCGAACACTTTCATACAATATCTGAAGAACATTGTGTTAATTATTGTGGCTTTAACCTGGCGGGGATTCAAAGACATGCTTTGGAGCCCGAGGAAATTCTTACTATGTTGCAGCAGTGGGTTGCACCTCAACAGGTAAATAAATTATTTTAAAATAAATGTTTAGAATTACCTACATCATTGAACAATAACTGATAATTGTATTATTGTTTTAGTTAACAAGGGATAATCTTGTTTGCCACAACTGCTGGGAGGTAGTTACTGCAAACTTTGTTGCCCCCAACAAGAACCAGAAAGCATGGGCCATCTAAATAGTTGTGTTAATTGTAGTCGCTCAATTAGACCACTAAGAAGCCATTTGTTACGCTTAGAGACAAATAGAAAGAATCTCATTAGAAATGTAGTTATGGAATGGATTCAACCTCGAGAAGTAAGTTTCGAATCACTTTACAAAAGAATATAACCTACAATGCAACCTTCTGAACCAGTATTAGTTTTAGTCAGACTTTTCATGCAAAGGTCTATTTGAATAAATGATTTTGAATTTGATACAAAATATTTATTGTATATGCCTCTGTTTGACCACAATCTCACTATAGTAAGTGATTATGTCGCAAAGGTGGTAATCACACAAAGCCTAGAAAGGTAGTGGCTCTCAAGTACTGCTGCCGGAACACCTCAGTAGATGCTTGTTGATAGATTTTCAACTTGGGAGTGGTAGCCAACCAGGTCGGTACTACAAAGAACCCTACTCACGCTATGGTTTCCTCACATTTACCTACACCGAAATCTCAAGCTCATTTTAGGATACAAACCTACACAGCGGCATCCAATCTCACTACCACCGAGCTATCATCGCTTTATTTGTTTACTGTCTTATGTATGCTATGCTTGTTTTATTAGCCTAATCCTTGTGACTACCCAATAGTCTATAACTAAAGAACTTCTATTGTGTATTGTTTAAATTGCTTAGGGTACTAAACAGATTAATTACATAAGATAAAAAAATAAGATGTTATGTTAAAATGCTGTCAATGTATGAATTGAATGTTATGTAGAAAAAATAAAATAAAAGCTTATTAATTAAGAATACTTTTCAGATATTTTTTTTGTACCCCTATCCCTGTACCTTTAAAGAATGGAGTAAAATATAATAAGAACTGTTGTTTCTGGTTAATTTTTACACATCAAGCATAAAACAAACATAAATTCTTAATATTTTTTGCAGTAAGACATATTTTCATAATGTAAAATAACCTCAAAATGTTTTATTAATTTCTACTCTTTCTAAAACAATGGCATCCTTTTAAATATAATTTTTAGATATCTGATGAACATATGATTTTAAAACACTACATTATTATACTCATTATTGCTGTCCATCCTGGGCCCAAGACCCTATGGATCGCGGGCATTCCCCTTTGACAGTTATGGAAGTTTTAAAAAAAAGAAAAAACAACAATTTGAAAAGTTTTATTATGTGTTTTATGATAATATTATATTGTATATGATCTGAATCTCGGAAACAGCTCCAATGGGTTTCGGGGGGCGATAAATCGATCTAGCTAGGTTTCATTTTTAGAAAACGTCGTTTTATCCGTGTTTTCAGGCAATGAAAAACTGATTTTTTCTTTTATTAAATGGGCTTGCGTTTGGCCACTGACCCGCCCATAAGGGGCGATGACGAAGCCTAAGATGAAACACGCTTACCCAGAAGAAACCTATTCACTCTGGCCTTGAAAGTACCTAGATTGTAAGCGTCAGGAAACACAGACGCCGGAAGCAAGTTCCACTCCCTTGCTGTCCGCATTATAAATGAGGATGCAAAACGCTGTGTCCGTATATTCGGTATGTCAACAAAATACGGGTGAAAATTTTCCCGGCGTCTTGTGGTTCGGTGTAAAAATGGGGATGATGGAATAAGGTTGAACAATATCATTAGAATACGAATGTAAATTTTGCCACCATTTACAAGGTTATCATAACCAAATCGGGCGGTCCCGAAACCAGACAACCCTGTTCGAGTCCAGATGATAATTTTTTTTGCTTTTGAGTTATTTTGTGAGAAAAACTAATATGATTTATCAAAAAAAAAACGAGCAAAGCTCGGTCATCGAGGTACAAGTTTAAGTAATTTATGGTTTCTATATAATATTTTTCTTCGGATAGCTTATTTTCGGAAATCAATGAAAAATATTTTACAGCAATCAAGCAACAGCTGTTTATTTGGCGGCCATTTTGCTATTTAGCCCGTTAAACAAGGGTCGTAGGTTGTTTAATTTGACAGCTCTTTAAATAACGTTTTTAAGCAGTGAATAGAGATAAATACCGTTTATGAGTGAGATTTTTTTTAAATAACTGTTTTAAGTATGACTTAACTTTAAATAGCGTTTATGAGTAAGGCCGTTAATGTGTAAGTGTCGTTTACATAGGTTTTCCTCGAGCTACTCGTTTGTGTAAATAACGTATCAATTGTTATATAATATAATGTGGATAAAAGTTTCGTGGATAAAGTAAGCAACTAGACTTGCACTACGATGGCTTATTCCCGTTTGTCTACGTTCCCGTTTGTCAACGGTACATATACTTACCTATAGCGATGTATCGCGTGCATCAAGTACAGTCAGTATGTTAAGTCTTATTTTAAAGGAATGCAAATATTGGTTTGAAATTAAATAAGTACATATTTATTTAACCTATGCAAAATCAACAACATACGTTACTATAATATACAATGGGTAAACGTTGTTTATTCATTCGTAATGTTTTTATCTAATTGTGACTATACAAAAATAAAAATAAAAAAAGTAAAAAAAACAATAAAGTCGAAAATTAAGAATTACAATTTAACAAAGTAAAATCAACGAGTGCAATTACATAATTTGGTACACTTAATATAACGTAGGTATATAATTGAACTACACAACACAAAAAAGCAACGGAATAATATGTAAATAAAATATAAAATAGAAGTTATTTTAACGAAACATTGCAAAATCAACAAATATAATACAACAATTAAACTACTAAAATTAAAAATAAACGTATCACAAAAAAAAATACTGAATAATAGAAATTAAAAAACATAAATTAAATAGCCAGCAAAGAGAAGATACTCGTTTCAAAAATAACTTTATGTCACATAGACCATGTTCATATTTGTTGAATATTTTACCTGTATTTAAAAAATATATTGTCAACTAGATAGGTTATATGTATTGTATGTAGTTCTTAGTCATTAATATGGTAGTTTTAAAATATACAAAGTAAAAATAATATTAAATAAATTCGGCACACAACTTTTTACTCTAACTGTACTTTAACGTGTGCTCAAGTAAGTAATATATACAAACATAACCAATGTATATGTACCGTTGACAAACGGGAACGTAGACAAACGGGAATAAGCCACTACGATACCCACCAAATAAATTCGTTCAAAATGTATGTAAGTATGAATATGCTATTAGTCATATGGAACTTTAGTGAATAATTAAGTGCAAATATATTAACTTCGTTTTTATGATGGAAATATAAATATTTTAATGTTGCAATATTTTACATATTTGTATTTTATTCCTTCATTTTCAAGATAAAAATTATGAAAAAAATTGACAATATGTATTAGTTTTTTCTTGATTTTTTAGTGCAATAAAAAAAAAATCACGCAAGTCGACTTGCATCTTTCAGGGGGGGTGCGAAGTTACTTCTAGGTTGCGCTTACTACGATCAGTTATATCAACGCTTACCAAGGTGAGATGAAGACCAAAACATGTAGGTACTTACGCAACAACATCACCGTTAGCGAATCTGCGCAGAGGCTGCCTCCGTGCAGCAGTATACTCGTCGCGACCCGACCATTGCAGCTCCGCGTAAGTGTGCTGGGAAAGGCTGTACGCTTGGAGTACGTCCAACTGTCCACTGTAACATACGAAGGCTCTTATGAACTACTTATGCCAAATCCAAATGCCAAATTCAAATTCAAATTCAAATTCAAAATCAAATTCAAATTCAAAATCATTTATTCAAATAGACCTTCGCAGGCACTTATGAAAAGTCTGACTCTAATACTCTAATACCGGTTCGGAAGGTTGCATTTGCTGAGAAGAGCCGGCAATAAACTCAGCAATTATTCTTTTCAAAACAAGCTTAGATTCATTACATAATATTTACATTCTAATCGCACTGACAACAATTGCGTACCCCGGCGCGGCGGCAAAATTACAAAGTAGACTGAATCTATATTTAATAAGTAAATAAATAAATGGCAAACTTAAGCAGACCAACCCCCACAAGCAGCACCTGTTCACAAGTATGACGCGTGTGGCAGCCATCGCCCTCCTCGCCATATTGAAGGGAAGTGAGCGACCCGTCACACTCCTCCGCGCTAAGGAGCTAAAGTTTTTGCTTCACGTGCCTATTAATATATAGATAATGAAGCGCTGATAAATCAGTGGTGGTGACGTCGATGCCATGACGAATGTCGAACTTGGAAAACATCGTGAGGAAACCATAGCTCGGTGCGCCTCAGTGGTGGCGCGCCTGGCTGGCTACCAGCCTCTAGTTGAAAATTTGTTGCCAAGCACCTAGCCGTGTGTTCCGGCAGTTGCACTTGAGAGCCTTCAGGCTTTATATACGGCAACACATTGGGAATCAGGAAAAAACTCTCCACACGAATAATATGGAAGTTTTTATGTTACGACTCTCGCCCATAAACGGGTGAACAGATTTGGTTGAAATTTGACATAAAGATAGAATATGTTTTGGATTAACATAAGTACTTTAATTCCCGAGAATACAAAAGATCACTCGGGAACACGGGTGAAACTGAGAGCGGAAACTATAGTATTGTTAAATTAGGTACCTGTAGCTCATAACTCCGTAGTGATCCAATAGCTCTTCTAAAAACGGCTTCGTAGTATTCATTATATCTGGTAACATTTTCTCATAAACGTATTGATTTCTGTAGTCAAAACTAGCATTGCCCACGTGTATTAGATGTCGTACTTCAGGCCGTGTGACAAATGCCTCAAATTCAGTGGCCTCAGGCCTCGGGTCCTCGTTAAAGTTGAATATATTGACACCACTATGTTTCATTATGTATTCTATGGTTTCATTGAATTTCTATAATCAAGAGATGGATGATCAATGGATGGGCCAAAGCCAAAGGTAAGTTTAAACCCTCAACTGAGGATCCAAGAACTTTCTGCCAGAAATTCTAAATGACTTTACCCGAATGTGCTTAAAATATACGAAATAAAACCTATGCGAAAATCCCCATAAATGTAAGTATGTTCCTGTGGTATATTCTAAAAACATTATTTTTACCTAAAAAGTTCCACACTACAATGGAGGATGGCATTAAGTAACTATATATGTAGAAAGTAGTTATATTACGGCTTTATATCTGGGGGCACGAAAGTGCCCCCCGCCAAGACAACCCAGCGAAAGGGCACTAACTACCTTTTCTCGAAGCGCTTCGTCGTTTTTTTGAACCCTCATAACTTGGGTTTGGTTTATACCAGATAAATAAAACTCTCAGGATATGATGTCAATAGCGAACTTATAAAACATATTAAGTTTCAATAACATAGCTCTTATACTTTAGATTTTTATTGATATCTAGAAAACCCCGATTTCGTCACTGACTCACTGATGATCATCAAAACTCATAAGGTATTTCCTGAAGTCCTAGAAAGCTGAAATTTGGTATGTAAGCTTGTATTAGTACATAAACAAAAAAAAATTAAAACTTGGAAATTTCAAACAAAAAAAAACATAAGCAACATAGAAAAAGAAGTGAAATCCCACGAAAATCATTTTTATGTAAAATGTTGCCAAGAAATATGGCTCACACTATCAAAAAGTTATCAGATCTCATGTAGAGCCAAGCTTATAACTCTACATGCACTTACTCTTAGAAGCGCTAACTTCACAAACTCTACACACCGTAGTCAAAATATGTGGCTTGCCGTTTCACTACTACAAGAACTATTGAATAACAAAAAAGTAATGAACAGTGTATACATTTTTCACCTAACTCCCATGTGGCGGTAGCGAAACGGCCAAGCCACATATTTTGACTAAGGTGTAGAGTTTGTGAAGTTAGGGCTTGTAGAGTAAGTGCATGTAGAGTTATAATATAAGCTTGGCTCTACATGAGATCTGATAACTTTTTGACAGTACGAGCCATATGTCTTGGCAACATTTTACATAAGTTTTTGGTGGGATTTTTATATTATCTTCAAGAGTGACAGATAAACCTATAAAGGTTTTCGCTCGCTTTATAAAGGCTTTTTATAGTGTATGTACTTACACTTGATTGTTTACTGTGTCTTATAAATAAATATTAAAAACCTGAACTAAGCAGAGATTATGGTAATCAGATAACTGATATACTTACGACATATACCCACTATATTACTTAATGTTTTAAAAAATACATACTAAATATAGGTACACTAAAACACCCAGACTCAGGACATGCATACATGGTCATGTCCTAGGTGGGAATCGAACCCACGACCTGAGGCGTCACCGATGGAATCTTAATCAACCACGCCATAATATTTTTTAGGATTTGTTGCTCTTTAGGATTCAGCTTACAGATTTGGTTTCATTCAAAGCTGCCACAGTAGGGCGGTTAACACACTGCCACTTCCTAAATACTTGAGTATTTAATAGGTACATACAATTTTATTTCAAAATTATTTGTGGCCCGGCAGCTTATTTTGAGCAGTTCCCACTCAATTCACTTTATACGGCGAGATTGTGGTAATATTCTACTTATAGAAAAACTTCGCTAGGTAATTACACGGAAATACTTACAATAGAAGCATTTACAATTTTTTGCTGTTCAATGAGATTAACAATGGCGTCTTCAAGCTCCTTCACCACATTTATCTCTTCGATAGCAAGCAGTCCTGTCGCTCGACACAGATCACTGTAGTGCATCATAGATTTTGGATCTATCAAACCGTTACCTATCGTTAGACCCTGAACAAGATAAGTAAAACATTTATCATTAACTGGTAAGTAAAATATCAAATGCGTATCAAAGGCGTATCAAAATTTGGCATTTAGTATTACTTTAAGTATTGTAATCAGAAACTAAATTGCGCTAATACACATTCCGAATAACTATTTGAAATATGTACTTAGTTAATTCGAACACGTTTCTATAAATGTCAAACTGAGCAATGACATTAATAGACCAAGTCTCAGTAAATCCCGTACAAGAGACAACTACATACATGCTGTAATAATAATACACGTTCCAGTAATGTATCTGTATTTTTTATAAGCCAGCTTACATTTGAAACTTAATTTAATTATATGGCTTTGCTATTGCTACCCTTCAAGTAATAAATCTGTTGCCAACAACATACTAATGCGTTCCGTTCCGGCAGCTGCACTTGAGAGCCAGTTCCTTTCTTAGCTTTGCGTGCTTACCACCTTCAGTAACACCAAATATTACCTTAGTGATTGTGTTTACCCGTACAAAGAAAGTGGACTCTCAGACCTTTTCTCTGCACACAGTCTACAAGAATTAACAGTAAGATACAATAATAGCTACTGTCTATACTCACCCTTAAATTAATCGGCACGCTATCCCTATTCCTATGTATTTGTATACCCAACGCTGGTACATACTTCCCAGCGTACGATTCACCAGATACGAACAACGGTGCGTGTTGCAGTTCTGGAAACATCTTGACAAACTGCTGGATAAGCTCGAACATTTGCGCTCCAACCTAGAACCAGTGATTTGTAATACAATCACTGCCTAGAACAATTTTTTCTTGAGAAATAACTACTTGGTAATAAGCTGAGAGCTTGCCTCCTTTTCCTTACCTTATGTATTTTGTGTGTGTTCTATACCGATTGTACAACAGACAGAGTGTTCTATGGATTTTTTTGAATCTATGGCTACCTTCAACCATCCAATTTTCTCGCCATCGACAGGAAGCTCATCGTGACACATTGGAGCCATAATGGTCTGGCACTGTGCGGTTTCAAAGGAGCTTCCTACCACAGACGCTCAGGTTGTGGAATGAGCAAGGGATTCGCAAGGGAGTACAGCATGGGGTTCTTCAAGAAGAGTGTTAAGGGATTCTTGCGAAGTTGGCAATGCATGAGTGAAACCCCTGGTGTTCCAAGAGTCCATAGGCTACGGTAAACGCTTATCATCAGGCGGGCCGTATGCGTCTTTGTCAACTTATAATAATTTAATTCATATTGAATAGCTGTAAATTATGGATCTGATTATAGAAAGTGTAAAACGATCATTATGGAATGCACCAACATTTTTGCTAGGAACTTATCTATTTTCTACCCACTCAATTGCTTCCTAATGTCATAAATACTATCTCCGTGACGTCCGAAGAACAATCAAAGTTCATCAAACCGGTTTTACAGGATACTAAAGATGCTGGTAAACCTGTATTGAAAGTGCATAGAGAGTCTAACGTGTATGTTGACGTAGCTATTTGCTTACAAAGTGTCCCTAATGAAACATATTATATTTTAAGCATTTTGCTTGAGCATGGGGGATTGTAAATTCTAACCATAAAGTGCAAATTTTACATTGCAAGTTTTCAACAATGATAGTAAAATAAATCTTCATCGTTATTGCCATCAGAATAGATAGAACAGCCCGGAATAGCTACTTCTGCCTGCCCCTCTGGGTTCACTCTTGTTAAGCCCGATTCAAATAAAAAAAAACCTGTATATAAAAATGAATCCCTATTTCCCTTGGTCACGCCATAACATGAGAACGACTTTACCGATTTCATCCATTTTCTTTTTAAAGTTTCTAATAATAATAATAATAAGAATTTATTTCAGAAATAAAAATGATTCCATAGTTGATAGTAAAAACTTAATATTAGTGTTAGTAAAAACATAAACTTATATAAATATACAATTTTGACTGACAACATTATCAGGAATCTCATACTTAGGAATCTAATACTTTACGGAAGGTTCTTACGGAAAAAAAATAAGAAAGTTCCGCAGAAAATAGAAAATAACATTAGTAGGGTAGGGTATAGGCACAGTTTTACCATGGTAATGGTGTGGTATAGGGTAGGACACCACGCAAACGAAGTCGCGCCGTCCGCAGCTAGTAATAAAGTATAGACGTTACGGCATATCGGGTTCATCATCATCATCATTAATTAGCCAATATTGTCCCACTGCTGAGCACGGGCCTAAGCTCCTTTTACAAATGAGGGTAAAAGGGCATAGGCAGAACGGAGAGGCCTCCACAACGGAGGTAGGCTAGTCGTCAACCTACTGTTGGAGTTTTCAAACCGCCTAAGAGGCCACCAACTAGCTTAACGACTATCACAATAATTGAGGAATAGCCGTGACCTCAGCTTTACGTGCCTTCCGAAGCACGGGCTTTCTTACTAGGTATCCTTTAGTCAAAAACGGACTTCCTCCGTTTAAACAGAGTGTTAGGCTTACTGAGTGGAAGAAATACTGATTTTAATGTTTATGTATGTATAATACTAACTCACTTACGTCATCTTCGTTGCTAGTGTATCCTCTATCATCTTCAGTGAAGCTAAAACCAGCGCCAACAGGGTTGTCCAGAAATAGCACAGAGTAATCGCTGGCCCATGTGACATTCATTAATTTTACTGAAGAAAATTATTATATATACTGATTTAGTTAAAAAGCGATTATGAATAAGGGGGTTAAATTATATAGCCGTAAAAGAATTGGCATTCCAAATAAGAAAGATTTTTACACCCTAGTTACTAGGGCTTAGTAAATACCTTTTCGATTCTCAATTTCCAACGGTCCAACCAAATTGAAGAGTCCTTTTAATGAAGTGAGACCTTGCCCCCCTTGCAACCAAATGATCCAAGGTGTGTCAGCTAATCTCTCAGCGGGGAAGAACCAGAAGAACATGTTCGAATTGTAAACCTCTTTCACTGTCATAAAACCTGAATGGCTTTTGATTTGAAGGAATTCATCAGGGTTAACTTCTGATAGTTTTCTGGCTTGAGCGGCACTACCATTTTTGATGTAAGGTGTTAGGATTAAGCAGCCATCACATGTGCTTACACCGTTCAGTAATGTCTGACATTGTGCGAGACTGTAAATTTAAAACTTATTCAATTAGCAGAAGTAGAAGACAGGGTTTATTACGGACTACTGGACCTGATTGATCATCAAATTTTCGATGCAGTCACAAGTTTCGTCCAGAAACAATTTCAGCAGGACAATTTACGCAAAAAACCAACCAAGATATAAGAAGAAGCTATTTATATTTGTAGTGGCATTTCTATGTTTGGATTATGAGAACTTCCCCTCGTAGAAGAGATCCATTTTCAAGGAGCGTGGTTTCGCGGGCTCATAACCAATTTCACAAGCAATTTATACCGTTTCATTGAATGCATAAAGATTGAAATAGCAGGACCTCAAAACAAGAGACGCACTTCGATTTTGATTTTAATGCTTTCAGCAATACGGTCTTAATTTGCTTAAGAAATAAGGGGAAACATCTACGTAGTTTTTATACCTAGTTCAAAATCAAAATCCAAAAATGTTTATTTAATTAAGGCCCTGATAAGGCTTATTATTTGACTCTCTTTGCTTGACTCTATTACAAGTTCATATATTCTATTTTCATAATCTATTAGTACAGAAATAAGTAAATTTTAATAAAGAGCTTGTATAATTTATGTTTTATGATAGTGCACTTACGTCCATCTTAAAAAAACTATCTATAGAATAAAACAGTTTTCATTCGTAGCACCTTCCTACTTTTTCTTAAAACCATCATCAAATTAGAAAATGCCTTTTACCTTACCTAACTAACTACGAACACGACATGACATCAATTAAACAGAACTAATTTAAACATAATTGTGCTCAGATCTTACCGATAGATCTGTGTATGAGTCCTGTTTCACATTGCTTTACACGATTAGTCTTCTTTTTCGATCAGTATAAGACGAATTGTTCTAATATTTACACAAGCACAGGCAAATTAGCTTCGATAGGAGTTCACACGGCATCACAAACATGGTGCATCGAGCCGAGCCACGAACGAACAAAATTCGTTCGTTGCTCGCGATGATGTGAAAAAACATGGAAAAAACTGACAATTCGGGTGGAGCGCAGTCGGGCGCGAGACGACTGCTCGTTCGAGGCTCGCAAGTCCGTCATTGCTACGCGAACAACGAACGAATCTGTTCTTTCGTGGCTCGGCTCGTGCTCGCTTCGCGTAGCATGGACGCACCAGGTACAAAGAGTTAGGTACAACATACCTGATAAAAAATTTGGTGGAACAAAGTTGTCCGGCAATTATGAATCAGTAGGTATCCGTTGATGATATGACAAAGAAGCAGACAGTCTACCTACCTAGTCTTAAAATCATTAAAAGTCCTATAATCGAATTATTATATTAATGTAGAGATATGATAATAGATAATTATGTAAGTATTAGAAGGTATAACTTACCAAAGTAGGGTAGCGACTGCGACCAACTGTATCGTAATTTCCATCATGACTGGCCAACAATACTACATATTGACTAACCGTATCGGCAAATAAGGCATATTTACACAGCAGCGTTAAAAGTGTGAAGATGAATTTATTTATTGCATTTTCTGAAATGTTTATGAAAATGGCAATAGGTTGCCGCTCGCTCACTTTCGCGCGTCTACAGCAGATTTACGAATGTCCCTACAATTTGGCAAATTATTATATAAATATAATTAATCCTTATCCTTACTATCCTTACTTAATATTATAAATGCGAAAGTAACTCTGTTTGTTTGTTTGTTACGCTTTCACGCCTTAACTACTGAACCAATCATTATGAAATTTGGCACGCAGATAGCCTATGGTATGGAGAAGGACATAGGATACTTTTTATCCCAGTAATATGTTCCTGTGGGATGATTTTCAATGTTAATTATATATCTATAAATGTATATATCCTACTGCGAAAGTTTGGATGGATGGATTGATTGTTACTCAATCACGGCAGAACGGCTGAACGGCTCTACATGAAATTAGGCACAGAGATAGATTATAGTCTAGAGTAGCACATAGGTTGCTTTTTATCCCGGAATAATGTACGTTGCCGTGGGATAGGTTTGTTTTTTATTTTCGCGAGAGAGAGAAAGCGATCGACATGATTTTTTGCATTGTGGTAGTTTTGGGATCAGAGAATGACAAGGGCTACTTTACTTTAAAATCCACGGATTCCATGGGATAGCATAACAAATGTATCGTACAGGAACTGTGTATTTAAAAGTTCGTTTAAATGAGTTTCAGCACATTTTCCTCAAGAAGGCTTGACCAATTTACACAGTAACAAAAAAATATTTAAAAAGTTTAAATAAATAAAAAAAAACGTACGTAATTGAAAAACGATATCTGATATCAGTAATCTTATCTCATCTCATCTCACTAATAATATAATAATCTTACTTATAATATTATAAATGTGAAAGTTTGGATTGATGGATGTTTTTACTCAATCACGATACAACATCTGTACGGATTTGGATGAACCTACACCTTACACCTTACACCTTACTTCTTACTATCTTACGATCTTAATTCTAACTAATCTTACTTGGATGGATGTTACTCAATCACGCTTCAACATCCGGATTTGGATGAAATTTGGCACAGAAATAGAATAATATTGTAGAAAAATATGTCATTTGTTTCCTGTAGGCTGCGCGGGCGAAGCCGCGGGTAGAAGTTAGTTATATATAAATATAACTTTAACGTAAACAACTTGAAAATGCGACGCGACACCAAAAAAATTAAAATTGCAACTTTATTTCTCGAGAGTTTTGAGTTCGATTTATCTCAGGTCCGTAAGGTCACATACCTACGACTCTTACGACGACGTTAATAGTGAACCAATTCCATCGCCTTCCCCCGTCCTTCGCAATTCCTCGTCGTCGCGTCCATTATCGACTGAGTCATTTGTTTTCACTCACTGGGATGATGGGACTTACATTATATTAAATGCTTAAGATACCGTGCAAAGGGTTACAAAGTTATATTTATTCTTCCACAACAAACTTTGAAGTTTTATTGTAAGGAAATAGACGTTCATTCACAAGGGGTGTTCGCAATTCAATTGCAGTTCTGTTTCATACATCCCGCATCGGCCCTTCAACGGCCAAGTCACACAACATTAACTATAATAATAAAGGAATCGCAGTAAGGAACCTTAGACTTGGCACGACTTTGTCTAGTTTTCATTACATTGTGGGAATAATCCAATTAAAAATGTCGGATATTTATTCTAGTATTCTACAAAACGCTCTACCGCCAAGACTGATCAATCAGGGACGGTTCACAATATTACGAGTGATAAAATCGGACAGATTGTGAACCCTGTCGGCAAGTGCAGGTTGTTCGTTTGCAATATGACGGTTTGACATGGATAGATTATAAGCTATCGGAAATAAATACATAATATTGTAAGCTGTATGGTACAGTTCACAATATATCGGGGAGTTTACAATCTCGCTAGGATAGGAGGATTATAAACTAACGGTTTTCACAAAAATACAAGTGTTGCCACAGAGTTAATGATATACTTACCCACTAACTTGTTGATCTTTTACAAAGCGTAGAATACATGCAGAATGTTTATAACTGCCAGAATATTGGTAGCTGCTTGTCGCCATAATCCAAGTCAAGACCAAATAATGTTTGTCCATTTTCAGTGCGCAAATCTTCTCTACAATACTCTCACACAATTCTACCAATTATTCCCGGAGTTAGACAAGGCACCTCTTTACATCGCTGGCGAGTCGTATGCTGGTCGATACATTCCGGTATTAGGCATGTAATATAATAATAATTTAATAAGTTTAATTTTAATTTTTAATTAGTTTTAGATAGATTTAATTTTTTACTAGTTACGGCCTCATAAACGCTATTTAACTAAATCTACTGAATAAATGGTCAAATAAATAATGTCACCTTGCTGTCATTGTCAAACAATTTGACGTTATTTAGGTGACTACTTAATCAGCTTATTAGTTAAATAGCGTTTATGAGTAAGGCCGGTAACGGCCTTACTCATAAACATCTTCTCAAAAAACTGCTTCAATATTATTAGAATACGAAGGTAAATTTCGCCACCATTTACAAGGTTATCATAGCCAGGTGGGAAATCGGGCGGTCCCGAAACCAGAAGACCCTGTTCGAGTCCAGATGATAATATTTTTCGCTTTTTTTTTCAAGTTCTTTTGTGAGAAAAACTAATATGATTTACCAAATAAAAAAAACGAGCAAATCTCGGTCATCGAGGTACAAGTTTAAGTAATTTATATAATTTATGGTGTTTCTATATAATCTAACATCATATACCCAGCTTATTTTCGGAAATCAATGAAAAATATTTTACAACAATCAAGCAGCAGCTGTTTATTTGGCGGCCATTTTGCTATTTAGCCCGTTAAACAAGGGTCGTAGGTGGTTTAATTTGACAGCTCTTAAAATAACGTTTTAAGTAGTGAATAAGGATAAATACCGTTTATGAGTGAAGATTTTTTTAAATAACTGTTTTAAGTATGACTTAACTTTAAATAGCGTTTATGAGTAAGGCCGTTAATGTTTAACCGCAAGTCAAGGGATTAATTTATGTTTAATGTTTTGAAAATAAATTATTGTGTTGATTATATAATAATCTATACTACTATAATAAATCGGAAGAGTTCTTTTGTTTGTTTGTTTAAACGGGCTAATCTCTGGAACTACAAGTCGGAATCGAAAAATTCTTTCACTAATAGGAAGCTACATTATCTCCGAGTATTATAGGCTACTTTATATCCCGGGAACGCGAGTGAAACCGCGCGGAACAGCTAGTAATAATATTATAAACCTGAAGAGTTTGTTTGTTTGAACGCGCTAATCTCAGGAACTACTGGTTCGATTTAAAAAAATCTTTCAGTTTTTTTATCCCGGGAAAACACAAGATCCTCGGGAACGCGGTAGTGAAACGGCCAAGCCACATATTTTGACTACGGTGTGTAGAGTTTGTGAAGTTAGGGCTTGTAGAGTAAGTGAATGTAGAGTTATAAGCTTGGCTCTACATTAGATCTGATAACTTTTTGACAGTGCGAGCCATATGTCTTGGCAACATTTTACATAAAAATGTTTTTGGTGGGATTTCACTTCTTTTTGTAAGCTGCTTATAGGTGATTCTACAAAAATTGGGTAACTCGATGTCATCAGTCAATAAAACGATGTATAATAATATTTTATTTATATTTTGTGATTAATTTTAAAACAATTTAAAGCCTTTTATTTGGTCACCCAATTTCAGCTATTCATTTTAAATACAAATTTGTAAAACTTCACATTATATTCTCAAAAAGTCAGTACTTTGGCGTGTCACAACCTCAAAAGCGCGCAATCAAAAAGCTGTGTATTAAATATTACCTTTAATATAATAAAACTTACTATTTCACTGTAATCTGTGATGTATTTAATAATATATAATCACAAGTTTCATAATATAATAGTTTCACCATTGTTGTAAAAAAATAAGAAACTTTGTGTTCAGTTTTATTCATCAGTCCGTTGTGTGTTGTTCGAATTTGAATTTTCCGCTAAATACCGGCGACTCAAATTCAAATCCACGTTAAATTTCAAGGTTGGTACTAAAGTTAGCTGCAGACCGCGCCATTGTTCGATCACCATTATTGTGCCAGTGCTAGAGTAGTGTTTGTCATGTGAACAGGTGCCGATCCAGACAAAATTTCAGTCCTATGGTGAGTCGCTATTTCCTTGTAAATCTGTGTTTTATTTTAATTTATTCATAGTTAACTTTGATTTGTTAAAATGTAGCTTCTTGATATTAGAAATTATCAAAATAAACGTTAGTTCTAAATATAGCTTCAAATTCATGTATGTTTCGTCAGTCCGTTGGCGTCAGTCCGTTGTCTGATATTGCGCCAAAAGACTGACGTGTTCCCAGGGTACTGACTTTTTGAGCGTGTCTAAGCATTGTTTTACTTATTTCAGGATAAAACATAATGGCTCCTAAAAAAAAAAACATGTGTTAGAATAGAGAAGATATATTGAAAAAAAAAAGAGAGAACCCGAGCCAATGTTCACTAAGCTAGAATTAAAAGCCACCCCATTAAATTAGCTGAATACAAAGAGAAACAAAGGTAACAATACTTTAAAAAGACAGAAAAGGGAAAAAATATTCATCAAAGTACAGGCAAAAACAAACACTTTTGAACAATAATATTGATAAGTTTGTGCGCCAGATTACTCTTTCAACTACTGATGATGAAGCACAAGCAATAGTTGGTGAACTAATACGGCCCATTATGAACGAAGATCGAAGAGCAAATGAAGCAAAAAGGAAAAGTGAAAGACAGAGAAAGTTCAGAAATAAGCAATTAAAAGAAGTGAAAGCATGGTTTCAAAACTAAAAACTAAAGTGAACAATCAGCGTCAACAATATAAAAGAGTCAAAAGAAGAGGCAGTTGAAGAAAGTTGTGAAATCACAAAACCAGAATTGAAGAAATGAGCGAAGATATAACTAATAATTCAAAACTGTTTTACAAAAAACTTAAACTGACTTCAAAGTACACTAAAAATAATCAACTCCTAACCTGATGACAATGGGACCAAACGGGATGTGTACCCTTCCAAACAAAGAAAGAATTTTCGAAATCGGTTAATAAATTACGGAGTTATGAGTATGAGGTCACAAACATATAAAAAAAACAACTGCATTGAGAGCCTTTTTTTGAAGTCGGTTAAAAATAAGGAATTAGTGTAGGCTCTTTCGGAGGAGTTATCAAAATTTAATTAGAGGAAAGCTACACTAAAATAAATATAAAGTTAATAAAAAGCTGCTTTCAAGGTGGAGAAAGTTGTTCCTCACAGTATTATGTAAATAAATATTTTTTTAATTGTTACTTATGTGAACTTAGATTAAAAGTGAGACTCAATATATGTGCCATAATTAGTTTCTTAGAGAATTCCTCTAAATCTTAATAAATTTATTATCTCATGAAGTTGTGTGTTTTATCAATACTTTGTCACCCTCGTCAGTTCCCTGGCAGTCAAATTCGGAAAAATCGAAATATCTCCGCATCTACTGTAAAAAGTGACTGGCCCTATCATAAGCAATATATTCATTAGATTCGCTATCTTATAAGGCGAATTTGGACGAATTTGATTTAAAAAACTATCATAAACAAAATATCCCGAAAAGTTACCCAACTTTTGTATAATCGCCCTAATGTTTTTTTTTTGTTGATTTTTCCAAGTTTTATAATTTTTTTATTGTTTGTGTACTCATACAAGCTTACATACTAAATTTCAGCTTTCTAGGACTTCAGGAAGTACCCTATGAATTTTGATGATCATCAGTGAGTCAGTGACGAAATCGGGGTTTTTTAGATATCAATAAAATCATCATAAAATTTTTTTTTTTCGTGGTGAAATCCTCATAGGATACCCGACCGCCCCGGGGGAAGCGGCCAGGTTATGCCGGACTTGTACCGGCTAAAACCCCACGGTGGTCGCCATCTGCGCTGTAGAGGGGGGCGGGCTCTCGTGTTGAACGCGTACCTGCTCACCCCTCCACGCGCGGCGCTAAGATAGCTCGTCCCGGGGGAAGTGTGATACCTCCCCCCAGCACCCTCGCTGTGCTATCGCACGATGAGTCGTGACCACATCGACCCATCGTCCTCCCTGGGGTCGCTTCTGGGCGTACCGAGCCCGCGCCCTGATTGCCCACGACCCCAAAAGCCCCGTTTAGTCGCCTTTTACGACAGGCAGGGGGACACCGTAGCTGTTATTCTAAGCCCCAGCTACAGGGCAGGAGGGCCGCCACGAGGCACGTCTGCGCCTCGGCGGCGCCGTCTCCGAGCGGGATCGGCCCTCTCCTGATCCCGCTCAGCAGCCTCCTTCTGGACCATTACGGTCTCACAGAAGGAGGCTACGGCCCTCCACGCTGTATCCCCGCTCAGCATCGCCGACACGACTGCTGGCAGGGAGAGATTCCGCCCGATCAGGCCGACCAGGATTCGCCGCTCAGGTTCCCACGCAGGGCACACTGCAAGCGTGTGTGATGCGGAATCCTGGTCGCTCCCACCGCAGTGGTAGCAGACCGCCGTCGCCTCACGTCCGATCTTACACAGATAATCACCGAAGCATCCGTGCCCGGTGAGTATCTGTGTGAGTCTGTAGGTGAGTCGTCCACCTTGTCGCTGCATCCAGGCCTCAAAGACCGGCAGGACTGCACCGACGACGCGTTTGCGCGCATAACGCTCCTCCCGGAGCCTCGCGCGCCACGTCGCAAACGCGATAATTCGTTCCTGCCGTTTGATCGCCTCTTCTGGGTCGCCTCCACCGCTCTGACGGACGATGCGAATCCGGTCATAGACCCTCGCATCCATGTCCGCCAGAATATCAAGTGGCGGAAAGCGAGCCAGAATTGTCGCCGCCTCAAAGGATACTGTGCGGTATCCTCGTACGATCCGTAGCGCCATCCTTCGCTGGACGCTGTAGATTTTCGTTCTACAGCGTCGGATGGCAAGCCTCTTTGCCCATACGGGCGCCCCGTACAGGGCTACGGATCGTATGACCCCCGCATAGAGGCGGCGTACTTCCTCCCTCGGTAAAGTATAAGAGCTATGTTATTGAAACTTAATATGTTTAATAAAATCACTATTGACATCATATCCTCATAATTTTGTTTATCTGGTATAATCGAAACCCAAGTTATGAGGGTTCAAAAAAACGACGAAGCGCTTCGAGAAAAGGTAGGTAGTGCCCTTTCGCTTCGCTTGGCTGTCTTGGCGGGGGGCACTTCCGTGCACCCAGATAAACCGGTCAACTGCATGCAATCGGTGTGCTTAGTCTTTTCGGCTCATCATCATTTAGCAGTAAGGTTGTGTGTGATTTTAACTCAGAGCTAGTGACGTGGTCGGTGAAGCCAATGAGCTTGAGCAAGGTGAAGGTAATATCTTGAGGAAACCATAACAATGTGTTCCAAATATACAAGTTAGGGAATTTGGCTAGATATCTCGACAATATTCAGTATCAGAGTAGGCTGACGCTAATATTATACTCTAGTGCCGGTTCGCAAGGTTGCATTTGCTGCAAGAGCCGGCAATGAACAGTAATTAGATTCTCTTTTCAAGACAAGCTTAGATTTACATTCTAATCTCAATGTCAACTCGTGCAAGAGTACTGAATACTGAAAATTTTCTAAAGACTAACAATTATTTTTTCAGCTACGGTCAGTCTTGCTAGACAAGCTTCAGAGCATTGCATCTGTAGTAGATCCAACGTGGGATGAATTTCTAAACTTGCTTCGAAAGGAACAAATTAAGGAAGCCATTCACGTTGGTCGTTTACGGTTTAGGTTTTTCAATAGTAAGACGTACACCAGTTTAATCAAGGACTTTTTGTTTGATAACACTCCGCAAGTGACTGCCTTTTTGGATCACTACAGGATACTTATTTACTGGTAAGATACCCAGAATTAATTAAAATATACTAGCAACGGGCAGCGCAAAAATTAGCACACTAGTACCGTATCACATAACGAAATTCAAAATTTTCAGACGAACTATCAAGAGAATGTCAATAGATAGGGTATTAAAATGATATGATCATCTATTTTCGACGCTGACCGAGCCTAATCTCAAAATTCTGGGTTTTAATAAGAAAGTAAAATATGGAATTTAGTACGTAGGTACCAGCATTCTTACTAATATCTCAGCTAAAAATTATAAGTGCGAATGTGAGTTTGTTTGTTTGTCATACTTTCACGCCTCAACTGCTCAACGGATCATTATGTTTGGCATGCAGATAGCCTATGGTATGTCGATGTAGAAGGCCATGAGCTACTTATTATCCCGGGAACGCGGGTGAATAACTTCTTTTACTTTTTAATAGATCATCATCATCAGCCTATAATGTCCCACTGCTGAGCACAGGCCTCCTTTCACAAATGAAGGTGAAAGGGAATGGGCAATACTCCACCACGCGTGCCCACTGCGGATCGGTGGAGGTAGGCTAGTGGTCAACCTACTGTTGGAATTTTTCAAGCCGCCTAGGAGGCATCCAACTAGCTTAACAACTATCACAATTAAGTGATAACCGGGACCAACGGCTTTACGTGCCTTCCGAAGCACGGAAACGCTCGATTTGAAATACCACTAGGCGGTCACCCATCCAGGTACCGACCACGACAGGCATAGCTTAACTTTGCCGATCGATTAAGAACGGCTAATCATGCTACACCACGAGCGCTTTTAATAGATACCTAATTTAATTGTACCCATCATCTATTAATGGGCAGTTGGACGTAATAGGGGCTTGCGGGCCAAACGCCGAGGTACGTCGTAACAAGTGGTTCTGGAGTCAACGCAACAACTTCATGAAGGCGCCTCGTACGCCCTGGTGGTATAAACAATCAGTTGCTGGGTGAGGAATTTAGTCTTTCATCTCTTTATTTCCCTTCTTCTTTACGTTTCTGCTATAGTATCGCTCATTCTTTAATAACTATCTGTGATACAGCTTTTCCTGAAAATATAGATCAAATCGTACAGTTTGCACAGGGAGGACATTCCCAAACATTTTTCCCATCTACATTAATTTTCCATATAAAGGCGATTCACTTAATTACCAAAATAGATAAAAACAACCAAAAAACCGAATTTGGATCATAATTATTGAACGTCAAAAAACTGACCTCCCTCGTGACAATGTTCGATTTGATCCATATTTCCAGGGACATCTGCATAATAATAATGAAATTTATTCATAAAGGCAACACATAAAACCCAATATAGTAGAGGGTGGATACTTTGAGATGGTAGCCCTTCTTTACCCCGTATACCTAGTCTACCTAGTCTATACGTTTAACTTATAGAACTCACAATTTTATTGGTTTTAAGGCGATGATAGCTCAGTGTTAGCGACGTCGGATCCCGAAACGAAGGGCCCGTCGAATTCTATAATGAGCTTGAGCTTTCAGTGAAGGAAAACATCGTGAGGAAACCATTGCACGGTGGTAGGGTAATTTGTAGTACCCACTTTGCTGGCTACCACCCTCACCTACTGGTGTGTTTTGACAGCTGCACTTGAGAGCCAGTTCTTTCTAGGCTTTGTGCCACATCATCACTTATCACGATGAGATTGCGGTCAAACACAGGCCTATACAAAGTAAAAAAAACTATTTTACTTTTTCAGATACGTCAAACAAGGAGGGGGTTTAACTGAAGTGCTCGTAACGAAGGCCGGCCACAGGGTCCCCATGGACAAGCCAGAAGTTGCTCTACAAGTGATAACCCACTTTATCAACGGCATATCCTTTCCCATGCCGCCTATATACGACCCTTCGCCCGACGACACACCAGCTTATATTATAAATGAAAATTATACTAATTTACAACTACAAAGTAATACACAATTGGAAAATAATGGTCATGGAGGAATGCTCGCTAGTGTTGTGATTAACGCGCTTCTAGTGTTTTTGATCGTCGCAGGCGTGGTGTACGTATTCTGGTGGAAGAGAAGAGTTGTTGCTAAGTACAACAGTGTTGTCAACGATACTTCAGTTCATGATGGTGTGGTACCATGCCGTAGGATAGGACAGATCGATATGTGAATAGTATATTTCATTACGAGTGCGGAAAGCCTGTCATTGCAAAGAGTTTCGACAAATGACAGTCGGAACAAGTTGCAATGATGGTTCCGCACGTGTACTGAACAACTATTTTTAATACAGTTCCGAAAAAATTAAGCAATTTAATAAAATAATAAAAACACAATAAACTCAACTAACTAATCATTTATTTCTTATAAAAGTTATAATTCACAAATACATTGAAATTGGTACACATTGAATTATTACGCTTAGAAGCGAAGTATCGAACAAAAATCCTCGCGACACGTAGGCCACTTGACAACCAATATGTTGGGGAGTAACATATAATTAAATAATTCAATGCTGGTACAGTTTTTTATACTAACTGGGGAAGTTTTAGGTTGCATATTTACTGTTTGAGATAAACTATTATTACTCATTTTGCGCAACAAACAACTAAACTCGCAAAGAACATTTTTGGAAAATGGCGCCAACCGTAAAAGAATACAAGATACAAAGATTTTTTTTTGTTTTCTTCACCCTTTCAGGGTAGGCAAAGGGAACTATGCCCATACAGCCAAGTCTTCAGTAGATTTTTTTATTGATATGAAATGAAAATGAAATTTAATGAGATGAAATGAAAGGAAACCTAACCTAACTCATTGAATCAAATAATTAAACTGATATTGAAACAAATTAGTAGCTTCTTTTTAGAAATATTTAAATGAATCATAAAAACTTCTATGATTTTTTTTTGTAAAATCTTCGTGGTTGGTTTTTCTTTTTAATAGACATTATTTTGACAGTTGGGAAAGAGAACGCATGAGTTCGGAAAAGGTAAAGAAAAAGCACGAGTATGTATAGTAGTACACTACTAATATGGCTTACCGATGTACCTGCGCAGAAGATATTTTTTGTACATTCTCAAAGCGCGGGAAACCGCTATTGGTCGGCATCTGCCGCCATGTTAGCGCGCGCCGTGCGTGCGGGGCGTGCCTTGCGAGTGAGACGGAACTAACAGTTGCAGTGTATTATGAACCTTGTAGTAGTGATCTAAGGTTGATTGTAAGTTTTAAGGCTTGGATATACGCCGTTGACCTTGATCGAATGGGCGTTACAGGTGCGGGGGCACCTCACCCCCCGACAATAATTACGCGCAGCGCGTCTCGTAAGAGTGTATGTTGCAGGCGAATTACAAAATTCACTCGTTTACAAACGGCCGGTATTTAGTAAAGATGTCGGTATTATTTTTTTATTTGCACTTGGTTGGATCGCAGTTTTTTATCAAATTACATTCGGAGCTACACATAATCATTTCAAAATGTCTAAATATTGCTAATTATCACAATCGTATTATCTAATCTAATAATAATGTAATACCTCAGAGTATATAAATACTAATACTATAAACGAGCAATTCTTGTATATATGTAAATACTTATATATACCTATATAAATCTGAATCTCGTAAACAGCTCCAACGATTTTCATAAAGTTTTGTATGCAGGAGGTTCCGGGAGCTATAAATTGATCTAGCTAGGATTCATATTCAGAAAACGTCGTTTTATCCGTGTTTGCAGGTAATGAAAAACTGCTGTAATATAATTGGAATACGAAGGTAAATTTCGCCAATATTAACTAGCTTATAATAGCTCAGGTGGGAACGGGCAGTCCCGAAACCGGAAGACCACGGTTCGAGTCTAGATGACTATAATTTTTTTCCCCTTTTTATTCAATTTCCTTCGTTTGTGACACAAATTATTATGATTTACCAAAAAAAAAACGAGCAAGGCTCGGTCACCCAAGTACTAATGCTAGTAATCGAGAAATTCTTGTATAATTACATATACACATACTTGTATATGTATATAGGATAACTATAATAAGGCAGACTTAAATAAGTCATGCTCACTTTAAGGCCTTTGCTTGCGGCGGCGTCGTGTGACGGGTCGCTCACTTCCCTCCAATATGGCGAGGAGGGCGATGGCTGCCACACGCGTCATACTTGTGAACAGGTGCTGCTTGTGGGGGTTGGTCTGCTTAAGTTTGCCATTTATTTATTTACTTATTAAATATAGATTCAGTCTACTTTGTAGTTTTGCCGCCGCGCCGGGGCACGCAATTGTTGTCAGTGCGATTAGAATGTAAATATTATGTAATGAATCTAAGCTTGTTTTGAAAAGAGTAATTGCTGAGTTTATTGCCGGCTCTTCTCAGCAAATGCAACCTTCCGAACCGGTATTAGAGTATTAGAGTCAGACTTTTCATAAGTGCCTGCGAAGGTCTATTTGAATAAATGATTTTGAATTTTGAATTTTGAATTTTGAACTGGTAATTAGTAAACGTTACTTAGACACATGATTGTACTCATGATAACAAACAACTTACCCAAAATTTTTATTTTCTTAATCGCTTGGCTCGCGGTTAAAAATATAACAATGACATCAATTGTTATAATAGGACGCGCGTCCCTCGCGAGAACCAAACCAACTTAATATAATGGGCACATGAGCCCATCATATTTAATTTTAGTCTAACAAAATAAGAATAAGTAGGGTAAACTCACCAGTAACTGGCCACTTAAGCACATTACCCAATTTATATCATTGTTATGACAAAATGTGTCAAGAAATTTAGATTCTTATATTTTCTTTGGTTAAAGCGCGTATCCGTTTATCGATATTGATATGTAAAAAATCAAATAAAACAGAATTATGTAGAGATATTTAGATCGAATGAAAAAGTAGTTGTTTTTATAGTAACTGGCCATAAAAAATTTGAAATTAGCCACCATAACACTAATTATTGGCCATGTGAAAATAATCATGAAAACAATTAAAATATAGAATAAAGTAACTAAGATTACAAATACAAAACACTTCATAAAGTTAATAAGCTAAATTCTAGCAATATTGTACTTAATTCATTAAAGAAAATCAATCAAATACCACAGTTTGTTTGTAAACTCTATTCAAATTCAAATTAAAAAAGCAATTATTCAATTTAGGCCCTGATAAGGCACTTATGAAAATGGCTCCACACCGGTTCCAAATACAACTTGAACTGATAAGACTCCGGCAAGAAACTCTAAAGGAACGAGGAACTTAGAACCGTTTTCATGTATACTGGTTGAAAACAAGTTTAAATAAATTACCTACATCATCATAATCATCATCAGATGTAGAGTCTCTAACAAGTATGGCACCTGAGCTATTATAAGCTTGTTAATGTTCGCGAAATTGACCTTCGTATTCTAATGATATTACAGCAGTTTTTTTTTTTTTTTTTTTATATGTCAATAGGTTGACAAACAGGCAGACGGGCCTCCTGATGGTAAGTGGTCACCGCCACCTATGAACATTTGCAATACCAGGGGGATTGCCGATGTGTTGCCGACCTTGTAGAGCTCTATTTACGCCTTTTTTGAAGAACCCCATATCGTAGCGCTGGGGGAAAACCGTAACGGGGAGTTCATTCCACATCCAAATGGTCCGCAGTAAGAACGTCCGACTAAAACGTTGTGTGGACGATCCAGGCGGCTCGAGGATGTGAGGATGAACTCCACATTGCCGGCGAGCAGTGCGATGGTAGAAAGGTGATGATGGCACCAGGTCAAAAAAATTCTTGCGAACACTCCCCATTATACATACGGTAGAACACACAGAGTTTTTCATTATATCAGCAGTATTAGTACTTGGGTGACCGAGTCTTGCTCGTTTTTTTTGGTAAATCATAATAATTTGTCTCACACACGAAGGAAATTGAAAAAAAAAAAAAAAAAAAAATATTTTCATCTGGACTCGAACCGCGGTCTTCCGGTTTCGAGACCGCCCGTTCCCACCTGAGCTATTATAAGCTTGAAAATGTTGGCGAAATTGACCTGCGTATTCTAATGATATTACAGTAGTTTTTCATTATCTGCAAACACGGAAAAAACGACGTTTTCTGAATATGAATCCTAGCTAGACCAATTTATCGCCCCTATAATCTGAATCTCGGAAACATCTCTAACGATTTTTATGGAATTTGGTATACATAACTAAACATTTTCGGGGGTGATAAATCGATCTAGCTAGGTTTAATTTATTTATCTATGAAATAAACAATTTTTTAGAAAAAGTTTTATCCGTGCTTTCAGGCAATGAAAAACTGCTACAATATGATTAGAATACGAAGGTAAATTTCGCCACAATCTGCAAGTTTACAATAGCTCAGGTTGTAAATAGGGCGGTCCCAAAACCGAAAGGCTCCGGTTCGATTCCAGATGATTAATATTTTTTCCCTTTTTTTTTCAAGTTCCTTCTTTTGTGAGAAATACTATTTGGAATTACCAAAAAAAAAACGAGCAAAGGTCGGTCACCCAGGTAATATAATATTGGTTATGTTAATGAAATAATAGCTATTTATAACACAGAATAGAAACATTGTTTAACAAAAAAAAAAAACCTATCTCCTTTTCCATATCATAGGCTATTTGCATGCAAAATTTCATGAGTAATTGTGGCGTGAAGGCGTAACAAACAAACAAACAAATTCACTTTCACATTTATAATATTATATTAAGTTAGGTGGGATATAATATTAATAATAATAATTTATAAATAAAATTATTATCATCTTTAATTTTATTGTAGCTCAAAACATTTTTTTTTATAACACTAAAATTAAAATCAAAAATACTACTAATAAAAAACCTAACTATTATTATAATATTATATTATTATAGTATGGATGGCATTCGCTGTACACCATAACGTCACCGCGCCAGGTCTCAACTTATCGCGCACGGGAGTACCAATAAACCCGCCTAATACCAAGAATCGACAAAATAACAAATTGATTTCAAGACAGACACAGACTTTGAACGGCACGGAGAAAAGTGACATAGGTCCGTTCAGCACAGCGTCTCGTCCCGCACTGATTTATTGGACGACAGAGGGGTCGCCCACGCGTATTTTGAGTATTGATAACGAAAAAAATTTGTAAGAAATTATTAGAAAAAATATTTGTAAAAATAAGCTGAAGGTGACCTTGGTAATTAATTTTCGAATACGTTAATGGCAAAAAACAAATCTTATGATTTATATTTTAGGAGAAAAAAGGTTTTATATTTGAAAACAGAGGTTACTTTGCATTTTATTTTCTCTTATTTTAAATCGTATTTTTAATTTTCTGAAAAGAAGAGGATATGCTTTGTATCATGTAGATTATAATTTATATTTTTAATTTTTTTTTTCTATACAGATTACGGAGAAAAATGGTTTTAATGTAGCCCAAATTAAGCCCATTCACATATATCGCCGCCTTAAGCATTCTTTAGTTAATCTTCGGGGCCATACTGTCTTTTCTGTGCGAACGAAAATTCACGACGCGCCTTATCAGTTGGGTAATACTATAATAACCCACATCCCGAACGCTATACGTCCCTGCAAGACGCCACTTTTTGACCAACTGTATTAAAAAATGCATTTCATTTAGGTGCAGCGCAGACGACAGACCGCACCGCGCCGAACTCTTGAGTCTGTAAAAATATAACCTATAGACTCCTAAGCAGTAACGCAAACGACGCGCAAAAAGTCCGGCGCACAACCCATTGTTTTCACACAGATTTTTTGTGTGCCGCAGACTAAAGTCCGTCTGTGCTGCACCAAAGTTCTACAGCTATGTAGGACGTAGGAAATAATTGGAATGAGGATGATGGAATTTGAGGTATATTTGTGTCATTAGATGTCTCGTCGTGTCTTTCGTGTGATATTCTTGAGCATGTGAGCTGCATTTATAGCCTTGTTTGTTAAGCATTTATACACTAATAACCAACAGATCAAAAAAGTAAGAAACAGATATTTGGGCGCCGGTGGTAGGGTACTTTGTAGTACCCGCCTGGCTGGCTACCACCCTCAAGTTGAAAATCTGTCGCCAAGCACCTTTCGGTGTGTTCCGACAGCTGCACTTGAGAGCCAGTTACTTCTAGGCTTTGTGTGCTTACCACCTTCAGCCGCATCATCACTTACCATGGTGAGATTGCGGTCAAACACAGGCCTATAAACAGTAAAAAGAAAAAAATAATTTAAATATATCTAATTCATGTTTTTGGTGTCTCAACATTATAAAGGCAAAAAGTAAGTACTTAAGAGTCTCAATATACCTATGGTTTGAAATAATAAAACGTAGGTATTTTTTACATCAATGTTTTTATTTAAATTCATTGATGAAGATGTCGATGAGAAATTTTGCTACCTCTGGCTGGTCGGATGGCACCATGTGACCAGCCTTACGTACCAGTACCTCCACGAAGTTACCACCGCTCTTTTTGTACCTGCGGTAAAGAATAGGACTCATAGTTATTCAATTAATGCAGTTTGTAAATGTGATAGTTGAATTTTTGTTATCTCATGATAGTTAGGTTCCATAAATAAGTTCCTTCTAGGTTTTGTGCGCTCACTACGATCAATGATGGCCAAACACACAACCTTATAAGCACTAAACTTCATTATTGGACTAGGAAACACACAAGGAAACTTCAAACAAAAATCCTAATAAAAAACCTGTACTTACGCAACAACATCACCGTTAGCGAATCTACGCAGACGCTTCCTCTGTGCAGCAGTATACTCGTCGCGACCCGACCATTGCAGCTCCGCGTAAGTGTGCTTGGAAAGGCTGTACGCTAGGATTACGTCAAACTGTCCACTGTAACATAAAAAGATCAATGGGCTGGTTATGCCGGACTCATGCCAGCTAAAATCCCTCAGTGGTCGCCATCTGCGCTGTGGAAGAGGTAAGGCTCTCGTACAGAACGCATACCCGAGACCCCTTCCACGCGCGGCTCTGATATAGCCCGGGGGAAAAGTGAGACCTCTCAGCATCCTCAACGTACTATCGCACGATGAGTTGTGACCACAACTACATGTCATATTGTCTTCCCCGGGCCGCTTTTGGATGTTCAGGGGGCCTAGAACGCCCAGAAGCGGCGGCCCCGTTAGACCCCGTAATTTTATTGTCCTAAGCCAACCCCACCAAAATATCCATATATAGGTATATCCAGGGTTAGATAGAATATTAATGATACACTATCTTAGTACGAAAACCAGAATAGTAAGTCATAGTAGTCCAGGCATTTACATAAATAATGAAGCGATGATAAATCAGTGGTGGTGACGTCGATGCCATGATGAAGGTCGAACTTGAGCTTTTGGTAAGGGAAAACTCCGGAAAACATCGTGAGAAAACCATAGCTCAGTGGTAGGGTACTTTATAGTTTGTAGTACCCACCTGCCTGGCTACCAGCTAGTTGAAAACCTGTTGCCAAGTACTAGCGGTACGTATTCGCGGGCAGTGGCACTTGTGAGCCAGTTTCGGCTTTGTATACGGCAACACATGTGGAATCCCCCTGATATTGCTAATGTGTTTAGGCGTCGGTAGCCATTTACCATCAGTGGTCCGCCTAAAAGCTTGTTAGCCTACGGAAAAAAATCTCTTCTCACTAATATATGCAATGGAAGTTTGTTTAGATGTTTATCGCGCATAAACGTGTGAACGGGTTTGCTAAAGATATGTTGAAAGAAAGTCTGTTGGTCTGTAAAAGAAATAGTTTTTGTAGTAGCGAAACGGCCAAGCCACATTTTTTGACTAAGGTGTAGAGTTTTGGCTTGTAGAGTTAGGGCGTTTAGAGTTATAAGCTTAAATTAGCTCTACATAAGATCTGATACCTTTTTGACAGTGCGAGCCATATGGTCTCGTCTTGGCAACATTTTACACAGGATTCTTTAATTCCCGAGAAAACAATAGAACCCTCACGAACACGGGTGAAACCGAGGGCGGGAACTGAAGTATTATAAATAGTATTATTAAATTAGGTACCTGTAGCTCATAACTCCATAATGATCCAATAGCTCTTCTAAAAACGGCTTCGTAGTATTCATTATGTCTGGTAACATTTTCTCATAAACGTATTGATTGTCGTAGTCAAAACTAGCATTGCCCACGTGTATTAGATGCCGCACCTCAGGCCGTGTGACAAATACCTCAAATTCGGAGGCTTTTGAGCTCGGGTCCTCATTAAAATTGTATATATTGACACCACTATGTTTCTTTATATATTCTATGGTTTCGTTGAATTTCTATAATCAAGAGATGAATGATCAATGGATGGGCCAAAGGTAAATTTTAACCCTTAACTGAGTATCCAAGAACTTCTTACCTAATAAATATAACTAAGCAAAGCTTATGGAAAACAAATAACTGATATACTAACTACATACCTACCTACCTACCTACTATACTACTTTTTATTTGTAAATACGTGCTAAATATACACAAAAACACCCAGACTCAGGACATGCAGATATGGTCATGCATACACCTGCGGCGTCAAAGATCAACCACGCCAACAGGCCCGTCATATAATATTTTTAAGGATTTGTTGCTCTTTAGGATCTAGCTCTTTAGCTCTTACAGATTTACCCCCTTTCATAATAAAGTTATCAAACGTTGATTAGCTAAAATTCCGAAGTCTTTATCTGACACTTGACATTGGGTGATCGAAAGAGTGAGACGGGGCACACTATTACACTGATTTAGTTAAAAGGCGATTATGAATTAAGGGTTAGGTAAAAAGCTGCCACAGTAAGTCATGGCGAATTATTTTGTCCATACATTTTCTTTTCAAAATGATTTGTGGCCCGGCAGCTTATCTTGAGGAGCTTATCTTCCCTCCCTGGTAGGCGACGAGATTGTGGTAGTATCCTATCTTTCCTACTCATACAAAAACTTCGCTAGGTACACGGAAATACTTACATTAGAAGCATTTACAATTTTTTGCTGATCAATGAGATTAACAATGGCGTCTTCAAGCTCCTTCACCACATGTATCTCTTCGATAGCAAGCAGTCCTGTCGCTCGACACAGATCACTGTAGTGCATCATAGATTTTGGATCTATCAAACCGCTACCTATTGTTAGACCCTGAATAAGATAAGTAATTAAAACAGCCTGGTTAGTCAAATGTCGAATGTGAATGGCGTATCAGTATTTGGCATTTAGTATTATTTTAAGTATTGTGATCAGAAACTAAATTGCGCTAATACACATCCAAATAACTATTTGAAATATGTACTTAGTTAATTCGAACACGTTTTAAGTTTAACTGCTCTATAAATGTCATTGCAGTGACATTAGTAGACCAATTCTCGGTAAATCCCGTACAAGAGACAACTACTTACATACATGCTGTAATAATAATACACGTTCTAATTTATCTGTATATTGCTTATATTTGAAACATGAGCTAATTATATGGCTTGCTATTGCCCTTCAAGTAATAAATCTGGCGCCAACAACGTACTGCGTTCCGTTCCGGCAGCTGCACTTGAGAGGCAGTTCCTTTCTTAGCTTTTTGTGCTTACTTACCACCTCCAGCTACACCAAATCTTACCATAGTGATTGTGTTTGTGTTTACACGTACAAAGAAAGGGGACTCTCTCAGACCTTTTCTCTGCACACATTAACAGCAAGATACAATAATAGCTGCACAATATGTTCAAAAAATTCAAAATTCAAAATCATTTATTCAAATAGACCTTCGCAGGCACTTATGAAAAGTCTGACTCTAATACTCTAATACCGGTTCGGAAGGTTGCATTTGCTGAGAAGAGCCGGCAATAAACTCAGCAATTACTCTTTTCAAAACAAGCTTAGATTCATTCATGTCTACACTCACCCTTAAATTAATCGGCACACTATCCCTTTTCCTATGTATTTGTATACCCAAAGCTGGTACATACTTCCCAGCGTACGATGCACCAGATATGAACAATGGCGCGTGCTGCAGTTCTGGAAACATCTCGACAAACTGCTGGAGAAACTCGAACATTTGCGCTCCAACCTAGAACCATTTTTTCTTGAGAAACTTGACCTGAGAGTTTGCCTTCTTCCTTAACCTTATGTGTGGTAGATAGAACACAGAACGCTTGTACAACAGACAGAGGATATGGTATTGTTTGAATCTACGACTACCTTTACCCATCGTATTTCTCGCATTCGACAGGAAGCTCATCGTGACACATTGCAACCATAGGTCTGGCACTGTGCGGTTTCAAAGGAGCTTTTTAACACAGACGCTCAGGTTTTGGAATAAGCAAAGGAGTAGGTACAACATGGGGTTCTTCAAGAAGAGTGTTTTTGCGAAGTTGGCATTGCGTGAGTGAACCCCTGGTGTTCCAAGCATCCATACTCTAAACAGGGCCGGCTTTACCTATAGTGCAGGGTGTGCGGCGCACACGTGCGCAGGGTCTTAGGGGGCGCCGACCGCCGCTTGCGACGACGACGCCGCCAAAATGCATTCTCATTCATCAGATAATGCTCTCGTACTCTCGTGTCCTGTACTAACGCGTCTTTTGCGCTCTCGCTAAAATGGAATTCGTCCGTGGAAGACTGCCCACGTGCAACTAGTGAGTGCCCAGAAAGGGCGACAGATAAGACCCGACGAATCACAGGCTGATCGCAATCACTTCCCTTCTCTTCAAAGTGATGGAGCGAGTGATAAACACGCAACTGTAGAGATACCAGAAGATCACGATTTGTTGAGCGACTCACAATACGGCTTCCACCACTCACTCAGCTGTTTCTCCTAGTATATCTCACATACCGTTGGTCACTCGCCATCCAGAGTCAAGGTGTGGCATTGGCAGTGAGCCTAGATGTTGTGAAGGTTTTTAATGCATCCGAATTTCTGATCATTGGTGAAAATATAACTGTAGGTATTCCATTTCGATCGCGCGCCTACTAATGGGTGCCAGGATACTGATTGCACCCGGGCGCGACATTGGCTAGAGCCGACCCTGGCTACAGTAAACGCTTATCATCAGGTGCGTGTTTGCCAACTTATAATAATTTAATTCATATTGATGTTTGAATAGCTGTAAATTATGGATCTGTTTATAGAAAGTGTAAAACGATCATTATGGAATGCAATCCAATATTTGTGCTAGGTACTTATCTATTTTCTACCCACTCAATTGCTTCCTAATGCCATAAAAGCTAACTCCGTGACGTCTGAAGAACAATCAAAGTTCATCAAACCGGTTTTACAGGATACTAAAGATGCTGGTAAACCTGTATTGAAAGTGCATAGAGAGTCTAACGTGTATGTTGACGTAGCTATTTGCTTACAAAGTGTCCCTAATGAAAAATATTATATTTTAAGCATTTTGCTTGAGCATGGGGGATTTTACAGTGCAAGGTTTCAATAATAATGGTAAAATCATCGTTATTGCCATCAGAATATATAGAAAACTAGCTATTTCTGCTTCTGGTTCACTCTTGTTAAAAGCCCGATTCATAATTAATTTCAGGATTGTGTGTATCGTCTTTATATATAAAAACTAGCTATCCCCCTATGTCCTTCTCCATACCATAAGCTATCTGCATGCCAAATTTCATGATGATCCGTTGAGTAGTTTAGGCGTGAAGGCGTAACAAACAAACTCACTTTCGCATTTATAATATTAGTTAGGATAGGATGAATGCCTGATGAAAATTTCCTTTTTTTTGTTTTCTAATACTATTTTTTTAAGTTTTGAAGGAAGTTGCTCAGAAAATAGAAAATCTAAGAAAACTTAACGAATATATACATAAACTTTTCTAATGTAACCTTAGCGCGGTAGGGTATAGGGTAGGACATCACGCAAACGAAGTTGCGCCGCAGCTAGTAATAGAGTATAGACTTTACGACATATCGGGTTCATCATCATCATCAATCAGCCAATATTGTCCCACTGCTGAGCACGGGCCTAAGCCCCTTTCACAAATGAGGGTAAAAGGGCATGGGCAGGGCGGAGGAGGAAACGGAGAGGCCTCCACCACGGAGGTAGGCTAGTGGTCAACCTACTGTTGGAGTTTTCAAACCGCTCGGAGGCCACCAACTAGCGTAACGACTATCACTGACCTCAGCTTTACGTGCCTTCCGACGGGCTTTCTTACTAGGTATACTTTAGTCAAAAACGGACCTACTCCGTGTGAACAGATTGTTAGGATTACTGAGTGGAAGAAATGCTGATTTTAATGTTTAAATGTATGTATAATAACTAGTTTACTTACGTCATCTTCGTTGTTAGTGTATCCTCTATCATCTTCAGTGAAGCTAAAACCAGCGCCAACAGGGTTGTCCAGAAATAGCACAGAGTAATCACTGGCCCATGTGACATTCCTTAATTTTACTGAAGAAAAATATCATGAAACAATATTGACGTAAAACATTGTCGAAAGCCATAAAAGAAGTGGCATTAGAAAGTTTTTTACACCTTAGTTACTAGGGCCCCTAGTAAATACCTTTTCCATTCTCAATTTCCAACGGTCCAATCAAATCGAAGAGTCCTTTTAATGAAGTGAGACCTGGCCCCCCTTGCAACCAAATGATCCAAGGTGTGTCAGCTAATCTCTCAGCGGGAAAGAACCAGAAGAACAGGTTCGAATTGTAAACCTCTTTCACTGTCATAAAACCTGAATGGCTTTTGATTTGAAGGAATTCATCAGGGTTAACTTCTGACAGTCTTCTGGCTTTAGCAGCGCTACCATTTTTGATGTAAGGTGTTAGGATTAAGCAGCCATCACAAGTGCTTACACCGTTCAGTAATGTCTGACATTGTGCGAGACTGTAAATTTAAAACTTATTCAATTAGCAGAAGTAGAAGACAGGGCTTATTACGGACTACTGGACCTGATTGATCATCAAATTTGCGATGCAGTCTCAAGTTTCTGTCCAGAAACAACAGAACATTTTACGGAAAAAAACAACCTAGATATCAAGAGAAGCTATTTATATGTTTGTAGTGGCATTTCTATGTTCGGATTATAAGAACTTCCCCTCGTAGAAGAGATCCATTTTCAAGGAGCGTGGTTTCGCGGACGCATAACCAATTTCACAAGCAAATTTATACCGTTTTGTTGAATGCATAAAGATTGGACTCGGACCTGAAAACAAGAGGCTCACTTCGATTTTAATGTTTTGGCCAATACGGGGTTAATTTGCTTAAGAAATAAGGAGAAACATCTACGTAGTTTTTATACCTAGTTCAAAATCAAAATCCATAAATGTTTATTAAATTAAGGCCCTGATAAGGCATTGCTGATTCTTGTTATTTGACTCTCTTTGCTTGACTTTATTACCAGTTCATATTATATTCTATTTTCATAATCTATTAGTAGGTAGAGGTACACAAATAAGTAAATTTTAATAAAGAGCTTTTATAATTTGTGATTTATGTTAGTGCAACTGCACTTATCTACCTAACTACGAACACGACATGGCATCAATTGGAACTAATTAAAACACAATTGTGCTCAGATCTTACCGATTAAATCTGTGTATGAGTCTGTTCTCGTTTTACAAGCTCTTATTTAACTTGCAATGTATGTATGTATTTTTGTTCGTGTGGAATCTTGCAGGTCGAATTTCATACACTTCCAGTGGTCGGATTGACTTGATAATTGGTATACATTAGTATATTGGAAGACTATGCAAGTACAGTCACTCAAAAAAGCTTGTATAAAAAATATATTTTTTAACATGGAACTTATTCGATCATTATATGACGAATTGTTCTAATATTTAGACAAGCACAGGCACATGTGCTTCGATAGGAGTTCACACAGCTTCACAAACAAGGTAGGTACCTACCTACAAAAGAGGTAACATAATAGGTAACTGATAAAAAAAAAAATTTGTACAAAGTTTTCCGGCAATTACGAATCAGTATAAAGCAAGAAAGAAAGAAAGAAAGAAAATACATTTAATGGTTTAAGACATTTATTTCTCAAACAGAATATATAATTCACTTACATGAGAAACACAGGGTAACATATAAATTGTTTCATGGATCGAATGGAACGGCGAAAGTTACATAATTGTTACTTAGGTAATAAGAGTACATTTTTTTTTTTTTTACAGTGTAGGTAAGCAGCAATATTTTATTTTATTTTATCACCTAGCGAGCAAAAGTATGAGACAATGCACGGTCTTAATTACATGTCGTGATTCAATTTCTATCATTGCAACATTAGGTAGTTTATTTTTTATAGGTTTATTCTAAAGTTTAAATTAGACCGATAATAATTATTAATTTACTAGTAGTTTTATTTATATATATATTATTTATTTTTTAATATATAAAATTTCAATTGTTTTTTGAATAATGGGTAAGACTGTATTTCTTTTACATCATTAGGCAACTTGTTATACATTTTGGCACCTTCAAATCTGATGTTCCTAGCTCCATAGTTGGTTCGTGGCGCGTATAAGCAGATATTGTTGGCATTTCTCATTAATCGGGTTTGGCTCAGCGATTTTTTTGTAAAAGTTATTTGAGAGTGAGTATCTTTAGTCAAAATTTTTCGTATCAGCAAACATGTGTGGTACATATATATTTGTGTAATTGTCATTAATTTGGTTTTATTAAATACTGTTGCCGTTGGTGTTAAATAGTTAAGGTGAAATAGTAGTTTTATCGCTTTGTTTTGGGTTGTCTGTAATTGTTTTAAATTGGTTTTAGCAGCCGAACCCCATACTTCAATTAAATAGGTTAAATGAGACTTGATAAGGGAGTTGTATATGATATATCTAACAGATTGAGGGAAACAGCGGACGATGCCTCGAAGTATGCCTATTAGAGATGATAATTTTGATCTTAATTTATCTAAATGTGGCTTCCAGTTTAACTGGCCATCAAGTATGAGACCAAGATATTTCTCTGATTCTACCTTATCTAGCGGTTCATTGTTAATGTGTAATGATGGGAAATTTGGAACTTTTTTATTTTTGGCTCTAAAAATCATATAGTTAGTCTTAGCCACATTGATAGTCAGTAAGTTGTACTGAAACCAAGTATATAAAGTATTTAGGTCTTCTTGGGCTTGTTTGGCAACTGTTTGAATTTCATTTCCAAAGTAAAAGAGACAGGTATCATCGGCATATAGTGTCACATCTCCAGCTAGGCCTAGGTCTTTTATATTGTTTATATATATTAAGAAGAGCAAGGGCCCGAGGATGGAACCTTGGGGGATTCCGTAAGTTATTAATTCAGGAGTACTTTCCACATCGCCAATTTTAACTATCTGATATCTATTAGAGAGATATGACTTTATCATATTATACGCAAAATCTTTAACACTGATAACTTGTAGCTTTTGGAGTAGTAGCTTATGACTAATCGTATCAAAGGCCTTTTTAAGATCGATAAATATTCCAAGAGCTATTTGTTTTTTGTCTATTTTACATTTTATGTTTGTTACAATATCTATACAGGCTGAGAGAGTATTTGAATGGGATCGGAAGCCATACTGCTTGTGATAAAGAAAGTTAATGGAGCTCAGGAATTTGTCTAAGCGGCTAAAGATAATCTTTTCGAAAACTTTGGAAATTACTGGGAGTACTGAGATGGGGCGATAGTTACTTGGGTCCATTTTATTGCCAGACTTAAATATTGGGCTAACTTTAGCTATTTTGAGTGAGTCAGGGAAATAGCCAGATTTAAGGCAGTCATTAATGCAGATAGTAAGTTTCTCAAGTATAAGCATTTTTACACATTTAAGGGCCTTGCATGAGATACCGTCTAGACCAGTAGTCGTATTTGTATTTAAATTATCGATTATCTTACTAACCTCAGATATGGTAGCGGGGGCTAAATTCGTTAGTTCCGATAACTGTGATTCGATTTTACTATTATAAAGTTCACTGTATGTATCACTATCATGGTATTTTAGGGGAATTTGATTAGCTAAAAATGAGCCTATATTTGCAAAGAAAGAATTAAAACAGTTGCAAATATCAGATTCGTCAGTAAAATTACCCGACCGCGTTTCAATTTTAGACGGAGCAGTGCTATTTTTTGTTTTGTTACTACCTAAAGTATTAATTAATTGCCACATTTTAAGGGGTTTTTTATCACAATTCTTAAAGGCTTTATAATAGTATCTACTTTTCGCATCTTGTATTTTTTCTCGAACTTCTTTTTTTGTCGTTAGTAATTCTATTTCCGTATCTTCTTTAAGCTCTTTGTCTTTGCTACGTATTTTCTTCAAGTGAGCATTTAATAATTGATTTCTTTGGGCTATTGCATCTATTATTTCTTTGTTGATCCAGTCGGATTTGGGTGGATTTTGAATCTTCGTCTTGGTAATCTTACTTTTTTCTACAGCTTCCTTCAATTTTTTCTCGAGTTGTTCATATTTGTAGTCATAATCATGGTTTAAGTGTTGTTCCACTGTCTTGTAAAGTTTATCATAGTCTAGAGCTTTGTAAATGCTTTTTTTGTTCTTTTCTGGTTTATACTTGTGAATTTCAAGATAGATATGCTTGTGGTCGGACATTGCTGAATTCACTATTGCTAGATGAAATTGGTTATTTTTTAGATTTGTGCTGACATGATCAAGGATTGTTTGAGTGCTTGGTGTCTCTCTTGTACAGTAGGTCTGATTTATTTTATTGAGTATGCTATAACTATTTTCTTTTAGTGTCATTTTGTAGTTAGTAGTTGCTTGATCCTTTTTTAGTAAATTATAATTAAAGTCACCAAACACAACTGCCCGTTTTCGTTTTAGAAGCTGCTGTGAGAAGGTTTCAAGAAAATCATTATGATTTGTTATTATGATAATTGTGCTTGAGACTGCTATGTACATAAATTGACACACCTCCTCCTCTGCCATTACTTCGATAATTATAGTAGTGAGTATAGTTTGGTAAAGTTAGACTCATAGCTTCGGTCTCATTCTTTATCCATGTCTCAGTTAGTATTATTAAGTGCACTGTATTTGGGATAGAATGGATTATACATTTTAATTCATCAAGTTTGCCTGGACTTACTATACTGCGTACGTTAGCATATAAACATTTTAGAGATTTGGGATTGTAAATAACATTGGTATGAGTGTTTGATATTTGATATGTAATATTGCTGGTATTCGCATCTATTACATTACTCTCTTTACTACTCAGTTTTTTGAAAGCGTAGTGACGATTTTTGGAATACCTTTAATATATTTAATAATAAGATTCTCTTCACCCTCTGCTGTTCTTTTCTTTAGTTCTTCTCGTAATTTCAATATTTCTTCTTTCTGATATGGAGTTTGATCAGAGAAACATTTAATGTTCATTGTATCATTGGAAATATTGCTTCTTTTACGTAGTATTAATTTATTCATCAAAAATCGACGCACATAAAGAAGAAGTATCCGTTGATGATATGACAAAGAAGGAGTCTTAAAACCATCATGGGTATTCCTAATCGTATTAGTAATGTAGAGATATGATAATAGATAATATGTATTAGAAGGTATATTAGTAAAGGTACTTACCAAAGTAATGTAGCGACTGCGACCAACTGTATCGTAATTTCCATCATGACTGGCCAGCAATACCACATACTTTGACTAACCGTATCGGCAATATAAGGCATATTTACATAGCAGCGTTAAAAGTGTGAAGATGAATTCGATTAGAAGAGTTCATTTATAACATTTTCGTAGAAAATAATATTTCTTAGAATGTTTATGAAAAATGTATGATGCTTTTGTTAAAAAATCCAAGTCGCCATCTTGAAGGGAAGTACTTACTTAGGCTTAGCCAGGTTTATAAATTTTTTTTTTCTGCTAAACCTCTTTTAAATATGATTGATATCTAACCCTTGGATCTCGATTCCTATAAGTACGTCTTCGACATCTCATTCCATTCGCTGTTTTTTTAAAGGATGTTGAATTCAACAGCTAAAAAAGAAAAAATATTTGACTTTGGACATAGAACTAGACTAGAAATAGTGTGCGGAAAGTTTAATCGACCAAAATAACAATAATTTCAACAAAACATCAACATTCCTCGAAGTTGCGTCAATAAACCGCTTGACCTTTTCGAATAGAGTCGATAATATTTAATGCGAATAAACTTTAGGTGGCCAAGAGGAGGGAAAACATTCTGTTTAAAATTTTAGTGTCGCTTTCCATCATGAAAACAGAAGGAATAATGTATAATTTTTTTAATAAAAAGGTCTCCAAGAATAAAAACCTACCATTCGATAAAAACCTAAAGGAAAATTTTATTTAATTATATGGAACTCTAAACCAAAATGAGCATTGTACAGAATTAAAACGTATCACATAGGTAATCCCCGACCGATTTTATGAGCGGAGCGTGGGAAAATCAGTTATCGGCTCAGTTGTATCATGATCAACGTAATACGCCATCGCGTATTACATTCACGTATCAACTGTAACGTATCGATGTTTGTTTTACTACAAACATCCTAAATATAGAGCAAATCACATTTGTGAGCGTGCAAGAATCTATCGTGGATGCCGGAGCGTGGGAGCGATTTTATGCTAAACAGGTCATTGGTACTCCATACCTGTTCACCCGCGGTATACGGGCTGTATTGATTTGTCACGTGGAAAAAAACCGAAAAAATATTAAAAATAAACCCAAACATTTATTTTCCGTAATAAATGGAAAAAGCTCTAACACTGACTTACAGACTGTAGTGGACCTAGAGATTTTAAATTTGGTGGAAATATTTCTTGATACCCATCGACTTATTATTTCTGATGAATAAATCTATGTTGATACCCAAAAAAAAGGAAGAATATCCCGAAATTCGACCCCTAATGGGGTAAAATAGGGGATGGCGGTTGAACCCGCGGGGCGAAACGATATATGAAGGTAAACTTACTAAATTAGTAAAAAAATCCGTACATTTCCTGTCTAATAGGTACCATATATGGATGAATTTATACACTTAAATCGTTTTATCATAAGTATCTACCTAGCTCATAGTTTTGAAGATTTTCTGAAGTATTCAATTGAAAATAAGACGTAAATAGGTACTTCTCATAAACAGCTTAGATTAGTATCACTTTCGTGTCATATGTAAGCATTTACCCAGTCAGTAATTACAAGGTAACATTACCGTAAGTAAAATAAAATTTAAATTATAAAAGTATTGTACATAAACAACATCGCCCGCGCACCCTGTATAAAAGATCGAGATAAATCCAAGTTCAAGGCGCAAGAGCAGAACTGGCTCACTATACAAGGTTCCCGGCGCTAGGACACCGGTTCCATTCCACTGTGGAGGATCATCTGAAGAGGACACCCTGACTAGCTGTGGATATGGCGGTAACATCTGTGCTAATGCTACTAATGTAAGTGCCAATTAATTTAATGAAAAAAAATAGAGCACTTGCGAATTTATGTTTTTTTTTTATTGTATAATGTTAATTATTTGGTACGTTACGGTGCTATGGTTAAACTATAATGTAGTTTTGTGCTAATTATTACGTACTAATGTTATGTTCAACTATTACTAATATCGCAGTCAAATAATTGGCAAATAATTATACGAAAATAACTTTTTTAAACAAAAGAACGGTAGTAAACCAAGGGTTGAATGAAAGGCACAAATCCCATCGGCCAATAATATAGTTCGAGTGTGAGATTGGTACTCTGTTTTTCATTTCGAGTATATATGGAAAGTAAAAAAGTAAAATCTGCAAAAAATTATAATAGATAACTTTCGAAAATTTTGCACTAATGTCGCTTTCCCACCATTTTATTTTTCGCACAACTATGTGGCTTTTATTTTTTACATTATTTAAGGCGCTTTCACAACTTCCATTTGGCGCTCTACTACCTTTTAAGATTATAGATTAGTGAAACAATAATTGGACTGTTTTACAAAAATCTTAAACCGACTTCAAAGTATACTAAGAAGTCATCAAATCCTGATCTGATGACAATGGAACCAAACGGTAAGTGTACCCTTTCAAATACAAAAAGAATTTTCCAAATCGGTTAATAAATGACGGAGTTATGAGGTAACAAACATAAAAAAAAATATACAACCGAATTGAGAGCCTCCTCCTTTTTTTGAAGTCGGTTAAAAAGTAAACAGCCACTCTTATGTATCCTATTGGATTTTCAACCTATGATAACAATTTATTGTTGCTAAAATCTGAAAGAAAATGTTTTCTAAATCCAGATGTGCACACCAATCATTGAGCAGCTCACCGTTACCGGAGCTGCCTCCAGGAGAGGCTCCTGAACCAATCCTCACATTTATGGAGAATACCTACAAGATAGGCCGCGCTCGGGCGAGCTTTGACGCTGGTTCACCCTTATTACTCACGCCATTTATAGACGAAAAGAAGTTACCAGAAGCGAGGGAAGCCGCACGCGTAGACTCCGAACAATTCCTGGCTGACATTGAAAGCTATGCCGGTTACTTAACTGTAAGTTTCAAGAGATTCTATTTTTAACGTTGCTCATAAAAATATTGGCTAAAACGGTAAATCTGTGTCTGAGAGCGCCAGATTATCACATAGCTGCCTAATATCTTCAGTAAACAAGTTTAACAGTAGCATCTAACAAGTTTTAATGATATTCGGCGGCATTATTTCGGACTATTTTTTTAGAGTAATAGCTGTACCTAATCCCCAATTTTAACTCATTTTTCAGGTTAACAAAGAATACAATGCCAACTTGTGGTTCTGGTACTTCCCAGTATCAGGCAAATCAGTCGAAGATACCCCTTGGATCATTTGGCTTCAAGGTGGCCCGGGAGCTTCTTCTCTATACGGTCTCTTTTCAGAAATTGGACCGTTCTTTGTTACTGATGATAATAACCTAGAAGGTAAGCTTTATTTGAGATCGAATCCTTGTAGTGCATGGTACAATATCGATTCTTTGATCAAGAGTGTGGGACGCACACGCACATTTCACAAGAGAATTTATATCGTATTAAATTATTAACAGAGTTTCTTTTTTGTTGTCGCAGATCTTGCTTTTTGCTTTTAGACCCAGATCCATATTTTGATTTTAATGTTAGGTAATAGCATAAATTGACTCATTCGCTCTATATGCCTGAGAGACGGTGTCACCGTATCAAATATCTTCAATAAAAAGTGGATCTCACGCTTTCAGAGAAGGGTATTGAACAGAGAACATTGCATTTTTTATCCATTTTGCAGGAGTTTCAATTGTTTTTGACTTTCAGAAATGAAGCACTCGTGGGGCAAGAACCATTCTCTGCTGTTCATTGACAACCCCGTTGGCACTGGATTCAGTTACACGGACGACGACCGCGGATATGCTACGAATCAGACTACGGTATGAAGAAACTCTCATTATATTGCAACAGCCTAAAACTTTAATCTTATAGCGAGGAACATTGATAAGATGTTCTTTATTCTATCAAATTATGATCAAAAAAAGGATTTTAAGCATGTCTATTCCGAATTCACGCGTCAGTTAATTATAAATCAAAGAAAGTGAAGAGAAAATAAGTAAAGCTGAGAAAGTTGACCAACAGATCTTGATAAGACGCATTTCCACAGTCAAGTTTACAGCTATTTTGCTAATAATATTAACATTTTGATTCCCAGATTGGAGAGAATCTGTACACATTCCTTCAGCAGTTCCTTACAATATTCCCCGAACTTCGTAAAGCGCCTCTGACCATAGCTGGAGAGTCTTACGCTGGGAAACACATACCTTCGCTTGGAGTTCAGATCCATTGGCATAAGGAAGAAGATGAGCCAATAAACCTTCAAGTAAGTATAAGAGAAACATGAAAAAATAACAATCGTACAGTACTACTCAACTGATAAGGCGAGTCGTGAATCTTCGTTCTTACAGAAAAGAAAGTATGGCCCCGAAGATTAACGAAAGAATGCTTAAAACTTACAATCAACCTTAGATCACTACTATAAGGTTCATAATACAGTCCAGCGGTTAGTTCCGTCCTTCTTTCTTTCCTCCGTGGTTCCGTCTCACTCGCAAGTCACGCCCCTCCGTACGACGCGCGCTAACATGGCGGCAGCTGCCGACCAATAGCGGTTTCTCGCGTTTGAAAATGTATATCCTTATTCTATGGAAAATGTACTAAAAGTATTTTCTGCGCAGGTACATCGGTAAGCCATATCAGTTGGGTACTACTGTACCGTATTATTTATGTTCCTTTAACCTATATTATCATGTAATTTTCAGGGTCTGGCAATCGGTAACGGTTTCATCGATCCTCTAAGTCTCCAAAGATATAGCCACTTCGTTCGAGAGGTGGGCTTGGTGGACGACAGCGTTGCGGATATCATGAACCACCTGGAGACTGCTGTAACACAGTTCATCAATAACGGGGAGATGTTGAAAGCGTACGCTGTAAGCATTCAAATTACATAGTCAAACGATATGGTCGATTTAAAAATCGAACAGAAAAGAGCACTTATAAAAATAGACAGCCTCTACGAGGAAGTGCGAAAATTGGCTATGCTTCATTTTGTTAACGTTCATAAGTGCCTTATCAGGGCCTAAATTGAATAAATACTTTTTGAATTTTGAATATATGGCGGGGCTAGACCAAACGTCGACGTCGGCGAGGCGACATAAACTTTACGAGGCTCCTTTTTATTTCCCAGTGGGAAAGAAAACGTTTAATTAAATATATGAGCTGAATTAGGTATACACTAATGTGTGAGTATATTACTAATCAAATGATAATGGAAAATTACACAAACAAAACGAACAAACACGAATTAAAACAGACGAACTCTTCGGCTTTTAGCCGCATCTGTATTGGCTTATCGTGCTTTTCAAGTTAGGTTTATATAATAAATCTCTAAAATAAAGCTCCCCGCAGTGGTTTTCCAATGGAGTACAGCATGGGGTTCTTCAAAAAGGGTCTGAAGAGATTTGTTCAGGGTCAGCAACGCGAAAGTGACCCTGGCGGGCCGTATGCTTGTTTGCCACCTTAGTGGTACCTATATAAAAAAAAAACTTTTTACGTGGCCTCTTGAGGCGTGAGGCCGTCGGTGGTCGCCGACGACGTCGCTTACGCCGCCACTGGAGATTGGGCACATATAAGAGCGATAGCGATATCCGGATTACAATTATAAAGTGCACCAAGAGACACCTTTACCTAACTCGTCAGATGGCGTAGAGCAGACAGAAAAGTAGAATGGTGCACGGGTGTAAGCGAATGACTTCTGTGAACCATAACATAACACAGTTCCATTGTTTTTTCCTTTCCAGTACTACAACTATCTTCTCCAGCTGTTCATAAGTAAATCACATCTGTCAAACTTGTACAACTACCTAGACGACGATATTGACATAGACGGCGCTTTTTCGGACTATATACAAAGAACAGAGGTCAGGAAAGCGTTGCACGTTGGTAACACAAACTTCACGTCAATTGGTGTGGTTTACAAGAAACTGGTGCCAGATTTCATGCGGAGCTCGAAAATGCTGCTTGAAGAGCTGTTGGAACACTACAGAGTTTTGCTTGTCAAGTAAGTAGCATTACCTTCCTTGCTTTGTTTCTTAGGTTCGACCTCATTCGTCTTGTTTCTCTTATCTCCCTTTTTACGATTACTTGTGAAACCTTAATTTACACCACATCAACCTTCTCGACCTTTGTCAATAGACCGTCGTGCTAGGAGACTAGTCGGCGATGTTTCGCTAACTGAGGCGAAATTAACGAGCCTTGAACATCGGCGTAAGGTTTCGTGTTTGTCGGTCTTCTATAGGATATATTTTGGAGAGTGCTACATTATTGTTTAATCTAATTCCTCTATTCCCATTTCTCCATTCTTTTTGGATTCCAGTGGTCATTTGGACATCATAGTGGCATACCATCCCTCAGTCAACACCTACAACGCGTTGTCATTCTCGGGAACCTCGGAATACAAGAACGCTAAACGGGAACCATGGTACCATGATGGAAAATTATCAGGGTAAGCTACTGTTTACTGTGAAATTTGACGTAGCTAAGTACTTTTGGCAAAAAAGCCAAGCTTTAGCGCGCTGGTCATTTCGCTATTTCAGTTTTTTTTTATTCTGAGTACCTGAGTAACTATTACCCAAGTACTAAAGTACCAAAGTTTTTTTTTTAATAGGTTCCTTCCAACCTATCACGGTTCCTTCTAACACCGTATTTACTTAATATACCTATTTGACAAACATATTACTGTTTCTCCAGGTACTACAAAACAGCAGGCAAGCTAACAGAAGTAATGGTCCGCGGTGCAGGTCACATGATTCCCGCAGACAAGCCGGCGGCAGCCCTGGGTCTAATCTCAGCCTTCGCCCGCGGCCTCACACTCGACGAAGATACCCAACGGCTAGTAAATGTAGAAAAAAACTCGTCGCGGCGGCGAAGACTACCGCTCGAGTAACTAAAATGGATTACGCTTACACTATTGCGATCGGAATAATCGTCGTTTTTGTACCTACCATAATAAAATTATAGATTTACCTAATTATATTGTTTTATTGGTTTGTTCTTTATACCAGCCACATGGTAGATACATGCCACATCACTACATAATTATTTCAAATATTTACCTACATAGCTATTTGAAATATAAGTAGAATTAAGTTTATCCTTTTGCTTCCATTTCGATGGTTACTTGATTTGAAACTAGGGTTGCCATCTCTAAAACTTAGCAACCAGGACAAGACGCGTGATAATCCCGGATTTTGGAGCCTAGAACACGGAAATGTCAACAGGCTTTTTTGAAAACATAGTCACAGACTGCGACGGACATAATTCTCGCTAGCAAAAAACTGTCTATGAGAGTCGGCCATCTCTCACGCACACATTAGTTGGCTATTCCGCGGGAAACGAGACTCTGTCGCCGTTTACACAGTGCAGTTTACCCGCGCTCGACTAATGTGCGAATGTGTGCGTGCTTGCTTGTACGTACAGCGTGGTGGCCGACTTGAGCGACACAGTTTTTTGTTAGCGATTATACGATTTTTTTAAGATCCATGAACTTATTATAATAAAAAACAGTTCAAAATATCATAAATCAACTTTTTATTTATTTTCAAAGACATTAAAATTAAATTTAGTAGTCATCTTTTACCATCATTTAAAATGTTACAAAACAGAATCTTCAGACATTTTTAAACCCAGACTACAAATGAAAACCCTGCCCGGACGGTCCCCGGACGCCCTCTAAGCTAGGATAAATCCGGGAAAACCCGGACGGATGGCGACCCTAGTTGAAACCCAAACATTCTCACTGAACTATTTTTGTTTTTGATGGAATTCAAGTAATAGAGAGATAATTAACGAAAAAATATGGTTTATATTTTTAATAGGACGAAACAAAAGTATCGGTGTGTGCTCTGTCCTTCATCTGATTGATAAATTATAGATAAGAGTATAGTATTCTGTATGAAACTAAATCCAATATTGATATAAAAAAATAGTGTAGGTACAGTCGGGGACTGAAAATGTTTATCACTTTTTAAACTCGATTCCATCTCATACCGCGCGCAATAAGGCCTAATAAGTCATATCAACAAACATATTACATTTTTAAATTGTGAAATGTTTTTAAGTATCGAACATAGCAAAAAGGCTGTCAATGACTTTTTGATTATGTAAACTCATCTAATAAGGCGCCGATCCCGCAGAGGGAGTCCTATAATATTTTTTTAAATTATATTGCGACATTTGTTGAGCGTTTGTAATTAAATAAAAATCTCAATAAAAATACAAAGGTAATAAAGTAATGGCAAGTTTATTCCTGCAGCAAAGGGCAGTTTTTTATTGCAAACTATATTTAGTGCTATATCAAGAGAACTCAATTCTTACTAGGTATAACACCTCTTTGAATTATTTTTCATGTCAATTACAATTCACGCCTATCAAAAGTCATTTTATTTCCGGTCAACCTTATGAAACAGAAATGTGCAAGCGATTATAGACCGCAAGGTGGTAAACATTTTTAGACCGCGACTGTACATACATACATAACACTTTCATCAAGTAGTAGAATTTCAAAAATAGCCAAAAACATGGTTGTTTTAAGGTTTAAATTTTTTTTGTATGCACATAACACCTTGCCTATGCAGATAACAGTAAAATTCATCCACTCATGTGCTTGCGAAGTACCTAGTTAAAAAAATCTCACTAATATTACAAATTTAACTCGACACTGGCAAAAATAATTCCTAATAAAAAAGATTTGTTTGAGAGTGAACGCGCGACGTTAGATACTGGGCTACTATTAGGTATTTTATTTGATAATTTTTGAGAGAGGTAGAGCATAGCGTTTATTCGCTCAAAGAGCAGATCGACTGGGGAAGTACCTCCACCTTATAGAATACCGCAGCCAAATAACTTTAAGTTGTGTAAAGTTGTGTTCCTGCGCGTGAGTAAGGTCGCCAGAGCTCATAGGGGAGGGGGGAAAGGTCGGTAACGCGTAAGCGATACTTCTTGTGTTGCAAGCGTCCATATGGCTACGGTAACCGCTTACCATCAGGCGGCCGTATGCTTGTTTACCGATTTAGAAGTATAAAAAAAAAATGATAAGTATCGTGCGGGCGTTCAGCCGTGTCAATGCAGCTAACAACACAACAGCAAACCGCCGCGGTTGTATATGACGGTTTGACAACGTTAGATTATAAACTCATCATAATCATCAGCCTTCTTTAAGTCCACTGTTGGACAAGGTCTCTCCCAGAGCGCACCACTCCTTCCTGTTTCGTGCCCCCCGCATCCAGCCCAGTCCGGCCACTTTTTTGAGGTCGTCAGTCCATCGGGCTGAGGAGCGCCCCACACTACGTTTGTCAAGACGCGGTTTCCACTCTAAGACTCGTCTGCTCTATCGACCGTCGGTTCTGCGGCTGATGTGACCGGCCCATTCCCACTCGTTGAGCTAAGTCGGATACTTTGGTTTTTTGTCGGATGACTTCGTTGCGGATTCTATCCTTCAAAGAAACTCCGAGCATAGCTCTTTCCATAGCTCGCTGAGTGACTAATTTGTTGGACCAGTCCTTGCGTCAGTGTCCACGTCTCGGCTACGTAGGTCATGACAGGCAGGACGCACTGGTTGTACAGTAATACCCAACTAATATGGCTTACCGACGTACCTGCGCAGAAGATACATTTTCAAAGCGCGGGAAACGCTATTGGTCGGCAGCTGCCGCCATGTTAGCGCGCGCCGTGCGGGGGGGCGTGACTTGCGAGTGAGACGAAACTAACAGCTGCAGTGTATTATAAACCTTATAGTAGTGATCTAAGGTTGATTGTAAGTTTGAAGCATTATTTCATTAATCATCGGGGCCATACTATCTTTTCTGTGCGAACGAATATTCACGACGCGCCATATAAGTTGGGTAATACTGTACACCTTTGTCTTTAGACTCTGCGGTATAGGCGAGAGTTAGAATAACTCTACTAATGGTCATGGGTAGTTATTCTAACTCTATGGATCTAACTATGTGCCATCAGTTTCGTCCCTTTGAGTATATATAGATATTTATAAATACTCAAAGGTTTCGTCCAAATTCGTTCAGCTGTTTATTTATTTATATTTATTTATTATTTATACGCAAACATCCATACTTCCATTCTGTGAAAATGGAAGTATCCCACAAGTACAATACTTCCATTCTCAGAAACATTCACGTTTATAAGTCTGGGCACATACATTCGTTTTCCGTATACGGTTTCCTAATCATGAATTCCAATTCGGAATTCCGTGAGCCTAGCGCAGACGTTAAATTTTTTGAATTAGGAATAAGTATTATACTGCCAGTACCAAAGAGTAATATGATACGCCAGTACCTTCAGTGGTGGCGTTGTGAACTCACGGCCATGAAGAACGACGATTGAATTGCGATTGAATTTCTGTTATCATTATCAATGTAGAAAATAAAGAAACGTCGGTATTGGGTACATCCGTTAAACAGTCGGAGAATCTACGAGAGTCCATTTTATCTAAGGAGAGCTAAGTTATGCGCGGCCAGCCTAATATGTAGAAGGTTCTTTTGTTTATGGTCGATAAAAAATGTTTTGACATTTCGCTTATTTTTTTTTTAACTGGCAACACTAGTTGTGGTGACGTTTCCTTGTGCGAAAAGAAGAAATTATTTGTCGAAGACGAAAAAATCTAAATAAACTTATTCGGCATTGTTTTCGGATTCCTGTTACCTGCTCCGATTATGTGGATTGTATCTCCTTACGTCCGTTATTTATGATAGTTTCGGGTACAACGTTGAACTGAAGAGGAGTTATAATAAAACATCACGTCATGTCGATCGTGTCGTTACCGTACTTTGTGGTTTGCGCATTGCTGATTTTAACGCCTATTAGAGCGTTTTATCTACCAGGCTTAGCGCCAGTAAACTATTGTAAAGCCGGTGAAGACAATGGGAAATCGTGCAAAGTGAGTACTTCTGATTTTTATTGTTATTGTCGGCAATCTCAAAGATGGACATCAATACTTACGCGTGGTGCAACAACGCTGAATATTTTACAGTTATCATAATTATTATATACTATCCATATTATTCAGCCGATGCTATGTTGAAGTAAGCCTGAAATAGCCACTATTTTATCATACCTATATCTTCTACACTAACTAATTGACTATTCTGGTAAAAAGCGTATAAATGCGATAAGGTACAGGAAATTGCCATGCCTACTATCAGTAGGTACTTTAAATTTAATAGACTCAAACAATTTTAATGTTGATATTTAATTACAGAATGAAATCCCGCTTTATGTGAACAGACTTAATACAGAAGAGTCCGTAATCCCATTTGAGTATCACCATTTTGATTTTTGTACTATTGATGAGAGTCAGTCTCCTGTGGAAAACTTGGGTCAAGTTGTCTTTGGTGAAAGAATACGACCAAGTCCCTACAAACTCAATTTCCTTGAAAATGTGGACTGTAAGGCTGTTTGTACGAAGACATACAGGGGAGCGGACACGGAATCGATTAAAAAGTTAAATCTCTTGAAGATGGGTATGGCTCTGTACTACCAACACCACTGGATACTGGATAACATGCCGGTTACATGGTGCTACTTGGTCAATGAGGGTGGAAAAACCTACTGCAGCACTGGATTCCCTATGGGTTGTCAAGTGCGCAGAGATATGGTAAGTCATATTCTAAGTTAGAATTTATCCTGTATATTAAATAAATAAATAAAAATATAGAAGCTTATGTCCCCCTCCATACCATAGACTATGTGTGTGCTGAATTTCATTGAAATTAGTTAGAAAGTTTAGTTGTGAATAACTAACAAACAGATGGAGTTACTTTTGTATTTATTATATGTGATAATTTCTTATTATTCCTTATAACTACTAAATAAATAAGTAAATTCACTCTACCTTAATTAGCAGAATTCAATATATGACACACAGCTTGCTGTTAATATAGTCTGTAAGATCTAAATCATTGGTTCCCGAAGGTTGATTGGACCGTGAACTAACAAAAAGTTCCAAATTCAGGACTCACCTCTTGGTTTTCATGAAGGAAAAAGGGGCATAACTATATGAATGAAGAACTTTCCACCCAATATTTGCCATACTTTGGGAACTACTGATCTAAATATTTGTGTAAAGCATGATAGATAAGCATAATTAAACATAACACTGTGATTACTTGAAGTTTTTGTACGAGGTACAAGATTCTTGTCATATATATTTTTGAAAATATATATGGCCGTTATTAACAGAGGGTCACTCTTTATCTCTATGTTTCATTATCTCTCATTGGTTCTAGTGGGAAACAAAACCCATTTACCAACAAATAGCAAAAAAATATCTAATTTCTCCACACAAGCATTTAAAAATTTGATTATACCTATTTGTTTTTATGTTTACGTGGTGTTAATGCAATAAAGGCTTGCAATCTTCCAATTGTTAATGCAGCTGTATTTGTTTAAAATTGTTTATCACTTAAAATAAACTCTCATGCATCCATGCAAGTAATGCTTCTGAATGTTATTCTAATAATAGATTTTACACTGAGTGACTTTCAAAACTTGTGAATTTCACTTACATTAGTATTCTGAGGGAATCTATAAATTAATTTAGTATGTTTTACTTATAATTTATTCATCAGGGGTCTTATGATAATAATCTATACTAATATAATAAAGCAAATCTCTGAAATAACCAGTCAGATTCAAAAAAATATTTCACTAATAGGAAGCTACATTATACCCAAGTGTTATAAGCTACTTTTTATCCCAGGAATATGAGAAACCACAGGGGACAGCAAGTATGAATAATAATAACTAAAAGTAAAAAAAAAAATGTGTAGGCAACACATAATATTTTTTTGTCCTATATAAATGTTAATTAGTACTTAATGATAATGGAGCAGATGTTTTAGAACAGTTTTGGTATGAGTTACACTTACTATAAGATCAGTATTAACCAAATGAAACATAATACCTATTATTAACTGTACAATTATATCATTTGTAAATGATATTACAAATAAACATTAATTTAGAGTGTAGATATAGAGTGTATATATAAATTAATATATGATATTAATATATAATAATAGATATCCGAATATCCCCATGAATACCACTGAACTGAGATTATGTTATAATAATTATAATTTCATTATTGAATGCATAATCTTTTATCATAGGAAAATTCTAGTTATTATACATATAATAATAATAATTTATGTGTAATATATTAATAATAATCTATGTATTTTGTTTAGGACACATGCACACCAATTGTGAACATCCAACCGAGCCACGTTGGTGCCTATTACCTCTTTAACCACGTAGACATCGAGATCACATATCACAGTGGTGGTGAGGAAGATTGGGCCGTCGGTTTTGGTGATAATGGTGGGCGGATTATATCTGCTAAGGTATGTTTTTCTTTTTTAAATATATGTAAATTAAGTAGTTTTATTTTGAGTTATTTCTTATCCTTACTTATTTACAAATGTTTGGTAAGGGCAAACATTTAATACAATAACTGTACTCCAAAATACTTTAATGAAAGGTAAAAAAGTGTTTTTGAAATTAGAATTAGAGTCAGGCACAAAATGATGATGATGATGATTTGATACTGGTACAGTATTACCCAACTGATAAGGCGCGTCGTGAATCTTCGTTCGCACAGAAAAGAAAGTATGGCCCCGAAGATTAACGAAAAAATGCTTAAAACTTACAATCAACCTTAGATCGCTGATATAAGGTTCATAATACACTGCAGCTGTTAGTTCGGTCTCACTCGCAAGTCGCGCCCCTCCGTACACATGGCGGCAGCTGCCGACCAATAGCATTTCCCGCGCTTTGAAAATGTTTCTTTTGCGCAGGTACATCGATAAGCCATATCAGTTGGGTACTACTGTAGCTGAGTATCATCATTTAGCCATGTATACGGTGATCTATTATAAGTGGATGACTTTACTAAAACAACTTACATGCTGATTAAGTTATGGTTTGATTATCTCACTAACATTTTTTTTGGTTAACCGGAAATATGATAATGAAATATAGGAAATTCCATACATATCTGTAGGCATAATGTATAATCTATTTAAAAAAAGTGTTTTTTTATATACAACAGTCGAGCTGCACATTGAGCGAAGGATCGCTATGTTCTACCTCTCTCAAAATGTATTTATTATATATTTTTTGTCTACCCTAAAATTAACACTATGTTCTTAACACTCACGAGAAGAATTTATTACTGCCAAAATACAAAGGAAAAATTAGAATGGGACGTATTTATTAATACACTCACTGGTGAAATGACTAACGTTCTTTCTGTTCAATGAACATTATATATCATTGATGATTTCCTATTTTAAATGGACATCACCGCCAGGCCATCCGCGCATGTTAGGTTTTCACTGGCATATAGCTGATGTTATAATGAGTAACTTTGGTTACATTTATTTTATAAAAAGAATTAGTGTTCCGCACAAAAAAACTTTAAAACCGCGGGGGTCAGCTAGTCCAAAATACGAATATACGTCCCTTTATACGAAGCTGCCTTTCCCTTATTCGTGGCGTGAATTATATCGCTTGTATGTACAGTACCACAAACTTTTCTGGCCTGGTGATAGAGTCGCTGTCATCGTGGTGGAGCAAACAACCAATGAACGTAGTGGTTATATTCTCTTTGACCAATGGTGAATAATGGCGTCGTTAGTGCCTCTAGGCCACCGGGCCGGATAAGTTTGTGGGACTATAGCATTGTTTTCATAAATTGGTATTTCCACAGATTAAACCAGCCAGCATAAAGCACCCGAGTCAAGACAACTTGGACTGCAGCGCTCGCATCCCATTAGAAATACCGACAACATTGGACTCTGACAAGAGCTTCAGTGTGACATACTCATACAAAGTCACTTTCATCAAGAACAATACCATCAAATGGTCATCGAGATGGGACTACATTTTGGAGTCAATGCCACAGACTAATATACAGTGGTTCTCTATTCTGAACTCACTGGTGATTGTGCTGTTCCTTAGTGGTATGGTGGCTATGATATTGCTTAGGACACTGCATAAAGATATCGCGAGGTACAACCAGATGGAGTGTGGTGAAGATGCACAGGTAATTAGCATTTTTTATACTACTTAGTTAGCAAAGAAGCATTCGGCCCGCCTGATGGTACGCGGTTACCGTAGCCTATGGATGTCGAGATGAGAGAGTCCTTATCTCTAGGCTTAAAATTAGATAAATAATTCCTTGTTTTGTCTTATCAGGAGGAATTTGGATGGAAGCTGGTGCACGGAGACGTGTTCAGACCACCTCGCCGTGGCATGCTGCTCGCTGTATACTTGGGCTCTGGTTCACAGGTCAGTCAACTATATTACTAACTAACTAGCTTTTTGCCGCCCTGTTTCAACAGCGATACCATATTTTACCCCTATATGAGTAACATTCGAAGCGCTCGTGGTGTAGCATGATTAACCATTCTTAATCGATCGGAAAAGTTAAGTTACGCCTGTCGTGGTACCTGGATGGGTGACTGCCTAGTGGTATTTCAAATCGAGCGTTTCCGTGCTTCGGAAGGCACGTAAAGCCGTTGGTCCCGGTTATCACTTAATTGTGATAGTCGTTAAGCTAGTTGGATGCCTCCTAGGCGGCTTGAAAAATTCCAACAGTAGGTTGACCACTAGCCTACCTCCACCGATCCGCAGTGGGCACGCGTGGTGGAGTATTATTGCCCATTCCCTTTCACCTTCATTTGTGAAAGGAGGCCTGTGCTCAGCAGTGGGACATTATAGGCTGATGATGATGATGATGAGTAACATTTAAAAATTATGGTCTGCCTTCATTAGGAACTTAATTGCAACATTTCAAGGTTCTAACTGCGTTGATCAACGCATAACTGCTAGGGGCAGTTGGTCAGTCACTACAAGTCTTTTCATACACGGTTATTTATGGTTACCATATTCCATAAATCAGTTTGCTATGCCATGTTATTTTATGACAATGATAAAAAACAGTAAGGAACACTTTTTGTATGAACAACTGCAATATTAAAATAACTATATCTGCGTAAAACGTATTAATAATTAAATTAATTATACTGCACTTTCACCTTAAAATATTGTTGTGGAGTATCAGAGCTCTGGTATTCTATAAATAACCCTATAGATAAATTAAGGGACAGCGAGACGCGACGCGGCGTGCAGTTTTTAAGATACGCTATCTTATAACAATATAGAACTTTATTCACTACACAAAAAGGTTCACATTTCAGTGTTAGAATTCGAATTAGCTGTCTTCAAACATCATCGCGTCGCGGTGTGAATTGACCCTAAGTAGGCGGTATATACAATCTCTTGTTTCCGAAATGGCGAATTGAATCGATTATTGGGAAAATAACCATGACTAGTTAGACCCATACATTGTATTTATTTTTGTTATTTGATAATTTTTGTGATTGATACTAACAATATGATTTACTTGTAGGATGAAATTTATAAGACCAAAACCGAGACTGGCAAATGTTTGTACATTTAAAAAAATATATATACAAACGTGCATAACAGTATAGAAACCGATTAAATCTCTCGAGACGCTATCGTTATCAAATATGATAATAGTTAATGGCAGTTAATCTAATCTATTAGTTGTTGCGAAATGATCTAGCCCCCCATCGTAATATTAACCTAGTAGTTTTGTCACACTATTGTGCCACGAAAATGCTGTTATCTCTTTCTCCTATAATTATTCATATTTTCCAAAAGATTTTTTTATAATCATTTAATGCATTTTTTATGTTTTCAAACATCACGATTTACGTACATGTAAATGACTAAATAAATGGAGTCGGAATAAATTGTAGATAACAGCGCCTTATTTTTAATTATACTAGGCATTTCATCCAAGAGAACTAATTCATTAATGGTACTACCAGAAGTAGGTACTATAATTCCATTACGTTGCCAGTGACGAGACGTCAGGGTGTCCTGTCGTTGTTGGTTGGCGTAATAGTTCCATACATTCGTAAAATTATGACGATGACGTACCTATCTAACTGTGATATTTAACGTCCATTTATCAAATAACATTGTATCGTGACACAAAGAACGAAAGAGATAAATAAAAAATTTAAAAATACCCTCCCGACACAAAAAAAAACTTCTTAAAAGCACAAAAATATACATATAATATAAATAATAATATCCTGGGACATTCCTCACACACGGTCATCTGATCCCAAACTAAGCAGAGCTTGTACTATGGAAACTAGATAACTGATATAATACATAATACTACTTTTTGTTTGTAAATACATTAAGTATGTATTTACAAACAAATATACATAATTACACCCAGACTCAGGACATACAGACATGTTCATGCACACAAATATATGTCCTGTGTGGGAATCGAATCCACGACCTATATACTTATTGGTCCTTTAAATCTAATAATCTAATAATATATATAAAATGCTTTTGTGGGTACGTAAATACGCAGTTTTCTCAATCACCACCAACTCCAATCAACTTCCCGTTGGGGTGGTAAATACCCCTTGGTCTCCAGGTGGTAGTAAGGGAGTTTGGTCGCGCTGGATGGAAAGGGGTGGTTGTGGCTGGCGAAAATGTTAAAACATATATTGCTGTCCTTTTCTAACGCATGAGGACTTCTGAAAAGATCTCAAAATTTCTGGAATGGTCTAGAAAGTTCTAAAATGTGTAAAACGGTTATAATCGATCTGGAATGTTTTAGAAAGTTCAACAAATATCTGGAATGATCTAGAAAATTCTAGAGTGAATGCAAACTATTATAATCGATATAGCATGTTTTGAGAAAATTCTACAAATTTCTGGCTTCATCTAGAAAGTTCCAAAATGTCCAAAACTGTTATTATCGAGTTAGAATGTTCGAGAACGTTCTAGAAATTTCCAGAATGATCTGGAAAGTTCCAAAATGAGTGCAATTTATTATGATCGATTTAGAATGATCGAGAATGTTCTAGAAATTTTCCGAATGATCTGGAAAGTTCCAAAATGAGTGCAACTGATTATGATCGATTTAGAATGTTCGTGAAATTTCTTGAATGATCTAGAAAGTTCCAAAATGAGTAAAACGGTTATAATTTATCTGGAGTGTTCTAGAAAGTTCAACAAATATCTAGCAAATTCTAGAATTAATGCAAACTATTATAATCGATATAGAATGTTTGAGAAAGTTCCACAAATTTCTGGCTTCATCTAGAAAGTTCCAAAATGTCCCAAAAATGTTATTATCGAGTTAGAATGTTCGAGAACGTTCTAGAAATTTTCCAAATTATCTGGGAAGTTCATAAATGAGTGCAATTTATTATGATCGAGATTTTTTGGATTGGTCTGGAAAGTTCCAAAATGTGTACGAGTGTTATTATTGATCTATAAAAACCAAATCGAAGTGATGTACATCTAAATATTCTAGAGTGATCTGGTACTGAAAATTTCGGTATATAAATCGAAATTCAGTGACTTTTCGTCAGTTCAATTGTGATTGCAATCGAGTAAAAAAAAGAACAAACTATTTGAATGTTCTGGAAAGTCTCTCAATATCGAAAATAGAAATCTATAATATGTTAAAAAATGTATCCTTATATATTTTTTATACCATTAAACATGCGATGTATTTTAACCCGAGCAACGCCGGGTTTCGCTGCTAGTTTGATATAATTAGTATTAGTTTGATCCAATCGTCTTGGCTTCGGGGGCTGCTACGCTCATTGGGGGAGGGACGTGGGTCGGTAACGTGATCCCTCGTGAACCCTTGCATTGAATAATGTAGTACATTGTTCGGTAGGTATTCGGCATGACCCTAGTAACGCTAGCGTTCGCGTGTCTCGGTTTCCTGTCGCCGGCGAACCGCGGCGCGCTGATGACGTGCGCGCTGGTCGCGTGGGTGCTGCTGGGCGCCGCCGCCGGGTACGTCAGCGCCAGGATCTACAAGAGCTTCGGAGGCAGGCGGTGGAAGAGCAACATACTGCTCACCTCGATGGTATGCCCAGGGTAAGTGTCCAACAACGAGGGAAAATCCATTTAGGCGGTAAACACACTCCCACGCACCACGCAGGGTAGCGCGTGAATGCATGTTTTAACGTTGCTTGTAAGTAACAATAATAATAATAATTATTTATTCACCAATAATAAATACATTGAGGTCTATAATCTAGGTACATAACAGTGTTTATTTTAAACGATTTATCCACTAGCATCTAAACTAGGCCGAGCCTGTATCTTAGAAGCTGGTTCCTTCCTGTGACGTATACATTTAATTTGAATAGCACTTGGGGTTAAAGACCGCTCAAGTAATCGGATTATCTGTAGGTAATTACTAATAAGGCAAAGAGGTAAAATTAAGTAAGTTAGTACAAAACAATATAATTAGAACTTAGGATAGGGTAGACTTACGTGGATTCTTCTCAGACTACTGCACTACACAAAACATTCACTTCACGTCACATCACGTCCCATTATTAGGGATAAGATTTGTTTAGGACACAGTACAACACAATTTAAATTCACTGATGATTACTGTTTACTGTTTAAGTTTTTGTGTAAGTATTTCCGTTTGTATAGAAAACACGCACAGTCCAACACACATAAAATGCATCCACGCGCGTTCATTCAGATCACGCGCCTACAAGCGGAGAAACATGCGAACACGCGCGTGATTGCGTGGCGAGACGCAAGGTATGGCACACCGAGTCTCGCAGTGCAGTGCGTGATTTGCACTGCACTATCACCACAGCGAACGGCTTTGAATGAAATGAGTCAGAGCCGCAATGAATCCACAAAACGTAACTAACTACGCGCGTGAGTGCGTTTAAATCCCATCATATTGAAAACCTGTCGCCAAGCAGCTATCGGTGGCGTTACGGTAAATGCCCTATAAAGACTAGGCTTTGTGTGATTACCACCTTCGCAGCTTCGGTCAAATCATCACTTGCCATGACTTATCTTGTTGTAAAAAATTTACAATATTTTATTTAGATCTTGCATGTTCCGATTGACCTGAAATTTTGCATCAATACGTAAATTGAATGACAATGCAATATTGTTATAACAAGAGCTGATCTGATAATAGAAAAATGGCATAACTCTGTAATCGTCGCAACCCCTTCGAGTTTGGGATCGTTTGATTCGTCTTAACAAGGACTGGTGCTAAGGTCTGATGATGAAGTTGAGGCTATTATAAAAAAAATACTTGTTTTACTTACTACAAAATCTCAGATCATCAAATTCAATATGCAATTCTGATAGATTAATAATTTATATCTTGTTCCAGAGTGGTATTCTCTCTGTTCTTTATAATGAACCTCGTGCTGTGGGGTAAGGGCTCGTCCGCTGCTGTCCCGTTCTCAACGTTAGTCGCTCTGCTGGCGCTTTGGTTCGGAGTGTCTGTGCCGCTCACTTTCATCGGCGCTTACTTCGGATTTAGAAAGAGGGTGAGTTTGATATTTTGATATAGTATCAAGTTTTAGGCCTGTATTGTAGTCAAAATTTAAGTGGAGAATAGAATGTGCTAATCGAAAGTAAACCTTATGTCATTGGTGTAAGTTCCAAATTAAATTAATCTATACTCAAGTATGATCGAAGTTCTATCACGACCCCAAGTTGTAGAGAAATCAACAGCAGCATTAATACAAGTTAGGTAATATACAAAAACAATTGACAAGAATTAAGGGCACAGCTCACGTTACGTTTCTTTTTTAAGTTTGAACGCAACAATTTGGAAATTGGACCTCACATTGCATGTGATTTTAGACGTTATTTACCAGCAAATTAGCTACCAGAGGTTGTTACATAAATTATGGTCCTTCGAGCCGGATAAGAATATCATATTTTACTCTAAACACTCATTAATATATAAAAAAGCTGTTTTTAATCAAAAAATCTAACTAGTCGTCTAGTCCTTCGAGCCGGATTCATATAACACACTTTTTTATAGATCCTGGACCACCCCGTACGAACGAACCAAATCCCGCGGCAGATCCCCGAACAATCTCTGTACACGCAACCGATCCCCGGTATCATAATGGGCGGAGTGTTGCCTTTCGGGTGCATCTTCATTCAGCTGTTCTTCATCCTCAACTCGCTATGGTCCAGTCAGGTATGTAAAAAAAGCTATTAAAAGTTGTTTTTGTGTGAGTGAGATTATATGGGCCGGCTGGCATGGATATTAAAATACCCGCACTGCCATGCCACTGGTCGTGAGTTCCATTTCCAACTAGAATAAAGATTTGTGTGCATGAACAATGAACAAGTCGGTTTGTCGTCTGGGTGTATTTACAAGTAGTAAGTTACATGGCTTCTATAGTACAAGCACTGCTTAGTTTGGGGTCAGATGGCATTGTATGAAGAATGGCCCAGGATCTTTATTGCCTTTTTTGTGTTGTTCTCGATACTCACAGTATCATTGTATAGATTTGCCTTCTCTCTCTATTTTTTTTTAAATGAGCCGGCAACGCCTTACTGTATAACGCGTATTCTATTGCCAACTCAACTTTATAAAAATGCAAATACAAACAAAATCTTCTTATATTAATAATAATAAAAAAATATTCTAATAATTTGACGGGCCAGTTGGCGCGGTTGGTTAAGATTCCACCTGTCGCGCCGCAAGTCGTGGATTCGATTCCCACACAGGACATGGATTTGTGTGCATGAACACAAGTATGCATGTAAATATGTACCCAACTAATATGGCTTACCGATGTACCTGTGCAGAAGATACATTTTCAAAGCGCGGGAAACGCTATTGGTCGGCAGCCGCCGCCATGTTAGCGCGCGCCGTGCAGAGGGGCGTGACTTGCGAGTGAGACGGAACTAACAGCTGCAGTGTATTATGAACCTTATAGTAGTGATCTAAGGTTGATTGTAAGTGTTAAGCATTCTTTCGTTAATCTTCGAGGCCATACTTTCTTTTCTGTGCGAACGAAGATTCACGACGCGCCATATCAGTTGGGTACTAGTATGTATATAACCATACAAATAAAAAGAAGTATGTGTATTATATCAGTTATCTGGTTTCCATAGTAGAAGTTCTGCTTACTTTGAGATCAGGTAGCCGTGAGTGAGGAAAACCAGGATATTAATTTAAATAATGTTATTGGTTTCAGATGTACTACATGTTCGGTTTCCTGTTCCTCGTGTTCGTGATCCTGGTGATCACGTGCTCCGAGACCACGATCCTGCTGTGCTACTTCCACCTGTGCGCCGAGGACTACCACTGGTGGTGGCGAGCCTTCCTCAGCTCCGGATCCACTGCTGGCTACTTATTCATCTACTGTTGCCATTACTTCGTTACTAAATTGAACATAGAGGACGCGGCCTCAACTTTCCTATACTTTGGCTACACTATTATAATGGTGTTCTTATTTTTCCTGCTAACGGGCACTATAGGTTTCATGGCGTGTTTCTGGTTCGTCAGGAAAATTTACAGCGTGGTGAAAGTTGATTAATTATATTTATAGTGTGTTAATTTAAGTATTGGATTGGTACAGTAGCGGCGTGTCTGGTGGGATGTCGGATTGTGATTTATTTACACTATTTAAGCCTACCTATGTAAGTGTACCTTTTTGGATAAAGTTTTGAGAACATAGTATATTCTGCTCTCTTTTCCTGTCATGGGAAACTACTCTCAGTCATAAAATGTTATATGATCAGTGGTTTTTCGGTGAACAAATGTTTTCAAATAAAATTCTTTAAAATATTTTTTTAATCGAAATGCCATTTATAAATATTCTGCTATTGACATTTATGTCTTATTTGGCCCACATTTTTTAAATCCTTCTCAAACTGTTCCGCCTCATCAAATTGCAATACAAAAATCTATTTGGATACTAGTCGCGATGGGGCGGATTCTTTGTGTCTAGATTTGTCCTACTTACCTCTGGACACGCCATTAAATTTGAAAGCTACATGCGACGCTATGGCTTCGTCGTCAGTCCTACAGATTTGTGAAGCGATATGACACGTGAGCCTGTACACAGTGTGATTATTGTATAAAAGTTTATATCGCGAAATAAATCGTTAGTCTTTAACATTATCATATTTTGTGTTTTATTAGCTCATAATTTACTTGTTAGTAGTTGTATATACGTTCTTTTTGAAAAGCTTATGGGTTTTTTTTATTCGAATCAATATAAAATTAAAATACGCGCTGCACAATCATTTGAAAATTAGAACGAAATAAAATGTCTAATTAGAATATTTGGCTAGCAAAAGTAGTACTTAAATGTCTTGTTGTTTATCGAGATTTATAGACAGATTATAGAAAATATTTAACATAAACTTTGGTATTTGGAATATAAAAATTTAACGGATCTCATACCTAACTGATTGAAGATAAAATAGTATTGATTTACAAGAATTTGCGAATTCCAAACTTTTGAGTTAGTTATAAGGTAAGAGTATTTGTTGCCCGTAGAACCCACCATGGTCAGATCCAAGTTCGTAGTGCCACTGCATGAGAAAATTGATTACGTTAATCGAAAAATAAAATGTATGACAAGGACAACCTCCAGCATGTATGCATCCGGATGACTAAAGTGTTTTCAGGATTAGAAGATATCGGTGACAGTTCACTTTTGACAATTATAGTCATACGCCTTAACGATATCCAATCGATATTTTTGTCGTATCGAGAAATTTAATAAAGAAAGTCTAATCGATTTTCATTTTAGTGCTTTTATTTTCCAAATTATATTTCCTTATCACTGTCTTACTGTTTAATACCGCCTCGTGTGTAATTACCAACTTTGCACATATGTATCATACTGTACTATTATCGTTGTTCTTATTTTCAGATAATTATTACAGGATTTATGAGAAATTAAGTGTGTTAATTGATTTTTACCTAATATAGTAAGAATATTCTCTCTCTCTTTGATATCGTACCGATATATCGAAATTTTTTGTTAATTAAAAATATTTCGATATTGATAAACCAATTCAAAAATAATCGATATAACATATATCGATACTTTTTTGAATTTCCCTGTCGATCAACCATTGTCAATCACTATAGGTCAATGTTCCGTTTCATGCAGCAAGTATTTTAAGTACATCCTATTTCTTAATTTTTAAAATTATCAAGCTATAGTATTAATGTGCTGAAATTGTTTCTTAGTTATATATAGCGATATATATTGTATTTTTGCAATGATATAAAATGGATATTAAAATATTTTTTGTAAAATATTATATTAGTTACTTGCAAGTAGTATGAGTGAACCGGAAAATGTGAACTGTCACCGATATCTTCTAATCCTGAAAACACTTTAGAGAACCTATAGTTTTGTAGGCGATAATAACAAAACAAAAACATGGTATTTTAATTTGAAATGCTATGAAAAATAACTGCAACTCTCATCATCAATTCACCCTTGATGTCAATTTTCATACATATTAAAAAGTTTTAAGTAATGAATTAGGTATTTTATATCTTCATCAAAATTATATTATTTTAGTGAATATTTACTGTTAATTTACTAATGCATAACTGTGTGCATATTTATGCAATTTTAATTTCTATTAAAACATTTAATTATTACAATGTTTTAAAACTATGCTTAGTTCACAGTTGAATGTAAACAATAAAGTGACTTATTTTATAATTGATTTTTATTTTTACGAACAGCGACAATTTTAGTGCCTAACTGCCAAGGAGCCGCGCGCACCTCGCGCTTAGGGTGGCTTAGGTAGTTGATTCTTTTAGCAGCTCCTTGCATCTAGGTATATTATCGCACCCCCCCCCCCCCCCCCGGAACAACGATGCAAATCGACTTGCGTGTTTTTTTTTTATTGCACTAAAAAATCAAGAAAATGCTAATACATATTGTAAATTTTTTCCATAATTTTTATCTTCAAAATGAAGGAATAAAATACAAATATGTAAAATATTGCAACATTAAAATATTTTATATTTCCATCATAAAAACGAAGTTAATATATTTGCACTTAATTATTCACTAAAGTTCCATATGACTAATAGCATATTCATACTTACATACATTTTGAACGAATTGATGTATACTACATATTTTTAATAATGTTGATAAATTTTTAGGACAGTTTTTTTACGCTCCTGAAAAGTTGTCACTTTTCACTTACAACATTCTTCCAGGAAGGGTGCGTTATATCTTTTCGAGAACGGGTAGTAACATTGTTTTATTTCGCCAATCATTTAGCAAAAAATACAAAACGCCTACTACGTCAACGAGCTAGCGAACCCTCTGGGTAACTGTAGGTATTTCTGTAAGGGTAGACATTCTTTTAGTGTTGGAGACCACGCACGCAACGCCCTCACCTGGTGCGAAAGCGGAGCGGGTCATAAACCATTTCTACGATCTTTGCATTAAAATCCCATTTCGGGTAACGTTGCATGTTGGCCATTACAAATCATTGTGACTGGAGCCAGATTGCACATATGGTTGGAACCTGTCTATTTGGAAAATTGCATATAAATATCGACGAAAAATCCCTTAGAGATAATACCGTGCAATCAAATTCCGCAACAGGTCAGTGATTTTGAACAGTAAGGACCAATCACTGCATCGTGAGTTCTTGACTTGGCCAATCAGAGTGCATGTGTCCTTCACTTAGCCAATCAGAGGGCATTCTCGGTGGTGGGAAATTGTCGGAATAGATTACAAGCAAAATTAACGTCAATGCGCTTCTTTGGGTTGGCCAAATGGAACCCTTATGGATTCGTCATGTCTGTCTGTCCGTCCGTCCGTATGTCACAGCCACTTTTTTCCGAATATATAAGAACTATACTGTTGAAACTTGGTAAGTAGATGTATTCTGTGAACCGCATTAAGATTATCACACAAAAATAGAAAAAAAAAAAAACAAAAAATTTTGGGGGTCCCATAATTAGAACTGAAAGTATCTATGGATAGTTCTTCAAAAATGATATTGAGGTTCCTAATATCATTTTTTTCTAAACTGAATAGTTTGCGCGAGAGACACTTCCAAAGTGGTAAAATGTGTGTGTCCCCCCCCCCCTGTAACTTCTAAATTAAGAGAATGATAACTAAAAAAAATATATGATGCACATTACAATGCAAACTTCTACCGAAAATTGGTTTGAACGAGATCTAGTAAGTAGTTTTTTTTTAATACGTCATAAATCTTAAACCGATTTAAGGCGATGATAGCACAGTGGTAGTGACGTCGGATACCGAGATGAAGGTCCCGGGTTCGAATCTTACAATGAGCTTGAGCTTTCGGTGAAGGAAAACATCGTTAGGAAACCATAGCATGGTGCTAGGGTACTTTGTAGGACCCACCTGGCGGGCTACCACCCTCAAGTTGAAAATCTGTCGCCAAGCACCTTTCGGTGTGTTCCGATAGCTGCACTTGAGAGCCAGTTCCTTCTAGGCTTTGTGTGCTTACCACCTTCGGCCGCATCATCACTTACCATGGTGAGATTGCGGTCAAACACAGGCCTATAAAGAGTAAAAAAAACCGCAATTTACCTTTCATTCAATATTTTTGGCGTTTTATTTTTCATAGCAAAGTTGAGTTAGTTAATATTATACGGAACCCTCCGTGTGCGAGTCCGACTCGCACTTGACCGGTTATTGTTACTAGGCTAGGACGACTTGTAAAATATTTTCTTTAAATATTCAGTATAAAATTTTGCATAACAAAAAAAGTATTATGCTTATCAGTTCACAGTGAAATTTAAACAATAAAGTTACTATTTTATAATTCCTTTTTATTTCCATGCTTATATTTAAGAATAAATTATTAATTTACTTAATCACTATCACTTTCTGAAAGTTCAGCTTTCTTTTTGGGCTGAAGTGCCTTCCGTTTGGAGATTTTCTTTTTGGGATCAATTTTTGTTTTCCTGAATATTTCAATTGCTTTCAACTTATTTTGCAACATCAGTTGCTTCTGTTTCTCTCTTTGTGGAATGAATTCCTGATATCTATCAGTTTTCGGAATTTTTATGTCTATGATAGATTTGCCTTCTCTGGCATCTATTTGTGATACTACTTTAACACAGTGATCACTGAGGACACTTTCTTCATTGTTTTTCTTCTGTTTCACTCTAGATGGTCCAGCTTTGGCAGGAGTCTTAATACTATCATCTATTGCATTTTCATCTGACTTACTTTTGATAACTTTCCTTTTTCTGCTGACTTTAGTTTTTTCTTCCCCTAGTATATTTTGTTCGTCATGAGCCTTTTCTGGATCCATTCTCTGCACAGCAGCTTTCACCCTTTTACTCAGTTGATGTTCCAATGATTGGAACTCAACCTTCTTTTGGAAGTAATCTTGTACAGTCTTTTGGTTCTTTCGCTCGCTCATTCTCTTCATAACTGGTTTAATAATCTCGTCAAGTTTATTTTGAGACCAACCAAATTTTTCTTTAGCATAATCTCGCAATATTGTGATATCTAATTCGCCCCATGTAAATTTATCCTCACTCTTTTCTACATTCGGTTCTAGATATGCTTGAACAACCTATAAAATTATGGTTTTATAACGAAGTATTAAGTACTGCATCTTCTATTAATACAAATTCAAGGATAAGATATAATATAATTTTATAGCTTACCCGTACACTCGGAAAGTCGTCCGTCAAATCGACATTTCTCAATTTCTTCTTCAGAGTTGTATTATCAGTTCTTTTCCCAGATCGTACCCATCGCTTGAATTCGTGCAATCCAGTTAAAATTTGTGTGTATTGAGTATGTCTTGTGGTTTCATTTACCAACTGTTTCTTACTGACTGGGAATGACGCAAGGATTTCCAATGCAGTGACGGGACCCACACCAGTTAAGCCGGTTGTGTAATCACTACCTACAAGTAAAGCCAGCAAAACCAATTGTTCTCTGTTTAAATCTGAAATATAATTATTTTTTATTATAACTTCATGCACAAGGCTTAAGGGCTGATGACACCACTACAAAGTACACAAATAACATAATTACTTACTAAAAGACTTCTCAATTCTGTCAGCCAAAAACTGCAAGACATGCTTTTTCTGATTAAAAAAATTTTTATATACTGTTCTGCCACCAAATAGCCATATATCGCTATCATCAGTAATGGTACCATCTGTTAAATTAACACTTTCAAGAAAAGCGCATTGAGCTTCTGCTTCCATTGGCGCTACGATGTAGGGTATACCAAATATTTGAAGTAGTTCTTGGGCTTCTTTAGTCATTTGTTCAGTAATATTTCGACCAACGCGATCCATTCGACCTTTCTCTTGAAGCAAGACTTGCTCTTCACTCTCCATTTCCTTCACAAGAGTATTTAATTTTTCAGTTGTCATTACTACTCTGGGTGGCTTGTTAGCGTCTTTTTCAACTATTTTTTCTTGTATAATTGTAGACAATTTATCATTTTGTTTATTATTTTTGGGTGGTTCAGCATTGGATTCAACATTTATAGAATTTCCATTGATTGTCGTTATTTCTTCTATTCTTTTATCTATTTGTTCATTATTTTGTGATTCATCGTTTTCTTGAACATCATCATAAAATGACTGACTTTCTTTAATTTTAGGGATATCTAATTGTTCATCTTCTGTAACAATATTCTTAGTTTGTATTAAAGTTAATGCTTCAATTTTAACATTCTTCTCTTCGTTAATTTTACTACTGACCTTTTTATCATCGAATATATCTGCAAATATATCATCATTAGGAACTTCACCCATATTCAGGGTCAACTCTACAATAGGTTTGTTTGTTTTAGTTTCTAAATCTGGAACATCTTCAAATTCATCATTGCTTGAACTTGATTCCTCACTATTGTCGATAGTAGATTTATTGTTCTCATTTTCATTAAAAGTTTCTTCTGTACTTGAATCAAGAGTGATGATGTCTTGTACAGGAGTTCCAACACAAACTACTGATGATTGAGTTATATCCATTACATCAACTGAAGCTTGGATTAATTTGTCAGCGTTGAAATCTATGTTTTCGATTTCACAGACTTTATTATCTGGTTTTGCTTTGATAACATCTTCAGTACTAGATGTTAAGTCTACATTCTCAACTATTAATTCTTCAGTATTGGAATGTACGTTTTCAATTACATTGAGTTTACTTGTTGGTTTGTCTTGGATACAATCTTCATCACTAGATGATAGTTCTACATTATCAACAATTATTGATTTTTCTCGATTAATTTCGTCTAGTATTTCATTGATTTTAGGGACTTTACTTTTATTTTTATTATTACTATTTTTACTGCTAACAATTTTATTTATTGCTCTATCTGTGTAATCGCTGTATTGCATTATGTAGGCTTTTGCTGTTGAAATATTATCTGGTTGTTCAAAGCCATCTTCTTCTTCAGAGTCATTGGAGTAGTCTGTGTCTGTCATGCATGATGTCCAAGAATCATCAGTTTTAGAAGTGCATCCACTGTTATCTGCTTCAGTAACACATTCTAATGACATTTTTATTGCTTTTTGTAAATCGTCTTCCAATTCATCTGATTTAGGTGAATCTTTTTCATCTACTATTGGCGTCTGTTCCTTATTCTTACTAGTACTAGGTTGGTTTTCAGCTTCTTTTCTCTTTTTGGCATCAGCTAAAGCCTGTTTCACATTGTTGATGAGTAAAAATCGAGTGGTGTTATTCGAAGCAATCCGACGACTTGGTAATGCTTCTATTTTTGTATCTATACCTTCTTCATTTAACAAGGACTCCAGATCATTTAAAGACATGCCAGCACCACCCATTTCCTTTTCAGTCTCTTGTAAGCATTCTTGTACTTTTCTTCTTTTTAACAACCGTTTCAGCTAAAACATTTATTAAAATAAGTATGCACATTCAAGATAATATTTTAAAAATACAGGTACCTACCTGGAAATCTGAAAAATTATCACTTTTCTTCGGTAGCTCATGAAGCTTACCCCATGAATTCATTTTTCTTGTCTCTTTTAGTTCTATAAGCATATCATATTTCTCTTTAGTGGGTAAACTTTTGAACTTATCAGATTCAATATCAACAGAATGTAAATCGATTATGGAGCCGCTTGAGTTTTGTTCATCATCAGATCTTTAAAAAAAAAACAATTTTAAATTACAGTGTATCAAATCTAAGAAATACCTTGATGTTTATAAATACAAAGGAAAGTAGTTCTTATTTCAGGAGCATTTTGGAAATGCTTATTATCATTTATGACAAATTATTTATTTTAACTGATTTCCAAAATTCTAACATAAAAGAATTCCAAAATGTTCAAGAGGTTTACAAGTTATGCATTATTTCCAGATGTAACCTTGTATAAACAATACTTACTCTGATTCACTTTCCTCTTCTCTTTGTGGTAAAGCCGGCAATTTAAAAAGATCATCATTTTCACCTGGGCTGGTTGTACTACTAGCCTTCTTTGGGGATATTTGTTTGCCGAGCAAGGTGCTTACTGCTGTTTTTTTTCTTAGTAAAAGGGCCAATTCTCTCTTTAGCCGCTCTGATTCAGAGTTGTACTTGGATTTATTATCTTGTCTTTTGGCCTAAATAATCATATTATCAAGTATCAGGTTAATGACATCAATGGCAAATTAATAAAAAAAAAATTCATTAAATATAAATTGCTATTGTAAAATTGGTACATAAAATAAACATACAATTGTTTCCTTTTTCAAGTCTGGGTAAGCACCATCAAATACAAAGATAGGTTTTATTCTGAAATACAGCAATTTGCAGAGCCGTTGGAACAGTCCCATCAGGTGAGCATTGGCCAGTGGAGCTCCTTTGGCATCTTGGTAACCTTTCACCATCTGGTGCAACCATATTGATATATCTGGCAAAGTTATGATTATTGGTTATAATTACACCATCATTAGGAAAGCACCCTTGCTGACCATAATATTTGACATAGCATGTGAGCTTACCAACAGCTAAAACCTTATTCTCCAAAGTCTCTACCGGCACTGGCTTGCCGGCTGGTTCAATCAGCCGCCACAGACCAGTGACTCCCATCGCGTGCTATTAAATTCCAGAACAGATTTTTTTGTTTATACTAATGTATATATCAGAGTACATAACAAAGGTCGTTTCCCACGAGATCTCCGGTCAATCGTCGGTCTCTTCCTCACACATCGCAACCTTTTCGTTTCGTGAACTCGTCTCGATGTGTTTATTATACCCGACGCGACACACACAATCACAATATCCAATACTGCTACTGGCGCGGCGCACTGCGTTCGTAAATATGTGTTCGGTTCACTACAACATTATCAAATGTTTTACTACACGCCGCGAACGCCCACTCTTTCCCACACTTTATTTTCTCACGCCCCATGCGTAACCCCACATCCTATGACCGGCTGTCTGTCAGTCGGGCTCAGTCGGCGCGCCGCGGGCCCACCGACCCCGCATCACCATCATTCGATACGAATACGATTTTGTTGATTCGCGCGCGTGTAGTCGACAACACGCTTGCATTCCGGTCCGTGTCTATGGTTATCTTTGACAGTTCGCATTTCTGGCGTTGTCGAATCGTATCGTATATAAACTCGAATAAACATAAGTTTCGTCAACTTTTATCAAAATAAATCTCTTATAACATCAACAGAGAGATCTTCAGAAAATGGAACGG